>BTHU01000022.1:81406217-81841217 GCA_036184795.1 Tokudaia tokunoshimensis
TACCCCCACGCCTGAATATCTTTTCTTGAGTAACTCTGTCCTGCCCTATTGGCTCTAACTTATTGAGCCTCAAGTTAGACAGAAAGATGGGTGACCCACCTGTGCCTTATTCTTTGGGTTACCATGAGTATTAATAGTGGTGTCTAGTGTTTATCTGAAAGACATGAAAGGATACTTCAGTGTTTATTCATATGAAATGATTGGATGGGTTAGGTACAACAACTATAATGGGACTTTTATTGGGGAATTCTTTCATAACAAGCCATAAGTAGTTGACAAGTAATTGATGATCTAGTTTTTTCATACGTTTGTCTTCATATTTCCAAATCTGGTGGGTAGGTGAGACATTTAAAGAAGCAAAATTGGTGAGGCAGGGCACAACTTGGCAAGAATCACAATTTCTGTTTGACTTGGAAGACTGAACTGGAGAGGAAGGTGGGCTACAGTTGGAGGTGTCTTGTGTTCGATGGATGAGTTTGGTGCTTGCTTTTATGATCATCAGAGCCAGAAAGTGGGGAATACAGAATGCTTTGTGCTTAGAGGAGAGGTGTCTGTGAGCAACTGGGAGAGTCCCCTAGCACAAATGCCAGGGCAATTATGAATGAGAACTTAACAAGAGTGGCACAATGTTGAAGTTCCCTGTATTACCTCAACAGCAAAATGGCAGAAACAACAGCTCATATCCTGGTTCTAATTAAGTCCTAACATCAGTGCTTTACAGTGTTACCTGTTGTTAGTGTTTTCAAATACAGATGGAAAGGCCAGGTCTTGGAAAGGTTAAAGAATGTGCCCAACATTACAGGTACCAGGGCATGTGTACCTGGAATATCAATGTTCTTGTTCTTTTATTCAGTGATAAAATAAAAACCCACAAAGCCTGTAGAGTAGTGAGGAAATTATTCAAAAGGAAAGGGATCATACATATAAGAAACACTGAGAGTGAGTAAGGAACTATTTAAAAATCTTGTTTGTGGCCTTTTACAGTTTAAGGAAAGGAAGAGTTTGGTTACTAGGGGTATAATGGATGATTTTCTGTTTTAATCAACAAAATGGATTATATAAGTCTTTGCTTACTGTTTATGTCCCTTCTCATAATGTATCTGATGTGTGAGTGGGTGGGGCAGACTGACAGACACACATAAACAGACGGGGTCTAACCTTGTAGTCCTAGCTGGCCTGGAATTTACTATGTGTAGGTGAGGCTTGTCTTGAAACTCAGAGAAATTCACCTGTCTCTGCCTTCTGAGTGCTGGTCTTAAAGTATTTCTCCACCATGTCTGACAACATGTCATTTAAATTCTATGCACATCCAATTATGCATAGACATACAATATTGTAAATAGGGGGTTCTTTCTGAAAATTAAAAGACATGGTTTGTCTTACTGTGTAGGTACACAAAAACACTTGAGGACAGATCAGACCCCTATCTTCTCTACCAAATTTACTGGCAATACATTTGAATAGAACATGTCCAAGTTTTATGGTCATGAAAGAGAAGAGAAATTTACCTCATTGTTCAGAGAGTGGTGTGGATATAGCTCAATAAAGATGGGGGTCCTAAGTTGCTACTTATTTTATTATAAGAGGGTGTGTTCACTTAGAACGTGAAAGTGAGAAACTTAGGTTGCAAGTGTTGGAAGACTCATTTGTTAAGCATCGAGGCCAAGTGGGATGAAAGGTTGCTAAACTGTTACCTATGTTTGTCTCCCTCATCTCTATGGTTCTGTCTCTTCATGCTCATGGGTTCTTGAGCTGACTTGGCACATGGCTTGGATGTAGTGCCTAATAAATATTGTGGGAGAAGGGATTCAGTGTTGAGGCTTATTTTTTCGTGGATGAGAATCAATGGCTTTATGCTCCTGACTGTTGGGTGTTGGGGACTGTCACCATTTATGTCTCATGATGTCTTCTTTCCCAGTGCCCATTGTAGCCTCCTCTCAGTGTACTTCCTGTGATTAGAATACTGGTCTCTATGGCTTTTTGAGAACAGGTCTTCAATCATGGTTCCCTAAACTAAATGTTTAATGACTGTGAGTTCTTCCTATTGGTGAATACTAAACTGCTTTGCTAATTATTTGTACTTTTATTGCTGAAGATACATCTGCTTCAGCAGCAAGATTTGGTTGCCTTGTACTGGAGATAATGAGTGTGCAAGTAACCTTATGGTTCTATAGAGTTGAATACTCAATTGTGTTTTTCTTTTTTCTGTTTGAATATACCATTCTGAATCATGGTCAGAACAAAGTCAGATAAAATATAATGAATTCAATATTGACTCAACTACTATTTTACAGTATGTTTTGTTACTGGCAGTTTGTTGGAGCTCTTCTGCCTAGATGTATCAATTTCTCTTTTAAAACTGCATTTCCAATCCATAAAAGCAAGCATACAGCCGGGCGGTGGTGGCGCACGCCTTTAATCCCAGCACTTGGGAGGCAGAGGCAGGTGGATTTCTGAGTTCGAGGCCAGCGTGGTCTACAAAGTGAGTTCCAGGACAGCCAGGGCTACACAGAGAAACCCTGTCTCGAAAAACCAAAAAAAAAAAAAAAAAAAGCAAGCATATAAAATTTCCTCACGGATAATATCCATAGACGGTTCATCAATAAACTAGGCATTAATCTTTGACTCCTATACCATGGATCTCCAAGAAGAGGTAAAGCTAAAGAACTACTTTCACGACCGAGACAGGAAAGTTGTATTCACAGTACTGAGATTTACAACTGCTTAACTTGGCAGCTTGGAAGTATGTTTACCTCTGCTGCTCTTCGGGCTGTTCTAAAATGCTTGTCAGTGTGTGACAAGAGAACATGAGAAACAATGACAAGTGCTGAAATGTAAAGGAGAGGCAAAGTGAGAACCATTACACTTGGATGCTAGCTAGACATCATGGGTATCCCTCAGAAAGGACCTGAAAGAAACAGCCTATGGGAAATGGGCCGTCTCTGCCCAGTCCTCATGGACATGTATACTCTCTAAGGAAGGCTCCAGGTTTGGGCATAGGAGGCAAATCCTGCAGTTAAAGGTACTGTGCCAGAGCACTTACTGTGTCCTGAAAAGTCTCAGCCACAGAGGCATTTCCTCAAGGCACAGGACATGTGAAATCTCTTCTAGGGACAATCAACCCAAATAAAAGAAAATATCTGAAAGAGATCTGTTAGTGTTCTGCCACAAGAAGAGAATTGGCTTTCAGCTCCTTAAGGGAAAATAAAGAGGAAATTGTGAAAGTCGTTACAGAAGGGACACTGTAGAGATTATAGCATTGTCTGAGGTGTGGCTCTTCACAATTGATGTCTTCTGGCAGGGATGCAGGAGGGAAGTACTCAGTCCTATTTAAGGGCAGGAAACTGAGAGTTTTGACTGTGTGCCAGTGGGTATATGAATAACACAAGTTGGACTTGTTTTTCTATTTCTATGTTTTATTTTTATTTTTACTTTTTTGGATGGGGGAGGTCACAAAGGTGGGAGGAAGGGAAGGGAAGGGTAAGGGCTGAGGAGTGAGTGTGATTGGGGTGTATGATGTGAAATTTCCAGAGAATCAATAAAAATGTTACCTTAAAAAAAGATAACATCATAATGATGCACTTTTGGGAAAAAAAATGAAAGTCAGAAGTAAATATGTTTACCTAAAATCCTAGAATATTCAGGACCCACGCCATTTACAGTAGGAAGACAACTTTTGGGACACCTAAGACCTCCATGTGTTCTTTCTCTGTTATCCTTTCTGAGGCTGCTACTTGTATCTCTCTAAAAGATGAGGAGAAGAAAGACGTGGAAGGACTCAAGGAACCAGTGACCTAAATGAAAAGTTATTGCTAGGTTGTGATTCTTTTGACCGGGGGGAGGAAAAGTATGAGAAGGGTTTGTTTTTATCTTGTTTTTCAGTTGGGGGTGTTTTGCAAGTATCCACTAATAGGTACATTGAAAGCATGACAATGAAGAGAATGGTCTAAATGTTAATCCCAGATTATTAAAAGGCAAATAAACTGGGACTACGTTAGTCACATTTGGATGAGTTTGTTGTTTCATCATCTCAACACAATCGTGGAAGAGGTAAAAACTGTGGTGGGTGGAGAGAAGCCTGCGGCTATACAGGTGTAGATGTCAGCCTGAGACAGAGCTCCTTGGATCCCTAAGGTTGACATATCACAAGGAATTCTGAGACAGGCTCATGGGAGAGCCAGTTGTCTGTTACCCAAACACAGGCACTAACTTTTTTTTTTTTTGTAGCTCATGTTTTATGTCTATTTTCTTCTAGTGATAAGTGATCTTTTCTTTTCTTTATTTTTTTACTTTTTTTATTTTTTTATTAGATATATTCTTTATTTACATTTCAAATGATTTCCCCTTTCCTGGTTCCCCCCTCCCCGAAAGTCCCATAAGCCCCCTTCCCTCCCCCTGTTCCCCAATCACCCCCTCCCACTTCCCTGTCCTGGTATTCTCCTACACTGCTGCATCGAGCCTTTCCAGAACCAGGGGCCTCTCCTTCCTTCTTCTTGGGTATCATTTGATATGTGAATTGTGTCTTGGGTATTCTGAGTTTCTGGCCTAATATCCACTTATCAGTGAGTGCATACCATGTGTGTTCTTTTGTGATTGGGTTACCTCACTAAGGATGATACTTTCAAGTTCTGACCATTTGCCTAGAAATTTTGTGAATTCATTGTTTTTAATTGCAGAGTAGTATTCCATTGTGTAGATATACCACATCTTCTGAATCCATTCCTCCGTTGAGGGACATCTGGGTTCTTTCCAGCTTCTGGCTATTATAAATAAGGCTGCTATGAACATAGTGGAGCATGTGTCCTTATTGCATGCAGGTAAAGCCTCTGGGTATATGCCCAGGAGTGGTATAGCCGGATCCTCCGGGAGTGTCATGCCCAGTTTTCTGAGGAACCGCCAGACTGCTTTCCAGAGTGGTTGTATCAGCTTGCAATCCCACCAGCAGTGGAGGAGTGTTCCTCTTTCTCCACATCCTCGCCAACAACTGCTGTCTCCTGTGTTTTTGATCTTAGTCATTCTGACTGGTGTGAGGTGGAATCTCAGGGTTGTTTTGATTTGCATTTCCCTAATGACTAAGGATGTTGAACATTTCTTTAGGTGCTTCTAAAGAGACATTGTCATTAGTACTCAGTGGGAGCAAGTTCTTTATGTCTGAACTGTAAAGATGGACTCTTTCCTGTACTACTAAGCTTCGTCTACATTGTGTTTCTTAGTGCTAGTTTGATTGACAGATATGGGGGTCAGCTTTTGTCTTTGAATTTGACTAAGATAACAATTTATAATCTGTAAAGTTTATTTTAAAGTTGACTTTAGTGATACTTATAATTTTAAAATTTCTCAGTCTTTTATGGTCTTTCTGTTTATGATTCTTCTTCTTCTTCATCATCATCATCATCATCATCATCATCATCATCATCATCATCATACTATGTCTTGAGCATCATGCTTCTTCCATGCCTTGGTAGACACTATGATAAGAAAGAACACTTGCCTATACCCTGCCCACAATTGGAAGAACTTCTTTGGGGCTTAGCCTTGCATATGTCTTACCTTCCTGTTGATCAGCCAGGAATGAACCCTCCCCCTCCCAGGCTTCTGGTCAAATAGATGATAGGAATGTAATGACTAAATATTTATTGTAACTAAGTTCCCTTAGCTTAGATGCTGACAACAGCCTCCCACTCACCCCGCTGTTTTACCTTATTCTAGGAGTGGACCAAGCTCTGCCTCAAGAGCGACGGGCACCTGTCACTCCTTCCTCAGCTTCTCGATACCACCGCCGAAGATCTTCAGGGTCTCGAGATGAACGTTATCGGTCAGGTAAGGAACTGTATGGGGGCTCTGTATGGGGTGTACTTGGGTCACCATGCATGAATTGGGTGTGCCTTTCATCAGCTGTGAGGCACACACAAGCTTAGGACAATTAGACTTAGCATAGGTGAAGCTCTAGTTTATGTACCAATGTGTACTATAGGATAACCCTCAGTCCATAGCAGCTCTTTCATGTTTGGAAATGTAATAATAATAATAATTCTAATGTAATAATAATTCTTCTTCTCCTCCTCCTCCTCCTCCCTGACTGTCCTGGAACTCACTCTGTAGACCAGGCTGTCCTTGAACTCAGAAATCTGCCTGTCTCTGCCTCCCAAGTGCTGGGATTAAAGGCGTGCACCATCACTGCCCAGCAGTAATTATTATTCTCTAAATTGTTATTCTTTGAGTTACTTGTTACCTATAAACAGATAACTAGGCACCTTAACAGTGATTTTTTTTTACACATGTCTTAGGGTGTTTTTTTTTTTAAGAGACACCATGACCACAGCAACTCTTATTTATTTAGTTATTTATTTATTTATTGATTGATTGATTGTATATGAGTACACTGTAGCTGTACAGATGGTTGTGAACCACCATGTGGTTGCTGGGAATTGAACTCAGGACCTCTGCTTGCTCCGGCCCAAAGATTCATTTATTAATATGTGAGTACACTGTAGCTATCATCAGACACACCAGAAGAGGGCATCAGATCTCACTATGGGTGGTTGTGAGCTACCATGTGGTTGCTGGGATTTGAACTCAGGACCTTTGGAAGAGCAGTCAGTGCTCATAACCGCTGAGCCCTCTCTCCAGCCCCACAGCAACTCTTTTAAAGGCAAACATTTAATTTGGGCTGGTTTACAGTTCAGAGGTTTAGTCCATCATTGTGGTGGGGAAGCATTGCACTATCCAGGTAGACATGATGCTGGAGGAGCTGAGAGTTCTACATCGGGATTGGCAGGTCTGATTTGAGCTTCAGAGATCTCAAAGCCCACCCTATAGTGACACTTCCTCCAAAAAGCCCACCTTTCCTCCAACATGGCCACACTTCCTAATGGTGCTACTCCTTATGACCCTATGGGGACCATTTTTATTCAAAGCGCTACAACACGGAAGGCTTTCATTAGATTATTTTTCTTCACTCCTCCCCACTGCCCTTTCTTGTTGCTTACCGCCTCTTCTGGACATTTGCATTCACATGTGTAGGTACCTGCACATAGATAAGCATATTTAAAAAAATAAAAATTTAAAAAGAAGTGAGATAGTAGTTCATCTTATTCTACTGCTATTGTATCTTTTCAGAATTTCCTAGTAGATCTTGTTTTTCTTGTGCTAACATGGAAGATTTAGGTCATTTGCAAGAAAAGAGCCTTCTAGATCCTTGAGAGGTCTGAAGGGCTCTGACTACTTTTAGTAAAGCTGCTTTGGTTGCTTCAGTGATCAAATTATGTTACCTATGACATATTTGTTACCTTATAGATAATTGAACTAATTAGCAATCAATATAGGTACCTATATAGTAGCAAATTTATTTCTTGTTGACTATATTTTTCTATATTATTTCAAAATCCATAAGCCTACAGAATGAATTCTTGATAGTTTAGCTTGGACTGTCCAAGAACTCATACAAAATGGCAAAACATCAAGCCCTAATAGTAGTTCAGATGACTACTGCTGCAACTCCAATCAGAGCGAAATGTCACATGACTCAGGGGTGCTAACATTTTAGTTCTTGTCAATCATCCTGGCTCCAAATTGTGGCCGACTTGCCTCAGGCTCTTGAGTGTTGAGGTTTCAGATGTGAATCACTACTCCTAGCAATAATTCTTTAATAGTGTGTATACTTTTGTTCTTTCTAAGGTACTTATTGGTGGTGGGGGCACCTAAGTCTGGAAAATGAATGCCTATAAAGGTATTTGTTGGGCATTTAAAATGTATTGAGTCAGACTCTGTTAGGTACTTTACTATTTATATGAAGTCTAAATGAGAAAGCTTCATTTCTAGTTACATTCAATATTCTATTTGTGTAATCAAAACTTCACAATTGAAAACCTTGAGGTTTAAGTTAACATCTAAAAAAAGACTGACAACAATGTTAAAAGTAAAATGCAAGATGCTTTTTTATAATGTGCTTAGAATGAAAGATTCATTTGGCTTGATAAACATGTTTTTTCTTTTGTGTGAGTGTTTTATTCTATTTGTTTTGTTTTGTTTTTGCTTTGCTAATGAGATCAGGCACTCTCAGCTGGTCCCCTTTGCAACTGAATCTGGAAGAGATCTGACTGGCATCTCTAGAATGACTTCATCCCTCTGGGGAGATCATGAAGTCCTTGTGTTTTCAGAATGATACTGGCATGCTGCTCCTAAATTCTCAATCTTTCATGAGTAGACAGTAGTTTTTATTTTTGTATGTTTGTTTGTGTTTAGAAGCTTCACACATGTGATGGCATGTGGTGACAGTGCATTCTGCTTGTAAAGTGTTGGGTTTAAAATAGCTGTATAACAGAGTTCTCGTAGTGCTTGTGATGGGTGGGGAGTGGTGCTCAGAAGATGAGTTTGTAGTTTCTTCTTTCCTTTACATTTACATGGGTCTGGGAATTAAACTTGGACTGCCAGGCTTGGTTGGGCAACACACACTTTGATCTACTAATACATCTCATTGGTTCCTACTTAATTTTTTAATACTGCAAATATAAATATTAAGCATTAATTAACAAATTTTAAGCTTTACAGTAGTTAAGAATTAAAAAGCGTTTTGAGTCAGAGTTTGACAGTTATTGTGACAGATTTTTTTCTAGTTTCACTTCTTTAAAAGCTGAGAGATAATATGAAATAAAACTTGAGGATTGACATTTACCTCTTAAAGTGTCATCCTCCCCTGCCCCATTCATGATGTGAGCTTTGGTACACTTAATTTCTAGGGCTAAACTTATATCTTACTTTTCTGTTCTTTTTCATTCCTTTACTTCTTTCAACACATGTATGAAATCCTTTGTGTATACTGAACACTTTCCTATGACCTATGGCTTAGGCAAAATGTAGCAAACACCATCTTTGCTATCAAAGAGCTTCCTAGAACTATCTCTACCTTTATCCTGTAGTTTAATTTTCTAGTTGAAGGTTTCTGTTAAGCTAGCTGGTTTTACTGACTTTATGGAGATTCTTAGCGCATGACCTGTGCTTTCTCTGAACAACTCAGTCTCTTCCTTATTGATGGTAATAGAAACATGTTTATTCCTTATCACATTAGAATACTTTGGACTATTAGACAAAAGTTTACATAGTCACACTGATTTAGACTGTAAATTTTATTTACTATCCCCAGAATGGTGACAATACATCTGTAAAGGGATGCTGTGTCTGGTGTGGTTTTCAGTATATAAGTATGGTCAGTTAATTTTCAACAAGTGAAGATTAAATTTAAAATTCTGTTCTGCGTGACTAGTAGCATTTTAAGATGAGAAGCTTCCATATTGAATACTGCAGGTAGGAACTTTTCCGCATCCACTAAGTGTTCTGTTCCAGGGGCATTGTTCTGGGACACATGGAAGAAGATGCAGAAGATGCAGATAAAAGAACATAAGGGTTTGTTGACTCCACATTAAAGAAGTGAAATTAATATGGTTACCTCTGCCTACTCAATTGGAAATTTTAGAAATGCTTAGGGATATACTGATAGAATTGGAGTGGATTTCTTATTCTAAGCAGACATAGGTTAATGACATGTTGTTGGATTATAGATATGAAGAAAAGATCATGAATCAAAATGTGAAATATGCAATGGAAATGGTATTTAGATAGAATTTGGTGTCAAATACTCATGTTAGGCAAAAGAGATCTCAGGAAACAAAAAAAGTAAACATTTTCCTTAAGACATTAGAAAAGAAAAATTAACTCCACAAAAAGGGAAAAATAATAAAGACAGTAGAATAAGATCAAGAATATAGAGATTCCTTGTTAGATTGTAAGTCACTAACAAGCTGTCAAGTTTGTCCTCATTAAAAAAAAAATACCAAAACTTACAAAAGAAAGCAAAGGAGTCTGCCTAGATTCATCAAATAATTGAAATCATAGGGAGAATGTTGTCTCAGAATTGTAAATGAATAGGGTAAACAGGTATTTGGAAAGCCTAATACTCAAGATCTGATAAACTCAAGAATACCTCCGGAGGTTGACTTTTCTTCTCCCAGCCGTCATTACTTGCCTACAGTTCTTTCTCTTCTCTAGGCCCTGTGAAAAGCTTCCCCTTCTGTATTAATGTGTGCATTGATATTGCCATTGTTCTGGCCTTGTTTATGCAGCCATTTCTAGGAGAGACTTTCACAGCTGACTTCCTGTTCTGGCTCTTACAGTCTTTATACCTCCTGTTCCCTGAGCCACAGATACAGGATCTATGCCTGTCTTTATGTGTCCATGCACACATATATTTGTGTATATGCATATGTAACAATAATACAGAGACAAGCTGTCAGTTTGAGAAAGGTGATATGGAAGGGGTTCGAGGAGAGTTGTTGTGAAAGGGGGCTGGAGAGAGGAGAGGGAAGAGGGGGAAGTGATGTAGTTATATTTCAATTAAAAAACATCAGAAAAGATAAATGGTGGATAAAATGAGGTATTTTTAATTGACCTAAGAGTAATTGACCTATGTGGTAATTATAGCTTATGTATCAGTAAAATAAATGACAGGCAAATATTTGAGGAATAATTTGTAATGAAGTTCTTACACCTCCTATGATTTCAAAGTCTACTTGGATTAATTATAACTGTATGTTGTCAATTCAAGAGCAACTATGCAAAAGGTATTATAGAAAAGTATAATTGACATGGTAAGAGAGAGGAAAGTGGTGTTATATAAAACTCAGTACTAGAAAAGGCAGAGAATAGGTATAAAACAAGAAAAATAGAAAACAATGGTAACATACATACTAATATGCAAATATATATCAGCAGCATAAATCTCAGGAAGCTAAATATGTAAAGATTTCAGAGTGGATTAAAAATACAAACCCAAGCCTGTGTTTTCTTTTTTTTTTATTTTTTTTTTTTTGTTTTTTTTTTTTTTTTTTTGTTTTGTTTTTTTTGTTTTTCGAGACAGGGTTTCTCTGTGTAGCCCTGGCTGTCCTGGAACTCACTTTGTAGACCAGGCTGGCCTCGAACTCAGAAATCCTCCTGCCTCTGCCTCCCAAGTGCTGGGATTAAAGGCGTGCGCCACCACCGCCCGGCTTAAAGCAAATTCTTTTTTTTTTTTTTTTTTTTTTTTTTTGGTTTTTCGAGGCAGGGTTTCTCTGTGTAGCCCTGGCTATCCTGGAACTCACTCTGTAGACCAGGCTAGCCTCGAACTCAGAAATCCGCCTGCCTCTGCCTCCCAAGTGCTGGGATTAAAGGCGTGCGCCACCACCGCCCGGCGCCTATGTTTTCAACAAGGAATCTCCATTTAATATGCAGTTATAAATTAAAGAAGTGGAGAAAGCAAACATTGGAATCCTAGTTCTTAAACTCTTAGGGGACAAGGACTGATACCACAGAATAGGCAAGAGAGGAAAGGAGACTTAACACCCTTAATTCATAGGTGACTAACAATAAACTATCGCTGTATGAGACGCAAGAAATGTAGCAATGAGAAACAAATGGAGCATTATGTGATAGTGGAACATACCAGCTCCACGATGCCAGCAATTGTTGGAGCCAGGAGCAGAAAATCAGGAAGGATGTAAATGAACTGGATAGTAACATCCATTAACTGGTTTTCATAGGTACAGAGTACTACAGACACCAAGGCACTTCTCACCTTTAAGTTTACACAGAACATATTCCAAGACACATAATATTCTCAGTCATAAAAGCTATTACAGTTAATACAATAGCAAATAAACTATGCTCACAAGACAGAGGAATTAAACTAGAAGTTATTAATGTAAAGAGATGGGCGAACTTTAGATACTTGGAGATTCAGTACATTATTTGTAAGTGACACATGAATCAAAGTCGTACAACACTGAAAAATATTTTCAACTAAAATGAAATTACATGTGGCCAAACTTGTGATATGAGTAAAAAGCAGTGCTTAGAAATCTAGACCATTGAAAACTAAGAAATTAATATAATTAATAAATTAAAATTTAAATGTTTTTTTAAGAAGTTAGGAATGAATTAAATCTACAGTAGAAATAAAAACACTCAAAATAGAGTAAAAAAATTAATAAAAATCAGAGAAATACAAGGAAACCAAAAGTTTATCTTAAAAGATAATAAAACTGATCCTAGTTAACTTTAGTTAACTAAGAAATAGAAAAGAGCATTAATAATTCCAGACAATATTACTGATCTTGGGTTTCCCAAAATTAAAGGAATGTGATATATAACATTCTTCCCAGAACCTTAACCTAGATGAAATGGACCAATTATTTGAACTAGAGAGTTAGCTAAAACTTACACAAGAAAAAACAGTGTTCAAAAAAGCTTATGTGTATTAAAGGAATTGGGTGATGCTTTGGATTTTCCCAATGCTGAATCTACTGAATGTTTAAAAAACTCTTCCAATTCTTTACCATGTCTTTGAGAAGACAGAAGTATTTGCCAATTTACTGTGAGGGTAGTATACCCTAAGACAAAACAATGCAAATGTATTGTAAAACTATGACAAATATTTCATGACTAAGATGCAGAACGCTTAGGAACAGTAGCAAACTGAGTACAGTTATGTATAGAAAAAAATCATATACAGTGTACCAGTGGGACTGACTTTGAAAGTACAAGACTGGCTTAACATTGGCAAGCCAAGAAATTTATCAAAGTAAGCTAATGAAGACTAAAAGTCATATGATTTTGTCATTTGATATAGGAAAAGAAGTCAATATAGTCTAGTAGTTGTGATGGAATCTCTACAAATTAGGAATAAAAATGGACTTCCTCTCTTTAATGAATGTGTACAAAGTTCCAAGCTAACATCAAATAATATTTAATTGTCAGAAGTGGGTTTTCAACTAAGATAAGAGACAAGATAGGATTGCTTCTCCTATGCAGTATCATAGAAGACACAGCTAGTAATAGAGAAAATGAAATAAACTACACAGACAGGGGGACTAAGATAAATTATATAACCCTGGGTAACAAGATTGTATGTAGAAATCACAAAGTCTCAACATTAGAAAGAAGCTCCTGTAGCTGATTAATATGCAAGATTACAGGATTTAAGAGCAAATTTTTCTTTCATGAGCCTTTAGAAATTGAATTTTTTAAACATATTAACATTGGCATTAAAATATGAGGTACCTATGTATAATGCTAAGAAACCACTATAAGATCTATGTGAGGAAAACAACAAATGAAAGTAGAGAAATGCCAAGTATAGCATCACATACTTGTGATCCCAGAATTTGTGAGGTCAGGATAGGAATACTAGGAGCTGAAGGACAGAATGGGCTCTATAGCAAGATATTGTCTTTAAACTGGGTTCAGCTTGTAAAGCCACCAGTCCTGACTAACCTGACTTTGAGTACAGGAATCCACATGGTGGAAGAAGAGAACCAATTCTCTTAGGTTGTTCTCTGACCTTCACATACATCAGATAACATGTGCCGTTCCCCCCCCCCCCGATGTTTTAACAAGATAATGCATGTTCTATTAGTGGTTTAGGTAGGAAAACTTACTATTGTTCAGGTAATATTTCAAATAACTTCCTCTATAAGGTAGGAATTTGTCTCAATGGTAGAGCCCTTGCCTAGCATATACAAAGCCCCATATTTGAACCCCAGCACCAAAAGAAAAGCAAAAGGTCATCTGACTTGATTGACATGTTAAATATGATTCCAATCACATCCATTTTTTGAGAGGGTATCAGAGATTCAGTGTTGTTGTTGTCCTTGTCATTGTTGTCAGCACATTTATTCTTAAGTTCACATAGGAGTGTGGAGATCCAGCACAGGATAATGTAGGAGAGATAGGAACAGTGCATTAGAGTCCATAACCTACTGTGAAAGTAAACGAGAACAGAGCCAGTGGAGCAGCATAGACAGCCCAGAGTGCACAGCACTGGGGAAAGATCCCTTCAACAAAGGATAGCAGGACAACTGCGCACGCATAGAAATAAAACAAAAACCAAAAAGCACTTCTAGACTGTGACTTTAGGTCTGAACTGAACAACATAAGTGTTCCCAGAAGACAGCATGGAAGAAATCGAGGCGAGCTTTAGTATAGTGGTCAATTTTAGATAGCATACCAGAAGCACAGTCGACAAAAGGAGCATCTGAAACCTGGGCTCGACTGAAATTGGAAACCTGAGCCCAAATACAATGAAAGATAGGCCACAGATCAGAGTTTCTTTTAACTGTTCAATGATAAGTGATAAAGGACAATTAGCCAGACTATTAAAAGGGTAAGTAAGCAACCAAGTTAAAACAGACAGAAGATGTGAGTAGACATTTCCCCAAAGGGATGCACAGATGGTCAATAAAGCATGGGAGAAGATGCTCAGTGTATGTCATCAGGGAAATGCAGACTATCAAAATAATGAGAATTCAAGGATAGGAAAGACATGGAGCAACAGGGACTCTCATTGCTGGTGAGGATGTATAATTATATAATCAGTTAAGGAGGTAGTTTGGTAGTTTTTATAAAGTTAAACTCTCTGGTGACTATCCAAAAGAGTTGAAGATGTGGTTATAAAAAACAACAAACACTGATAAGGGGATATTGACCCAGAATCTCGGAATACCCTAGACACAATTTGCATATCAATAGATTTCCAAGAAGATGGAAGGAGAGACCCCTGGTCCTGGAAAGACTGGATGTAGGGGAATGCCAGGACAGAGAAGCGAGAGGGGGTTGAATTGGGGAAAAGAGGGAGGGAAGGGGGCTTATGGGACTTTCGGGGAGGGAGGAAATGGGAAAGGGGAAATGATTTTGAATGTAAATAAAAAAAACCTTAGAAAATAAAATTAAATTAAAAAAAACAACAAACAAACAAAAAACCTTGGGAACCAGTGTTCATAGCAACTTTTTTCTTGATGGATAAAATTGGAAGAAACGATGTATCTTCATTTATCCATTTAAAAATGCATCAGACAGTTAATTGCTAGTGCTAAAAAATGTGCAATATCAATCCGTGTAAAGAAACCAATGGCACTAAAGATATATTACTGTGAAAGAGTTACCTTGAAAAGGGCAGGTATACTGTGAATCCATCTATGTGTTGTTATAGAAAATGTACAGCTGGAGAGGGTAATAAAATGTCTGGACTTGACATGGATTGGAGGAGGAGGAGGAGGAGGAGGAGTGAACAACCAAGGCACAGTGGGCTTGAGAGGCAGTGAAAGCTATCATGTATGACACTACACTAGTATCTTCATGTTATTTTATACTTGTTATTCACACTTCATGTTATTCAACACACCAATTAACACCAAATATGCACTTGATCGAATGGGTGTTATTTAATAATTTAACAGGATTCTCTTATTAATGGCAGTCAATGTATTATACTGAGATGGTATCAGATGTTGGTATTTGCTCATCATTTTTCAGGATACTAGTTATTTTCAGAGTGAGACAGTATTGCCAGGTGTGTGATTACACACCTTCATTCCCAGCACTTGTGATCTACCTGCCTCAGTTGCTCAGCTTTTATGTGAATTTGGGCTACATCTGGAGGTTCTGTCTCAAACAAAATTCAAAATTCCCAAAGGGTTCTATGCTCTTTATTTTAAGAATATTTGTCTTTTTCCTGACTTTGACTGTTCAGTGATCTTACTTAACCATTGTGACATGTCATGAATAGAATGAATCTGTATTCTAGTGATTGTTTTCTGTGGAGTGATTGGGAGAGTTTAACTTCAGAATTCTACATCAGAGTCTGTAGATCAATGGTCTGGAGTCATTCACTCTTCCTGGAGAGAGATGAACAAAGTCCTTGCTGTTCACATGTGGCTCATAGATTTTTGTTGCAGTCTGTGGTCAGAACAGAACATCTACATTATTTGGGTGATTGTTGATCACATGTGCACCACAACTGTCACATGTTCCATAGCAGTGTTGTTCCAGGAATTCATGATACATTGTATGAAGACCTGGTAGAGTCAGTCAGCAACTTAATCCCTTTATGCCTTTTAAGTATTACACACTTAATAATCCCTTTGTCTCAAAATATTGATGAAGGTAGCTGTCACCTTGTACTTGCTGTGCAACTGGTAACCACAGTTTTGCTTTGTGTAGTTTATTTATTCTCCCAGCAACTAAGTGATGGTATTCACATTTTTTTTCTTTCTTCTTCTTTTTTTTTTTTTTTTTTTGGTTTTTTTTCAAGACAGGGTTTCTCTGTGTAACCCTGGCTGTCCTGGAACTCACTCTGTAGACCAGGCTGGCCTCGAACTCAGAGATCCGCCTGCCTCTGCCTCCCAAGTGCTGGGATTAAAGGCGTGCGCCACCACCACCTGGCTGGTATTCACATTTTATAGATGATCAAATTAATATTTTTTTTGGTTTTTTGAGACAGGGTTTCTCTGTGTAGCCATGGCTGTCCTGGAACTCACTCTGTCGACCAGGCTGGCCTCAAACTCAGAAATTCGCCTGCCTCTGCCTCCCAAGTGCTGGGGTTAAAGGCGTGCACCACCACTGCCTGGCTTCAAATTGTATTCTTTAAAAAATTTATTCAAGCCTAGTATGAGGATGCACAGCTATAATCCCAGCACTTGGGAGGAAGGAGGATTACCCAGAGTTAGAAGCCAGCATAGATTATGATTTGGTACCCTGCCTTAAAACACAATACAACAACAACGAACGTATTTAATTTTAAGTTAAAGTTAATACACGTGGTAACCAATAGAACCAGTATTTTCCCACCACAGCCTGGGTTGTTAATCCTGGTGTTTCTACAGAAATAGATGTATTTTCCATTACTGTTTTGTGTGTGTGTGTGTGTGTGTGTGCCTTCTTTCTCAGAACTAAATGAAAAGAAAAAGCTTTAAATGTTTATTAGAGGATATAGTAAGGTAGAGAAATCATCAGAAGTGAGAAAGGTTCATCTTCTAACCCCATTGGAGGAGTGGGGTCTGATTGGATAGATTTACAAACCGTTCACCTATAGTGATTGTTTTAGGAATTGATATTTCAGGAAATGGGAGACAAATGATCCCAGGTTACCCAACATTTTGCTGTATCACTAAGCTTTTAATAAACTTGCTCACAGAGACACTGGTGCCTTTTCCTCAAGCACTGTGTGGCATGCAAAGACGTTTATTTTTTCTAGGACTTGCTGAAGTTCTGCTAAGGAAATTTTGTTTACTGTGATTGCTTGATGCTATAAATTTAAGAAGTTCCTAACAAATTGTTTACTAACAATAGTGATCTGCTAAATTAGTGTTGTGTAAAGCTGGCCTTAAATCATTTAGGGTCTATATTTGGATGCTTTGGGGCTATTAATAGTAGGAAAGTCACTAAAGTGAATGAACTATAAACTGTTAGAGCTGAAAAGAGCACAGAAAAGAAAGACGGTTCTTTATCATTGAAAGAATTAACAACCAACATGCTGTCACCCAACTCCAAAGACAACTTCTATGATGTTCTCTGAATTAGAAGAACCCTTTACAGATTTGGGTTAGCTGTTCATAGAGGACAGCAGAATGTGGTTCAGGAGCAGTGACTTTAATTCTTGGTCCTTGTGTCTTTTGTTGGGCTCCCAAATTCTTTTACTCCTCACAGAGCTTAACACGTTTTTTTCAGAGCACTAAAGTCCATGCTGGGAGACCCCCTTGATTCTTTGACATCTGTTTCATTTAGTAGTTCCTGGGTTATAACTAAGCTGCTTTGCTTTGTTTTTTGCTGTGGTACTATATTAAGGGAATCTTGGTTTCTACCCCAAGGTAATTTTTTCATTTCTCTGATGTTGTAGGCTATTGGTTCCTAGCTTTCAGCCACCTCTTGGTACTCATGAGCATTGACATTTAAAAATAGGAAGTTATTTTCTGCAGCAAAGTGCATAACTAGAATTAAGGTCTTTTCCTGTGAGTTTTGTCTTTGTAGGCATTTGTATTTCTGACACACAATTGGAATTCATAACATGATCTGTGTGTCTCATATGATCAGCAAACCCTGTTAATGTCTGTGGACATTACAAACTTTCATTAGAAAGACATCGTGATATCTCTGTAAACTGATCCTCATCATCCTGTCAAATACTTTCACATGAATGAGGTTTATTTTTTCCTCTTCATTTCCCATTCACAGTCTCTTATCTAGTTTTTAGTTCATGTAGATGAAAAACTACATTGAGAACATTTTAATTAAGATTTTGTGGGTCACTTAATCAAGTCCTTTAATGGGTTTCTAATGTATCACAGCTGGTAAATTTCATTCATAGACTCATGAAGATAAAAGGAAGATCTGTTTTGTAGCAACCCATTTAGTTTTTAATCATATGTGCTCTTTCAGAATTTAGGTGGCATTCACACTATATCTCAGGTAACATCCACCCTTCCAGCCTTACATGTTTATAGGTGTTTCTTATTCCTTGGGTCTAGGGTACTGAGACTGGCTGGGGCTTGGGGGATTCCTGTGATCTCATGGTTCTCACATCTTCTGGAGACAGAGACAGAGCAGAAATATCAAGTTCTCATTTTCTCTGAGCCCAGAGCTTAGCCTTGCCTTTTTCTCCTTCAGGATTTGACACTGTGGTTGTTACATTATACCAGTCACTTTTCTTGTAGCTGTGACAAAATAGCTAACAAGCAACTTAAGAAAGGATTTATTTTGGCTTATTGTTTGAGGGGATATATAGTCCACCACAGCAGGAAAGGTATGGTGACAAAAACAAGAGATTACTGGTCTTGTCAAGGAAAGGACGATGAAAGCTCGTACTCAGTCAACTGTCTTTTTCTGCAGTCTAGGAGCCACCTACTGCAATATAGCCCATAGAATGGTGCTACCCACATTTAGAGGTTCTTCTTCCCATACTAGTTAACTTAATGTAGAAAAATCCCAGCAGACATGGCCAGAGGTTTGTCTTGAAAGTGAATCTAGATCCTATTAAGTTGGTAATCATTAAACATCACCAATCTACAGCGTTTTAAGCCAGACTCTTGGACACCTTCCCCAGTGACAATAGTGGGCATTTCCATTCTAGTTGAGAGTTAGATATATATTCAACTTTATGGACAAGAAAAAAGGGAGAAGCGTGGCTAGAAGGAAAGTCATGTAGTGGCATGGCTGTCGTCTCTCTTCTCACTGTGCATCTTTTTAAACCCATCTTGCCTCAGAGGTCTATTTTCTCTTCTGGTCACTGTTTTGAGTTGTTAGCAGCAATACTCTGTTTGGTTGAGTAGTTGAGGTTTGATTTGCAGCATCTTAATGCATGGAGAAAAATTCTGTTTCAAGCATTTCTACTCTGCTCTGTGTAGCACGTGTGGGCCATAATGAAGCTGCAGGGTCAAGAGGCTCTCTCCAGTTCTAGAAAGTTACTTTTCTGCCCTTGTGCCATATGTTGATGGGGCTCATGTGCTGTTGAAGGGGTCTACAGGGATCAGGCAGTATGAGGAGGAGACACTCTCATTTTCCTCATAATTATTGTTCATAAATAATTAGTTGGAAACATCTTTTAGATGTTTTAAACACTTAGTGAAGCTTTAAGGTTAAAGTACAATTTAGACTTGCTGTTATTGAAAATACTTTAACATATATGACCCATTGGATTTATTTTGTGTATGTATGTAGGCATTTAATGATATGCCAGAGGACACTTTTATGGGAGTAAGTTCTTGCCTTCTTCCAAGTAAGTCCTGAAGATCAATCTCAGATTGTAGGATTGGTGGCAGATGCCTTTACTCACTGACCCATCTAGCAGGTCTTAAAAATAGATTTTTGAAATTTAGTTACTTCACTGGTTCTATATATTGCTTGACTTGGCTGTCCTTGATATGATGGCCACAGTACATATGTATTGTTTCTGTTCCTGAAGACCTTCACTCAGTTAAAAGAAAGCTCCTTCATATGTCTCATTTATTATGAAGAACTTTGTCTAACAAGAGAATATTGGTGTCTTTGTGACTTGAATTGTCCTCTTTTTATTATTTTCTCTCGGTTGCATGGTAAGAACCTAGTAAAATTGTGTATGACTTTAGTCTTATGAAAAATCCATAATGATGTAGGCCATACTACCCTTGTGTAATCAAATAATTTTTATTTATTGCTTAAGTGAATTATATTTAACAGGAGTAACTTAATGCAGCATGGAATGAAATTCAAGCTTTTGAAACATTTGGGGTTTTCAGTGTCACCACTGTATGATTTCAGGGACTCATGCCAGTCCTTACCCACCATTCCCACAAGATCTATTTACCTCTCCTTGATGAACTGGCATCCTGCAACGATGTGGAGTCTTCTCAAATTTTCCAGTTACAAAAGCCTTTTTATTTTTTTTTTGTAAGAATTGTTTGGTGTTTTTTACTCCTTAACCTGTGTTAACCTACAAAGTCATTTTCCCCTGTAAAATATTCATTTCTCAGGAATCTTTAAAATATTTCTATAATTAATAATACCTATGTGTAAATATTATATGTAATGTAGACCTTCACCCTCCATTTGTCTGAGAGCTTTGACAACAGCAGCAACTAAAAACAAACAGCACAGAAGAAAGCCCCACATTTATGTAAGTGTGGTTAACTTGTTTAAATTTATATCTTTCTTTTGCACAGCTAAGTAGAGAAATTGACCAATTGATTCTTTTTTTCTTTTAAATAAATCCAGTTTCGAAGTATCCCTTACTAGATTACTTTGCCAGTCAGGTGAGGGCATACTGGGATTGAACCTGGTGCACCTCTCACCAGTTTTCTACAACTGGGCTATATCTTCAGGGTTTGTTGTTGTTGTTTGCTTGTTTGTTTTGTTTTGACTTGGGGTCTCAATCTCAGATTAGCTTTGAGTTCAATGTAGAGCTAAGGCAGATTTTGAACTTGTGATCCTTCTAGGTTAGCATCCTGAGTAGCTGGGATCTCTAGGCTGCTCAGCCAGCTCCAGATTATTTATTTGGAGTCAGAAATAGGGTATTTTCTATAGAAGAATCTGATGAACACTACTGTACAAAATGACAAATGTCACATTCATCCACGGAGGATGAATTACTCGGTGATGTTGCAACTGGCAAACATACTCTGCATCTAATCACAAGGAAGTAGTGAAGAAAGCAGCCTTCCCTGTTGAAAACGTCTAGATTATAGAAAACATAAGCTGAGAAACTAATCTGATAAATCTTGTCTTTTTCATGGTAGAGATCATATTTAGGGAGACAAAATAAATATAAAGAAAATTACTAGGTTGATTGACATTGATGTTGAATTAATTAATAGTATGTCATTGTTAAATTTCCAGATATTTTTGGAAAACAAGTGTCGTGTAAAAGGAAATACTTGTTTTAAAAAAATAAATAGAAATATTATGGTTTAAGTAATATATCTTTTAGAACTTAGTTTTATACTGTTCTGAAGTGATCCATGAAAAGAAAAGAGAGAACGTCTCAAGGGAAAGTGTAAATAGATGATAAATCATGATAAAATTACATAGTACTCTATTTCCTTTCCGGATTTTCTCCAATTTCAGGTTATAGTCAATAAGTTTTAAAAGAAAGATACATAAAACTGGAAATTGTGGATTTCAAGAAAATTAATACCTTCTGTGACTCTCTTCAAGTAGATCATGAATCCATAGCCTTCATTTACTGGATTTTGTTATGGGAACATGTGAAAAATAATAATTTGAAAACTAGATTATCTCGTGTTACTGAGTCTAATTGATGAGAAAACAGTGCACACAAATACTGAAGAGTATTAAGCACTGTAAGAAGCTAATTGGGCGTGACAATATCTTTAACATGAGATTAGCAACTGTTTTCTCTAAAGGGCGAAGATACTTGAGGGTCTCTGGAGCATCATGGTGCCTGCCTACCCTCCCTCTATGATGAGTAGCCATAGACTGGTGGTACTCAACCTTGTTAGCCACAACCATCAGAAAACACATATTTCCAAAGTTCTTAGGAACTTAGACACTGTTCTGTAAGAGAAATTCAAAGCATTTTCACTAAAAACAGTAACTAGACAAGGCTCTCCACTCTCTCCATACTTCTTCAATAGCTTTGGCTGGAGCAATAAGACAACTAGAGGAGATCAAGGGGGATACAAATAGGTAAGGTAGAAGTCAAAGTACCTTTATTTGTGATGATAGTATACATAAGTGACCACAAAAA
Organism: Tokudaia tokunoshimensis; assembly: GCA_036184795.1. Classification (NCBI taxonomy): domain Eukaryota; kingdom Metazoa; phylum Chordata; class Mammalia; order Rodentia; family Muridae; genus Tokudaia; species Tokudaia tokunoshimensis. The sequence continues at coordinate 81,428,260 of BTHU01000022.1, forward strand.
TTCCACCAGGAACCTACTGTAACTGATAAATACTTTCACAAAATAGCAGGATATAAAGTTAACATACAAGAGTCCATAGACTTCCTATATAAAAATGACAAAACGAGAATGAAATTGAGGAAACAGTATCTTTCACAATAGTCTTTAAGAAAATGCTTTGGGGCTAACCAAAGTAAGTGAAAGACTTGTATTATAAAACTTCAAGTCTCTGAAGAAATTGAAGAAGATAGAAAGATTTCCCATGCTCATGAAACTGAAAAACTTGTGTGAGACAAAGGATGCCATCATTCAGACGAAGCATCAGGCTAAAGAGTGGGAAAAATATTTACCAACTCTACATCTAATAGAGGACTAATATCTAAAATAAAAAGAAACTCAAGAAACCAGATATCAAAAAACCAAATAATCTAAATAAAAAATAGGTATAGATCTAAACAGAGAATTGTCAAAAGAGGGAACACAAATGACTGAGAAGCACTTAAATTTCAATATGCTTAGTCATAAGGGAAATTAAAATTAAAACTACTTTGAAATTTTTATCTTATACCAATCAGAATAGCCAGGATCAATAAGGCATATAAGAGCTGGTGAAGATGTACAGTAAGGGTATTGCTCACCCATGCCTGGTGGGATTAAAAGCTTCTAAAGCCATTGTGGAGATCAGTATGTTGGTTCCTCAAGAATCTGGGAATAGATCTTCTTTAAGGTATAGCCATATAACTCTTCTGGCATTGTGGTGATTTGAATAGCAACTGCCCACCCCCCATAGAATCATTTACTTGAATGGTTATTCATGTAGTAGAGGAACTCATTGATAGCATTAGAAAGATTTGGAAGTGTGGTCTTGTTAGAGAAAGTGTGTCACTAGGCTTTGAGGTTTGAAATGCCCATACCAGACTCAGGCTCTCTTTGCCAGTGAATCAGGAGAGATCTCTAAGCTACTGCTCCAGCATCATGCCCACCATGTCTGCTATTCCCACCACCACCACACTCCCTGCCTTGATGCTATATCTCTGAAACTGTAAGCTCCCAGTTAAATGTTTTCTCTCATAGAAGTTGCAGTGGTCATGTTGTCTTTCCACAGCAATAAAATACTGACTACTACAGGCATATCCCCTAAGGACTCTATATTCTACTACAGAGACACTTGCTCTGCCTTGTTCATTGCTGCTCTATTAATAATAGCCAGAAATAGGAAACAAACTAGATACTCATTAGTGTAAGAATAGGTAAAGAAAATGTGGTCCATTTATACAATGAAATATTACTCAGCTGTTAAAAAAATTGAAATCACGAAATTTGTTGCTAGATGAATGGAACTAGAAAACAAAATCATCCTTGATGAAGTCACCCAAACCCCAAAAGATAAGCATGGTATGTATTTGCTTATATGTGCATTTTGGTTGTTAAGTCTTTGATAAACAGGCTACAATCCATATAAACTACAGAGGTTAGGTATTGAGAAAGGGTGTATGCAAGTGTGTGCATGCATGTGTATTGGAGGTGGGGGGCTGAATCTCCCTGGAAAGGGAAAATAAGATAGATAGATAGATAGATAGATAGATAGATAGATAGATAGATAGATAGATAGATAGATAGATAGATGGATGTGGATATATGGGAGGCAGGGAGTGGAACAGGAGGGATCAAAGCGGAAAAGGAGAGGGAAGAAGTGAGGGAGGGTAAATGGGGAGGGACAACTAAAACTAAGGGTCATTTCAGGGGTCAATTGGAAACCTTGTATATTAGAAGCACTTTGAAATATATACATATGTGAAAGAATCACCAAATAATGGGGGAAACAAAAGCCTACGTGGACATTTCTTGTTACCAAATGAAACCTCCAGTTCCAGAAATGGGTTACATCCAATTGAATTGTTGGTTGAAGGAATCCTATGGATACCCCCAAATAACTGAGATTATTTCCAAAGCTATTGGTTGGTCTCCATGAAGTGATGGTAGCTGAAGTCAACACCTGCACAACTCATTAGCACACAGATTTCAAGCTGGTGCGTACTTAGAGTCTTTACCCCTTATAACTAGTGTTCATGGTATTGGAAGGCACTCTCTTCATGTTACCAGAGGAAAACTGTAAAGACCAACCCAGCTGCAAACCCTTTGATCTACAAGGGTGACTTCCTTGCATGATATGCTAGTATAGTAGTGGCACAAAGCTTGTAGGAGTAACAAACTCTGCTTGATAGTTTTATGTCAACTTGATACAACTTAAAGTCATCCGAGAGGATGGAACCTCAATTGAGAAAATGCCTCCAACACACAGGTATGGTGGTGTATACCTTTAATCCCAGCACTCAGGAGGCAGGTGGATCTCTGTGAGTTTGAGGCCAGCCTGGTGTACAGAGTGATTCCCAGGGCAACCAGGACTGTTAAAGAAACCCTGTCTTGAAAAACCAAAAAAGAAAATGACTCCATAAGATTGGATTGTAGGCAAGCCTGTAGGGTATTTTCTTAATTAGCTAGGGAGGGGGACAGCCCATTCTGGGTGGTACCCATCCTGGGCTTGTGGTTCTGGGTTCTATAAGAAAGAAGGCTGAGCAAGACAGTAAGCAGCATTCCTTTGTGGCCTCTACATCAACTCCTACTTTCAGGTTTCTGCCCTGACTTCCTTTGATAATGAAGAGTGCTGTGGAAGTGTAAGCTAGATAAACCTTTTCCTTCCCATCTTGCTTTTTGGTCATGGTATTTCATTGAAACAGTAGTCATAACTAAGACACTAAGTAATATCTGATTGAATTTAAGGCCCCTTCGGTGAGATTTAACCCATCCTTTACATTGCTGGGGTGGTCAAGAACCTGAGACAGAGAGGCCAGGGGCCTGGGGAAATCCAAATACTAGTTTCCTGCTAAAGGAAGGTGGCAAGAAAATAATATTCAGCCATCATTAAAGAAGCTTCCTCTTTCAGTAGATACGAACAAAACCAGACCTAAAGTGTGACAATGTGCAGAGAGTGAGAGACCTAGGAATGCTCAATCCTAAGTGGGATTCTTCATCAGTTCTTCTCAGAACTCAAGAAAACCTGTGGAAGAGGAGTCAGAAAGATTGTAGAGCTAGCAGGGATGGATGACACTAAGAAAACGAGTCCTTCCAAACACAGTAGGACTTATGTACATGTGAACTCACAGAGACAGTGACAGCAAGCATAGGGCCTGCACAGGTCTGAGCCTGATTGGGTCCCAATGCTGGGACAGAAAGCAAACACAAGTCCCCATCACTAACCCAGAAGCTATCTCCAACTGATAACTGTTTACAAAGGAAAATTTAGTTCTTTCCAGTAGAATCTCACTTGGTGTACAAACCATTCTTGAGGACAGACCCCATACCCAGCAGCAGATGGCCAACACAAAACAAACTCAGTGGCATTTATAGGGGTTCTTTGTCTCATAATACATATTTTTTTATTTACAAGTCTTTTGTGTATATATTATAGTTTCTGGTGAGTTTTTATAGGATTTCTGTGTGTGCAAAGTGTGCATTTCTGCATCTGTATGTGTTTCTTGTGCTTTCTCTTTGGCTTTTTTTCTTCTGCTTGTTTTGACTTATTCTGTTTTATTTTGTTTTTTATTTTATTAGACGTTTTCTTTATTTACATTTCAAATATTATCCCCTTTCCTTGTTTCCCCTCTGAAAATCCCCTATCCCATCCCCACTCCCTCTGCTCACCAATCCACCCACTCCCACTTCCCTGTCCTGGCATTCCCTTACACTGGGGCAACGAGAGCCTTCACAGGATCAAGGGCCTCTCCTCTAATTGATGTCCAACAAGGCCATCTTCTGCTACATATGCAGCTGGAGCCATGGGTTCCTCCATGTGTACTCTTTGGTTGGTGGTCAAGTCCCTGGGAGCTCTGGGGGGGTTGGTTCATATTGTTGTTCCTCCTTGGGGCTGCAAACCTCTTCAGCTCCTTGGGTCCTTTCTCTAGTTCCTCCATTGGGGATCCTGAGCTCAGTCCATTGGTTGGCTGTGAGCCTCCACCTCTGTATTTGCCAGGCACTGGCAGAGCCTCTCTGGAGACAGCTATATCAGGCTCCTGTCAGCAAGTACTTGTTGGCATCCATAATAGTGTCTGGGTTTGGTAACTGTATATGGGATGAATCCCCAGAAAGCAATATACAGCAAACCAGTAGCCAGAATCTGTTCTTTTTTTTTTTTAATCTTATTTTTAGATACCTATTTGTGTTCTTGGGTGTGTGTGTGTGTGTGTGTGTGTGTGTGTGTGTGTGTGTGTGTGAGAGAGAGAGAGAGAGAGAGAGAGAGAGAGAGAGAGAGAGAGAGAGGTAGATAGAGGTAGAGGTAGATAAAGAGAGGGAGGGAGAGAGAGAGAGAAAGGTAGAGAGAGGTAGAGAGAGAGGTAGAGAGAGGTAGGGAGAGAGGGAGGTAGGGAGAGAGAGAGAGATCCAGTCTGGGGGATCTGGGAGTTGGAGAGGAAACCTCAACTAGAATAAATTGTATGGAAAAATCTATTCTCAATAAAAATATGGGTTATACCTTATAGTTCTTATATCTAAATTATCAAATAATTTATCAAAATTTTTTACAGAGGTTAAAAAAGAGAAAAGAAAATTGCTGCGTGAAACTCAGTGCTTGCTTCTGTCTTGTTAATCCAAGTCCTTTGTATGATGCTGTCTTACAATGTAGGCGTTATTCACGTTAAAGTTTTTGTCCAGCATACGCAGCACCTTCCCTTCCATTCCCAGCCATGGAAAGTAAAAACAGCATTGGCATTCAGTAATATCTTTGGAAATGATATTATGGGTTAATACTTATAAAATGTTTAACAAAGTGCCTGGATTGTAGCTTATATTTCCTGACTGTAGTGAGTTATGAGGCATACATAACTCCTCTAGCAGTATATTGGAAGGAGTTACAAAGCTTGGGCAGGTGGCCTATAATGGTCAAAGTTCATTCATTCTATGAAAAGCCACAAGCATTTTGGTACCAATGTTTTGTTTATGTACATTCAATTCTAAAAAGTGAATTAATCAATGTATCTTTCTACTGAGAATTTCATTCTGGTAGAACTAACTACTGTGCTTTCCTTTACTCATTTATTCCTGAGCTTAGGTACAAAGATCCAATGTAATACAGGGACACAGGGTTGGATGGTGGCTCTGGTCTTAGGACTTTGGTCCAAATGATGGAATAACTAGGGTCTCTCTTGGTTTCAGATGTTCATACAGAAGCTGTCCAGGCAGCTCTTGCTAAACACAAAGAAAGGAAAATGGCAGTACCTATGCCTTCCAAACGAAGATCCCTGGTTGTACAGACCTCCATGGATGCCTACACTCCTCCAGGTGAGCAACAGCTTCAATATTTCTGCTTCTTACATGTGTGCCACATCTGCTTTAGAATTAATTGATAATTATTTGAGCAACAACTATCTTAAATTTTTTTAAGTCAGAATACAATCTAGTGAGTGGGTCTCCATCACAGTTGCTCATCCTCCTCAGTGTCTTCCTGATCCCCCATGCCTCTAATTATCCCTTTCATTCTCCCAATTTATCACTTGCTCCCTTTTATGTCACACATATCCCATTGCTCTTCATTGTCTGCATCCCTTTAGATCTTATCCTTTCCTCTTATAATTCCTTCTCTTCTTTCAGGACACACACACACACACACACACACACACACACACACACACCCACCCACCCACCCACCCACCCACCCACCCACATCTAGATTCTAAAGGTGGATAGGGACATACAGCTTCCTCTCTGAGTAGTATGGTTTATTTCTGTAATACAATAAACTCTCTTTATTCCATCCATTCTCTTGCAAATGTCATTATTTTATTGGTTTTTTTTGAATAAAAGCCCATTGTATGTTTCTAACCACAAAGTCTTTGTTCACTCATTTCTTGAAGAATATACATGAGTTGATCATATAACCTGGCTCCTGTGACTTGTGCAAGAGTGTCTGCAGTGTGTTGACATAGAGTCCTTTCAGGTGTATGTCCAGGAGGTAACAATTTTGTGAACCACACTCTAAAAATAGCTCTCAGTAACTTGTAAGGGAAAATTTTGCCATCATTATGTTTGTACCTATATTAATAAGTGTTTTAGACTTTTCATCAACACTCATTATAATTACTCAAAGCCTTATAAAAGTTTACTCAATTATTTATTCGTACAGAATATATTTCATTTTTTAGTTTTAACTGAAGTTAGATTTTTCTTCTGCTAGACAGGTGTATGCATATTGTTAAATCTTTAAAATACTAATATACTATATTATTGTAATTTGGAAGAAACCAAGTGAATTGGTCAATGAGTTGAGATGGTATCCTGAAACAGGAGTCACTGGGTATTACTTGTGGAGTGTGAGTAATTTAAATTTAAAGTACAATATTTTAACTTTAATAGGTTTTCACATTCCTCACCTCTGCTATTGTAGTATAAAAACAGCCATTGTTGTATGTCAGTGAATGGAAGTTCTGTAGTCCAGTAAAAGTTTACAAAAACAAGCCCTAGGCATAATTTGGTCCACAGACAAACTTAACTCTTCATCTAAAATGATTGAAGTAATGGCTTACTTACTTACTTTTTTCCAAATTACTGTGTTTTAGGTGACTAGTCAAATAGTTGTTGCTGTATGGTCTATTTTAAAAGCTTAAGAAGCATGGTATTTGCTTGCCTGAGGTAAGGGCTTTCTAGCTATGCTACAATAGGGTCGATAACATATTATTACAATGAGAGAGAGGGGGGGGGGAGGGAGGGAGAGAGGGGGAGGGAGGGAGAGAGGGGGAGGGAGGGAGGGAGGGAGGGGAGAGGAGAGAGAGAGGAGAGAGATAGAGAGATAGAGAGATATCCTTTGGGAAGACAGGGAGCCAAAACACTTGACTAGTCTCACTTTTTATAACAGCATTCTCCCACAGGAACTAAGAAGGTCCTGTGGGAACTCTTATTTCCATCTGGTAGCACTAAATCATTGTACCTAAAAAGCTCAGGAGCCAGCCCATTTTTAGTAATTGAGAACTTTAGAGGATTTGTACTAGTTTCCTACCTACAAGATTATACCATCTGTGACTAAAGACACTTCTTTTTAGATTGTGGTGTTTATAATTAGTTTTATCGGTCTGTTTCACTGGCTATAACCTTCTAAATAAGGTTGACTAGAAGTGATAAGAATTTCTTTGCCTCATTCTTAGCCTTAGGAGGAATGCTTAGTCATTTACTACTAAATGTAATCCTGGGTGTGGATTTTTACTGATGGACTTCAAACAGTTTGAGGAAATTTCCCTTGTATTCTTAGTTTGTTGAATGTCTTTAACTTGATGTTATCAAATACTGGTGCTAAAGGATACCACATATTGCCATTCCTTTACTGTATTAGTAATCTTTTACTGTATTCACCTTTAAATACTAACTTTAATTGTGGGTTTTAGTGTCCAGTTCTAGCCACCACTTGGTGATAGTGGATCATCCATCCTGTATGTTGCTTGTTTAATTAACTAATATTTTGTGGAGGATTTTGTGTCTGTGTCCAGAAGGATGTCATGCTATCATTTTATCTTGAAATGTGGTAGGGATGTTGTAAGAAATGAAAGATTGACTAGAAGGGGGTGTATGCAGAATTCCTGTGTAGAAGCTTGTACGTGCCATTGATGTACTCATTTGCATACATCTCAGTCTTAAAATAAATATATAAAATATTTAAGGTTTACTCTATATCAGTAATGTTATATAAAAATTATATGCTAAAGGGAATTTTCTAATATTTTTAACAAAAAAATGTAGAGAACATGGATAATGAGAAAATAATGGAGCTATTTGTAATGGTGCTGTTTCTGTTCTTTCCTATTAGATATTTCTGAGCTCTCTTGTTTTTTATTATATCACCTAACTCGTGTCTTGATAGGATCCCAAGTCATTCTTACCCTGCAGATTAGATGCCAAACACTGCAGTCACTCATTAACCCATTGCTGCTAACTGAACACATATTGAATGAAAATATACCTATTAGTTTTCATGAATAGTGTACATTTTCCTTAGGTTATCTCTCTTTTTCATATAGGAAGATAAACCAACTAAATATGAGAACATTTTCTAGTAGATGAATGCTATAAAAATAAGTAGATTTTATTGAGCAAAGAATGTGATGTTATGAATATGTACTGAGCTCTAGATAAGTTACTGGAGATGAAGATAAGGTGTGTGTACTTTAAAGTAAGTTCTTCCTGAACTGCCATTTCTTTCTTAAAAGCTTAAAACTTGAGGAGCCTTGTGGGTATGTTGTTCTTATTTTATTTTTTTGTTATTTTTTTATTTTTTTGGGTTTTTGAGACAGGGTTTCTCTGTGTAGCCCTGGAACTCACTCTGTACACCAGGCTGGCCTCGAACTCAGAAATACACCTGCCTCTGCCTCCCAAGTGCTGGGATTAAAGGGATGCACCACCACTGCCCAGCTGTTGTTCTTATTTTTAAGCCTAAAAATAATTTATAGTTCAGAAAATTAATCTGAAGGACTTACAGCAACGCTATTTGTAAACATGTGGAAGTAACTCAAGCATGTCTTAGAAAATGCTGCCCCATTCTGTAACCTCATGTATGTGTGCAAAGAAAGATACTGGCTTCTTCCCAAACAGTTACACTGAGAAAATCAAGCATCTTTGCCTAGGTGCGATGTCCAGATAAATTTCCTATAGCATAGTTATTAAACTTAATACGTATAAAAACTGCATTTGGAGAACTGAATAACTTTTCAAGAATGTTTGAAGCCAAAAGCGATTATTTTGAAGCAAATCTCTTGGTAGCGTGTGAACAAGGGGCTGAGACTGAGAGGTGGGCATCTTTGCTCCACTGTTTAACAAGTCACATCTCTTATTGAAACAGATACCTCTTCCGGTTCAGAAGATGATGGCTCAGTGCAGGGTGACTCCCAGGGAACCCCCACTTCTAGCCAGGGCAGCATCAACATGGAGCATTGGATCAGCCAGGCCATCCATGGCTCTACCACATCAACAACCTCCTCCTCCTCCACTCAGAGTGGGGGCAGTGGGGCAGCACACCGACTGGCAGATGTCATGGCCCAGACACACATAGGTAAGTGAATCTAGTTTGCTTTTGTAATTATCTGAGTTAGCACTGAGTGTTGGTTTGTTCTCTCAGAATGCTCTGGTTATAGATTCTGATGGATACTAGGAAAAACCCTTCAGATTCTGGGTTGCTGCACTGGACTAAACGTTTCTGAAACTCTTGCTTATGGTTATTCAATACCTCAATCGCTTGTAGCAGGAATTCTGCCAGCTTTGTGTTGGTGTTAGAATGCATCAAAAAAATGCATCTTGTTCATTAGCAAAGCTTGCAGCCATATCTAATTACATGTTTGTGTTTTGCTAAATAAACTAGTCAATGAAATTTTGTACTGTTGGTCAAGACAACAGATTATAAAGTACACTTGCTGTTATTTGGGGAGGGGGTCATTTGAGGAACTCAAAGGACTTATGATTTCTGCCAAAGGCATTCTAATTATTTAGGTACTTGAAACTATTCTGCATGTAGACTCTAGAATGAGGAAGGTATGTAGATTAGAAAAAGTACAAGATGAGCTACAAAGGTGGCCCAGCAGAGTTTAAAGCACATACTCCTCTTGTAGAGGTCCTAGGTTTTATTGCCAGCACAAACAGTCGATAGTTCACATCTGCCTGTAACTTCAACTCCAGGCGATCCTCTCTGGCCTCCTGAAGCAGCCAGACTCACATGATTCTATCCTCATATTCATATACGTAACGAAAAGTAAAAATCTAAGACCAGGAGCACGACTGTGGGTCATCTGAAAACAGTTTAGAAGTAGAGGCAAGTAATAATTAGAGGGAATGTGTGTTAGATGAGTAATTGCAGGTAATTTCATATTTCATGTGAAATATGTGAATGATATTACCATTTCCACCCTTGTGCTTGTTACTTACTGTACCCCAGTCTAGTCCTCCCCCTTCCCCCAGGGCAGAGGTTGGACATCTAGGTCTGTTCTCTTCCCTTGTTTTCTGTGGATTAAGATACTTAAACAGTTCAGAGGTTTTCACAAGGCAAATTGCTTAGATAAGATACATTATAGTCTTTCTATCATGTAGGCCAAGTAGAGGAAGAGCCAGGTACTTGGAGGCAGTTGCATATCAAACTATCATCCAAACTGAGAGTATGAGATAGAGATGCGGTCCTCTCAAACCATACCTGCACGCAATACTATGGAATTACCTTCCAACAGAACGCAGGGAATGGAATGAATGAGTTAAACATGTCACAGTCAGTGCAGATACTCAGAATGTGGGTCTTAACTACTTGATGGGTAGGCAAAGTCATTTCAAATTGACATTTTAAGCTTCACCTCAGTTGACCTTTCTCATGTCCAAAATGAGTTTGCTGTTCCGTTGTCTGAAGAGCAGCATCTGCTTTTAGTTTCCCCATTAACAACCTCTGGGTTTTGAAGTCACTTATCAGTGAAGGAGAAAAATGGGAACCATAATGTCTTGCCTTCGTACCTCTTAAAACTGTTGCAAATATAAAGAGAAAATAGTAACATTCTGAGCAAGTTTTTAAAGCAGTTTTCCTTTTCAAAGTGATATTACTTCAATTTAACACATTTTGAAGAAAATTACCAGTTAATGTTACTAATAACTTCCATTTGAGATATCAGAAAATTAAACATTGTGTATAAATGTCACCATTAGATATTTTAGACAACACAATATATTGCTTATTGGAGTTTAGGATGGCTGCCAAGGCTGTCAGCTGTCCATGGTACTTGAGCAGAGACTTTACCCACCAGCACAGCCAAATGAAAGTATTTATATTCTCTGATTTTGTTCTTGTTAGAAGGTTCTCAGAATCTTACTAAGAGGAGATTCTCCAAGTACCTGGCTCTTCCTCTACTTGGCTCCATAATAGAAAGACCGTAATGTATCTTATCCAAGCAATTTACCTTGTGGAAACCTCTTACCATTGAACTGTTTAAGCATCTTACTCCACAGAAAACAATGGAAGAGAACAGACCTAGATGTCCTACTTCTGCCCTGAGAGTGAGGACCAGACTGGGCTACAGTAAAAATCTAGTATTTTTGAACAAATTAACCACTGCCTTTGGCTTTCCCTTTGTGAGTTTACACTTGGAATACTTGAGGAAATTATAGCATACAGAATTAAATTTATTCAAACTATAAAAGGTTGCATTACTCATACACACCAAAGCTCTGTGTGTCCTAAATATAACTCCTGAGTTTGTGACATTTCAGTAATTTCTCATTTGGCACAAGGGTAAGTTCCTAGAATATCTGGGACTTAATCTATAGAAATTGCCATTTTTAAAGCAATGGCAAGCTAATAAAATTATGAAAATTAGAATACTTCATTCCAGAGACAAAGGCAGAAAAAAAAATCAAAATTGGCAGCACTTGGCCTTTTGTTGATCATCAAAAGCTTTAGAACAAGAAAATAGCAAAATAGAATAAGTGTGTGCCTCCATGTATATGTATGCACGTTTGACAAAGCTCAAGTCAAAATAAACTACCAAATCACATATGATCCCACTGGACAAATTGCTTCATGTGGAGCTAGAAGAGACTCTTTTGCACACAGGTGAGAAAAGCCAAGAGATAGCCATGCAGTCTCTCCCAAAGTGGGCATTCTTCTATTCTTTGGTTCAAGCAAAATCTTAAATTCCTGTATTTTTTTTGTCTGCAAATTTTATTGAGCATATGTCTGAAACATCCTCCATGTATTTTGGTAAGCCAAGCTGGTTTACTATAGGCTAAAAAAAAATCTATTCTGAGCTCTCATTTTACTTTTTCCTGTGGTTCTTGCTGTGTATACGACAAAAAATGCTTGTTACTACTCTACAGCTGATGCAAAGCCTCAAACCTGACAGTGCTATGTTGAGACTGTGTAGAATGGTAGAACAAAGGGGCAGACTGATGTCCTCATTGCCTGCATTACTGACAGACTAATCCACTGTCTGACTTGCTGGCCTTCTCCATCACCATAACCAGGAAAACTTGTTTCCTGGGCATGAAACCTAGGTTCCTGTGAATAGCAGCCGAGCTCGGTACCACTGAGGTACACCCCAACTCAGAGTGACCTGGCTCATTCATTGTAATTATGAAAGTATTTATCAAGTATTATAAGTCTTGGCATTTTAGCTCAATATTTGCTTTTTGTGGCTTATTCCATCCTAAATACTGCAAAATAAAATTAAAACCTCTAAAGAACCTTAGTTAGAAATGAAGGGATTAATGTTCTGTAAAATTTTATCAGAGTGCAAAGTTGAGAAATGTAACTTAGACTAGCCAGTATATTTTACTTAAATGAGCTTAAACTCTGTAATATGTATTTGAAAGTGTTGAGTAAAATATAGGACTTAGATAACATAAGTGGGGAAATTGAACACACACTGTATTAATATAGCTGTAGAGTAAGAATGAAGAACAAAGCAGAACAGATAGCATTATGTTATACGTTCAAAAGCAGAGTGTATACATGCATTTTTTCTTGATTTTAAGCCTCTGTAATCTTTTGATAATGCCTTCATCTGGCAACAATGTCTCAGAGTATGCTGAGAGTGTATTTTTATTAACCCAATCTTTATAAAAGTAATTGCTTTTGCCAAGATGTTTTAGAATTCAGTTGACATGAACGTTGTTTCAATATACTCTGTGTTACTGAATTCTCATAAAAATTCTTGTACTCTACTAAGAAGATAACAAGTTGAGTTGGGAAGATATCTCACTTGGTAAGTGCTTGGTAAGGCCCAAGCTTGGCTCTCCACCAGCTGTGTAATAGATCTGGGTCTGTAGCCCTGTCTGTAATGCTTGTCCTAGTGAGTCAGAGAGATTCTCAGAGCTCACTGACCAGCCAGTGTGGAAAACTGCTGAGTTCCTGGTTCAGTTAGTGACCCTGTATTAGTGTGTGTACTGGATTTATTAGAATGGCTTACAGGATGTAGTTCAGCTAGTCCAACAATGACTATCTGCCAAGTTGATAGTTAAGGAATCCAGAAGCTCAGGCCAGGAGGCTAGATATCTCAGGTGGTGTTTATATGTCAGAATCTGGAAGAAGTAGATTCTAATGCTACTGAAGTAATGAACTTGCCAATGAGATCAAAGGCAACCAGGGAACAAGCAAAGCCTTTTTTCTTGTGTCCTTTATCTAGGCTGCCACCAGAGGTGTTGCCTAGGTTAAAGGTGGATCTTCCCACCTCAAAAGATCTGGATTAAAGATGTGTCTTCCCATTTCAAATGATCTAATTAAAGAAAATCTTCACAAGTGCACCAGTCAGCTGAGTTTTAGTTAATTCCAGATGTTGTCAATTTGACAACCAAGAACAGCCATCACAGCTCCTGTCTCAAAAAATAAAGTTAGATCAATGGAATAAAGACAGTCAATGTCAACTTGTGTCCTCTACTCATGTGCATACCTACATAAGTGCACGATGGTATGTATAAATGTAAACACAAATACACAACAAAAACCATTTTGTAAAAATCTTTGATTATTTACCACAGAGATACACTATTTGTTCTATAATGAGCAAGAGCCTGGAAGTTGGATGTTTTGATTGTGGAGTCGGCTTTATTAGGAAACTTATTCAGAGAGTTTGAATAGGCACCATTATAAATTACCCTTATTTATCTGTAATCATCTTGAGTATTTATATTTTTCAAACATTCATAGCCTTGAAATAGCACATATATACTGAAATTGGTGATGTTACCACAGCCTAGCTTCTAAAGGCTGAGATCCCTCTATTGTCCCAACCCCTCTCAAGTGGAGGTAGTATTGTGGTTAGAGCATTATAATTTTAGAGCAGCTCAGCAAACTTTTCTGTGGAAGGACAGGGAATTTTAGGCTGTGTGTGTACCACTGCAACTGTTGAGCCTGGTGCCTCCATCACTAAAGAAGCTACACAGACAAAGGCACATCAGTGTGCTGATCATTCTAAAACCAGGGCCAGGCAAAATCACTACTCATGGTTTGTCAATCCAGATCACTCCAAAAACAAACTAAAAGTCTTCTATAAGATAATGCAAGGCAGAATAGAGATTGTCAGTGGTGGCCTATGTTCGGTGTCCAGTCCTCCATTTTACTATCATGATGTTTAAAACGTGGATTGGGACCTGTCACTTTCTGCTAGAAATGATTTCATAATGTGATCCTTCAAAACACATTTTACACTGACTTATTAAAATTCAAATAATGCTGATTAGTTCCAAAAGTATACTAATCCTTCATCTTCTGCACATTCCACTCTGGAGGAAATTAGCATTCAGTTTTATAAGAATGCCTCATTGGTACACAAGATAAAATTTCACCTAGTCACTAACTTCTAATTACCTGTTTTTAAGAGCATTTAATTTAGAAATTAGTAATAGTCATTCATACCTCTGTGCTCATGATTTTCCCAGATTCATTCTTAGGACCTGACATAGGACAAAAGGCTGAGTGAAATCCCTAATCTAGTCTATACTCAGGGAGTCCTCAGCAGCATTTCCTGTTTGGTTGCAGGACACTATGTTGTTGGGTTTCTACAGCTACATTGCGGAGATAATAGTTCTAGCCTTGTTTTCACATCACAACTTTCTGGAATTTCTATATCATAAGTATGAGGAAGAGTGTATGGTGAACTGCGTATAACTAATCTAAGACGATCTTCTGTTAGATCCTTAAATATGGAATCACAGCAACCTTTTCCAACCTAACTTTCTCTTGGTTTGTTTTATAGATAATGTAGATTTAAGATTAGTTATGAATAACTCTTAGGAGTTTAGCAAACAGGAGAGATCAATCTGAGGCAGCAGCAGTGTTGTATAGCAGAATAACTACAAAGAGAATTCAACATTTTCCTGGCTGTAATAGGGTATAATGTTTTCCTGAGTGTAGTAGGGTATCAGTGTGTGTGTGTGTGTGTGTGTGTGTGTGTGTGTTCTTATTTGTCTGTTATAGTAGATCTTCCTTAGTATATTACGCTGGGCTGAGGCAATAGTTGCTGCTGCATCACCAGTAGACAGCATTTTACTCAATTTCTGCTGTGGGGATAGTGCAGAGGAATGTCCTGTCTTCTGCTGAATTACAGATGGGAGAGGATATTGATTCAAGAAGAATTCAAGCTGACTGAATCTCCTGGAGCAGGCAGTGGTTGGCAGACACATTTGGATGCTTTGATATCATAAGGGTGCTTCTGCTTTTCTGTTACTATCTGGTGCCTTTGTGGAGGATTAGGTCATGTCTAGTGCAGTTGTGTTTTTTTTTCTATATTTTTTTTATTTACATTCCAAATGATTTCCCCTTTCCAGGCTCCTCCCTCCCCGAAAGTCCCATAAGCCCTCTTCCCTCCCTCTGTTCCCCATTCAACCCCCTCTCGCTTCTCTGTCCTGGTATTTCCCTATATCCAGTCTTTCCAGGACCAGGGGTCTCTCCTTCCATCTTCTTGGAAATCTATTGATATCTGAATTGTGTCTTGGGTATTCCGAGTTTCTGAGTTAATATTCCCTTATCAGTGACTGCATACCATGTGTGTTCTTTTGTGATTGGGTTACCTCACTAAGGATGATATTTTCAAGTTCTGACCATTTGCCTAAGAATTTTGTGAATTCATTGTTTTTAATTGCAGAGTAGTATTCCATTGTGTAAATATACCACATCTTCTGAATCCATTCATCCGTTGAGGGACATCTGGGTTCTTTCCAGCTTCTGGCTATTATAAATAAGGCTGCTATGAACATAGTGGAGCATGTGTCCTTATTGCATGCAGGGGAAGCCTCTGAGTATATGCCCAGGACTGGTATAACAGGATCCTCCGGGAGTGACATGCCCAGTTTTCTGAGGAACTGCCAGACTGCTTTCCAGAGTGGTTGTACCAGCTTGCAATCCCACCAGCAGTGGAGGAGTGTTCCTCTTTCTCCACATCCTCGCCAACAACTGCTGTCTCCTGTGTTTTTGATCTTAGCCATTCTGACTGGTGTGAGGTGGAATCTCAGGTTGTTTTGATTTGCATTTCCCTAATGACTAAGGATGTTGAACATTTCTTTAGGTGCTTCTCAGCCATTAGATATTCTTCAGGTGAGAACTCTTTGTTTAGCCCTGTACCTGATTTTTTAATAGGCTTATTTGGCTCCCTGGAGTCTAACTTTTTGAGTTCTTTGTATATATTAGATATTAGCCCTCTGTTGTAGGGTTGGTAAAGATATTTTCCCAGTTTGTTGGCTGCTGCTTTGTCCTTTTGACAGTGTCCTTTGCCTTACAGAAACTTTGCAATTTTATGAGGTCCTATTTGTCAATTCTTGATCTTAAAGCATAAGTTATTGGTGTCTGCTCAGGAAAATTTCCCCTGTGCCCATATGTTTAAGGTTCTTCCCTAGTTTCCTTTCTGTTAGTTTCAGTGTGTCTGGTTTTATGTGGAGGTCCTTGATCCACTTGGAATTGAGCTTAGTACAAGGAGATAAAAATGGATCAATTTGCATTCTTCTGCATGCTGACCTCCAGTTGACCCAGTACCATTTGTTGAAAGGCTATCTTTTTTTCCACTGGATGGTTTCAGCTCCTTTGTCAAAGATCAAGTGACCATAGGAGTGTGGATTCATTTCTGGGTTTTCAATTCTGTTCCATTGATCTACATGCCTGTCACGGTACCAATACCATGCAGTTTTTAACACTATTGCTCTGTAGTACAGCTTGAGGTCCGGGATACTGATTCCCCCAGAAGTTCTTTTACTCTTGAGAATAGTTTTAGCTATCCTGGGTTTTCTGTTATTCCAGATGAATTTTTGAATTGCTCTTTCTGACTCTATGAAGAATTGAATTGGGATTTTGATGGGGATTGCATTGAATCTGTATATTGCTTTTGGCAAGATGGTCATTTTGACTATATTAATCCTGCCAATGCATGAGCGTGGAAGATTTTTCCATCTTCTGAGGTCTCCTTCAATTTCTTTCTTCAGACACTTGAAGTTCTTGTCATGCAGATCTTTCACTTGTTTGGTTAGAGTCACACCAAGATACTTTAAGTTGCAGTTGTGTTTTAAAGAGGAATATTTACACCTGATCAAAAGGAGGTGTGGCCAGCCTGTGGTCTTGCAAATCTTTTGGCTTGTTTGAGTGGCACCTACAGTTGTTACAACATTTAAGTTTCAATTCCAGGACTCTAGAGCATTCTGCTTTCCCCTTGATGTAAATATCATCTGCATTCTTATTGAAATATTTTGGTTTATACTGTTTTGTAGAAGCCCAGTCTATGACTTGCCCACCTGCCAAGAACCTGAAACAGCAGGGCAGACTGGGTAGACTGAGGGCTCTGATGGGTCTGTCTCACAGACTGGGTAGACTGAGGGCTCTGATGGGTCTGTCTCTTTTTTTCACTTTCACTGAGCAGTGGTGGTTGAATTATCCACAAGACTCTAGGGCTTGAAAGTTTTCAATGAATGAAAATTTGGTTTCCTTTGAAATAGTAATTCATTACCCGTTCTCAATCAGTCAACCAACACCACATTGTATTCTGCATATTGATACCAAATTTGAAGGTATTTTTCTTTCTTTAAAATTTATGTAAAGACTGAAATATAATATAGCTCATGAGTGAGTTCTACTGTTGACCCTTTGGAACTACTAGTCCTACAGTTAAGGTTACAGAATATTGCTTTGAGGATGAAAGAAGCAATCTTTAGAAGCCCATCTTTGGTATTCTCTGGAAATAGTATTCACTCACACTCTGAATTGTCCTACATTTATTGAGCATAGATTATGTCGGTTATAAAAATTTTATTGCTTCAGAATCTAAGGAGGTCATTCTATAACTACATGTGGCTGGAAGCTCCAATGAAGAGACCTTTCAGAGTCTGTGACTAGGAGTTAGATCAGGGAAGAAGCAGTGACTCAGGAAGGCTCAGCAAAGAGGATCAGTTAATACCTTGATATTGATCAGTGCCAGCAGACAGCTGTTTGTAAGCAGGAACTTAAAATTTCCATGTGGAGGGCATGACGGTGAGTTAAGATATCCTGGTACTGATGAAAGGTAAAAAACAGTTTACATATACTTTCATGAAAATGGTTGAATTACGGCATCCTCTATCATCCTGTTGAACAGTCTCCAACTTCAAGGTTTTTTTTATTATTATTATTTTCTATATTCTTTATTTACATTCCAAATGATTTCCCCTTTCCCAGTTCCCCACTCCCTGAAAGTCCCATAAGCCCTCTTCCCTCCCCCTGTTCCCCATTTACCTAAGAATTTCATGAATTCATTGTTTTTAATTGCTGAGTAGTATTCCATTGTGTAAATATACATGGAAAATATCTCTGATAAAATTGAAGAAATATATGGAAAAACACGTTAAGTGGAATTATAAACACTTTAGATCTTCAACTTCAAGTTTTTAAGGATCCATTCCAACTGGGTAGAGCAGTAGTGATGCCAGCATAGGTGACCCAGTAATTTCCTGTGGGAAGTTCACATGCTGATTTGGGGACATAGAGGTCTCAGAGGATAGGGTTTATAGTGCCTTGGGCCTGGAAAGATGGGTGAGTCATTTTCTTTTAATTTTAAAAGCCTGGTGAGGACTAGGGAGATTGTATAATTTGTAGTGTTGGCTCATGCAAGCATGAGAACCTGAGTTCAAATTCCCAGCAACTATGTGAAAAACTAAGTATAGTCATAAGTATCTTTAACAGAACTCAGGGTGATGAAGACAATTGAATTGTTAAAAGTTTCTAGCCAGCCAACCTAGCTTAAATGAAGTCATTCTGTCTCAAAAAATAAGATGGAGAGCAACTCATGAGAGCAAACATTCCCATGTCCACCTTTGACACCTGCTAGGTGGACATATTGAGTGTGTGTGCCTACAGAATATGAGCATGCACACACAGTACAAACAAAAATGCCCTGTGAGACTGAGCTCAGCAGTGAGATGTCTGAAAAGACACAACTCCCTGTGATAAGAGAGCTCTCTTAAGTTTTTCTGATGCATAAGAACTGCTTGGCCTGTAGTCTAGAGCTTATTGAACTTATTTGAACCTACCTTTTTTGGTGTGAACCAACTTTTTCATCACCCCTAAGCAGGTGTTTCCAGAGCAGGTGCTATATGCAAGAACCTTCAAAATGTTCCTCAAATCCTATCCTATACTGGAATAAGTGTCCTGTGTCATTACAGTGGCAGAGTTTTCTAAAGCTACTGGTAGTTTTATCCTATAGTGAGGACAAATGTGGGGATCTTGGGGGGTAAAGAGGCAAGGTGATGCATAACTGCTTTTCTTTCATTAGTTGTGATTAAAGACTCTGACCAAAAGCAACTTAGGGAGGAAAGAGTTTTTTTCACCTTATACTTCCAGGTAATAATTCATCCCTGGGGGATGTCAGGACAGAAACAATTGGAAACTGTGTGAGGAATGCTTCTTACTGGCTTATTCTCTGACTTACTCAGCTAGCTTTCTTGTATAGCCCAAGATATTCTGCCTGTGGACAATACTTCCCATAGTTGACTGGGTCCTCTCATATCAATTAAAAGAATACTTCAGTCATTAGGCCACAGGCCTCTCTAACTGAGTAGTTCTTCAAATGAAGTCCCCCTCTCTGCCCCCCCCCCCACCGTGTATCATAGGTTGTAGCAAGTGGATAATAAAAACTAACCAGCACATTTAAATCTGGAAACACTTTAAACTTACTCGGCTGTCACTGTTCCTATTTTTTTTACACTATCAGATGTATTAAAATCATTATTCATTCCCTCATAGAACTGGGAATTCTGTTTAATGCAAACTCTGATTCGATAGCCCTAATGCTATAGTATGCTCAATGCATGACTAATGTGGATCAAATTGAACCTCAGGATGTTCAGACTCAGAGGTTGCTATTTTACAGAATGCATTTTGGATCTTGTTCATTACAAGTTAGCATGGATTATGGAGTTTTGTTTGTTTGCTTTGCAGTGGGATGCCCCAGTGAGTATAGTGTTTGGCCATGAGGTAGTGGAATTCTAGAGAATTAGATCATTTGGAAACATGCATGAGAGTCTATTTGTCAGAAGCACAGATTGGTGTGACAAGGTTAAATACAGAGTTAATGAAGACAAAGAGGAAACTGGGAGGATTCTCTTTTCCTTTTTCCACTCATAGGAGTAACTGGGTGGCATGTCATCTATCCTGCTCCTTCCTCTAGTACTCACATGACTGTTCCTGGCAAAGGCACACCTTCCTGGGGCTAGGATCTCAGAAATTGCCCACAAGGATATGGAGCAGTTTATCTGGTGGTCATAGTAAAATGCCATGGACTATGAGACTTGAACAGGGAGACTTGATCCCTCAGTTCTGGGGCCTAGAAGTTAGAGATGTGCAGGTACAAGCTGTGTTGAGTTCTCAGAGGCCTCTCTCCTAGCTCAGAGGGAGCCATGTCTTTTGTAATCCCTACATGGGCTTTTCTCCATCTGTGACTGTACCCTGAGTCTTATTTTCTTTAAAAAATATTTACCTAGTTGATTGCTTGTTTGTTGGTTTGTTTTGGTATGCATGTTGAGAGAACATGTGCACCATGGAACAAATGTGGATGTCAGAAGACAACTTTTGGAAGTCTGTTGTCTCATTTTGCTTTATGGGCTCCTGGGATCAAACTGATTGTCATCAGACTTGTTCAGTAATTTACTGAGCCATCTCTCTGGCCTGATTGCTCTTTCTGATAAGGTCATCAATATAGTGGGTTAGGGTCCATTCCTCTAGTTTTGTTTTTCTTTGTTCATTTGTTTTGATAACCATCTGCAAAGTACTTGACCCTAAATATACAGTCACATTCTGATGTATTGAGAGTTGAGTTGCAAGTGGAGAACCATGAAAGAGCCTGATACTCTAAGGAAGGAACATGGTGAATGGCCTTTTTAGGAGTCCATTGCCACCTTTGATTTTACAGAACATCCCATGACTCAAGCTTTATACAACAACTGATTCTAACTGGCTGTTGAATGTTCCTGTGTACATCCCAGAATGACATGTTGGTGAAAATCTCTCCTCCAGTACAGTGTGTGTACAATGGTAGTGCGTAGTATAGTGAAGTAGAGTATGTGTAGTTCCCTAACTGTCATTGTGAGGTGAGTGTAAGATAGGTGTCATCATCAATTATAAAATAGGAGTCAAAAGGTATGGGAGCTTCATTGCAGAACTTGGACCCATTTGGTTCAGTCCTGTGCATATTTCACAAACTTCTTGTCCAATTATTTGGAACCAAAAGCTCTCAGGGTGACTCTGGTGGATCAGATGGGTTGATCACCCAGGGTTGTCCATTTGAAGCCTCCTCAGGAAGGTAGGCTACTCTCTCCCAAGTACTAATCTTTATCCAAGAGAGTTGTATAGTATATGCAAGGAAATTTCTGTAGAAATGTAGTCATTATCCACATGCTTGGTATTTGTGTATTTGCCTACTAGACAAAATTCCCTCAAGTCAGTGGAAGGTTTTCTGTCATTCAAGAACATATGCAGAACACCAAAACTCTTGTGTACATTTGTGCCTAGGTTCCAACAGGTGGCCTTCATCTTCTTGTTTTAGGTCTCTGACTATAAAAGTGCTTTTTACAGCTTGTTTGATGCCATGTTTTCATATGTGTTGTTTTTGTGCTTTTGTTGATGGAAGTGACCATGAAACACCATGTCATGGTGGTGGTTCGAGTAAGAATGACCTCTTTAGGTTAAATGCTTAGTCGTTAGAGAGTGACATGGTTTGAAAGGCTTAGGTGATGGATGTGACCTTGTTGGAGGAAATGTGTTACTGAGGGATGGTGAGTTTTGAGGTTTTAAAATGCATGCTGGGCCCAGGTGCACTCTCCCTGCCAGCAGATCAAGATGTGACTCTCAGCTACTGCCCTAGCACCCTGCCTGCCTTGCCTGCTGCTGTGCTCCTGCTGTGGTGATAATGGACTGAAGCTTGGAAGTGTAAGCGAGCCTCCAATTACATGCTTTCTTTTATAAGAATTGCCTTGGTAGATATTCGTCCAAAAGCTCAAAATAAACATGTTACAATTCACAGACCACAGAAAGTTCAACAAGAAGGTAGACCCAACTGGGGGTGCTTTGGATCTTCTGAGAAAGGGAACAAAATAATCACAGGAACAACTATGGAGACAAAGTGTGGAGCAGAGACTGAAGAAAAGGCCACCCAGAGACTGTCCTACCTGGGGATTCATCCTATAAAGAGTCCCCAAACCCGGAAACTACTATAGATGACAAGAAGTGCATACTGAAAGGAGCCTGTTATGGTTGTCTTTTGGAGGGGCCCTGCCAGAGCCTTACAGATACAGAGCAATACTAGCAGCCAACTATTGGTCTGAGCATGGGGTTCACAATGGAGGAGATGGACGGCAGACTGGAGGAGCTGGGCAGGGGTATTGTAGCCTCATGGGAAGAATGACAATGCCTGCCAACCAGACACCCCAGGGCTCCCACGGACTAAGCCATCAACCAAGGGGTACATGGGGTTCCAGCCAAAAGATTGGCAGAGGAATGCGTTCTTGGGCATCAGTGGGAGGAGAGCTTCTTGGTCCTGTGAAGGCTCAATAGATGCCCCAGTGTGGGGAAATCGAGTGGGGGGTCGTGGGAGTGGGTTGGGTGGCGGAACATATTCTTGGAAGCAGGGGGTGGGAGGATGGGTTGGGGGTTTTCGGGGAGGGGGGAAACCGGGAAGGGGTATAAGGGCATAACATTTGAAATGTAAATGAAGAATATATTCAATAAAAAAAAAAAGAATTGCCTTGGTTGGGGCTGAAGAGGTGGCTCGGCCATTAAGAGCATTGGCTGTTTTTCCAGAGGTCCTGAGTTCAATTCCCAGCAACCATATGGTGGCTCACAACCACCTGTAATGGGATCCGATGCCCTCTTCTGGTGTGTCTGAAGACTAGAGTGTACTTATACACATAAAATAAATCTTATCTTTTTCTTTTTTTTTTTTTAAAAAAACAAAAAAAGAATTGCCTTGGTCATGGTGTCTTTTCTCACAGCAATAGAACAGTGACTAAGGCTGCTACCTTCAGGCAGTATAAGACTATATACTTATTTTCTATATTTTTTTATTTACATACTGAATGATTTCCCCTTTCTAAGATGGAATAGTATAAAGGAATTGTCTAAAGTAGTATAAAGTAATACAAAGGAAGCAATCTAAAGTTTCCTTATAATATGCATTAGTGAATCAAAATTAGCATTCTGATATGCATTATTAGAATTTACATATGTCTAATTCATTGATAATCTCTTGGACATGGACTTAATGCTCTAATAATTATAAAAACTGTTCTAATGCCATTTAACCATTGAGGAGCTTGACTCTGAATACTATAGGGGGAAGTTTGCCCTGTTCCTTGGCCATTGTATTGGATAGTTCCATGCCAACTTGATACAAGCTAAAGACATCTGAGAGGAGGGAACCTCAATTAAGAAAATGCCTACATAAGATCAGGCTGTAGGCAAGCTTGTAGAGTATTTACTTAATTAGTGATTGATGAGGGAGAGCCCTGCCCATTGCAGATGGTGCTGTCCCTTGGGTATTGTTCTATAAGAAAGCAGGCTGAGTAAACCATGGGATGCAAGCCAGTAAGTAGCACCCCTCCATGGTTTCTGCATCAGTTCCTGCTTCCGAGTTTCTTCCCTGTTTGAGTCGCTGTCCAGAAAATCTTTGATAATGAACAATGCTGTAGAAGTGTAAACCAGATAATCCCCTTCTTCCCCAAGTTTGTTTGGTTTTGGTATTTTATCACAGCAATATTAACTTTAAATAAGATAGCCATGGCGTGACACTTAATACACTTAATACATCATAAGCTTTTTTGAGTACCTATTTAAGACTATTCATGTTTTAATTAAAGTAGTTAACTCTTTCTTGATGTCTCTCACTATTTATCAGAAATATCTTGAGAATTTTGCATGTATTAATTTGTTCAATCTACCCAATATCTAAGGGGATCACCATTATTGCTTCAATTTGATATGTAGGAAAACTGAGGCACAGAGAGATTAAAATGTTTCCAAGGCTCTCCTGGAATCAACAGTGTTGCCCTTTAAGTCCTGCTGTCTCTGTTGTCACAGTAAGACAAGTGCCTTGCTTCTATGGGCAAGCATATAGCATATGATACTTCATCCTTTGTTCATGTTAGGCAGTACTGTAGTTAAGATGCTTCAGCAATTCACTGATCTTGCTCCGTATGAAATGAAATCTGATCTTTACCTGTTTTTCACTAGAGATGGTATACATTATTTTAACATTAATCACCTTTGGGAGTTTTGTGGCTAACCTTGGTTTAGAATAATCTTTTTTTGTTTTATGAGGTATGGTTTTTGTCCTGTATAAGGCTAGACTCAACCTCAAAACTTGTGATCTTCAAAGCATCTGCTTCCAAGTGTTTGGAACAGAGTCTTGTGTCACTATATTGGGTCAAAATGACCTTTTTGTATGAGTTTGTCATAATCTAGACATTTTTGAGGCCCTATTGTTTGACCTTCAGAATAACCATGAGGCTCATAAGGAAATTGTCTCCTCTGCTTCTTACAGAAAACCATTCTGCACCTCCTGATGTAACCACATACACCTCAGAACACTCAATACAAGTGGAAAGGCCGCAGGGCTCTGCCACATCCCGGACAGCACCAAAGTACGGCAATGCTGAGCTCATGGAGACTGGGGATGGTATGTCTTATAGTGAGGTGCTTCCTCCTGTGTGAACTTTGTACTTCTGTCCTTACTATGACTATTATTGAACTTTCTGACTGAAGGCACTACTTCTAGACACTCATTGCTTGTTAATTTCCTTAGGAACTTTTTTTAGAAGGTGACCTGACCAAAAAATGTAAATTATCTCCAAATTGTCTAAGAATTTCTCCTTATTAAAAAGAATGTAAATATTGCATAATTTAGCCATGAGAAGAAATAGATTTAATGAGATGTTGATGTTTTTGGTAATGTATAACTAATATTGGTTGGGTCATTAGAGTCATTAAGAAATTACTGTATGTGTTAAGACCTTGAATACCTACTTCAGAAGGCAAAATGAAGTTAAATGAAAAAAAAATGATTTACAGGGGTGTTGTTAATGCCTTAGATTTTGGGAGAAGTCATCTTTTTTTCTCAAAATTGGAAGTAAATTATCAGTGCTTGGATAAAACACAGAGTAAAAGGTTACTCTTAGTTCTCATATTTTTAATCATGGTCTTTTATAGTAACATTACTAGTTCCAAGTATTCAATGCAAATCAGCACACCTCAGATGTAAACTCTCTGCTGTATTCTGCTTTAATTGTGTTATATTCCTGCCAGGATCATAAAAGTTAGCATAGGATCTGCAAGTAAAATTACAGGTTTTTTTTAAACTTTATGAAAAATGGATAAAACAGTATCAACTTACTGTAATACATGTTCCTTACAATGTTGTTAATGATGTTATGATAACTGGGTTGTTCACAATTATATATCTTGCTCTGATCATCTCTTTAACAAATGTCATGCTGTCCTCAGCATGGTTGAAGTCCTAATGCTACTTATACATAAATATCAATTAAAACTATGACCATTCCATTCTCATAGAATTGGCTGTCTTTCCATCCTATTACATTGGCTTTAGTTCTCTTGTATACCCATTACTGAAACTGATCATTGATGTTATTCTTATTAATTTAAAAACTTTTGTCATCTTTGAAATCTGTCAAGTTTCAGAATTGGCTAGATTCTGTCTAAATTATGTCAGAATTAGGTTATTCATTCTAAAATTCTGACTCCTGTATTGTGTAGTTCAGTGTTTCATACTATGATACCCTCACCTTAGAATCATACACAGGGGTAGTACTAACATTCTTACCTAAGTTTCTAAACCACTAGTTTTGGATTCATCAGAACCAAATTGATCTGTATTGATTGATGAGAAGATACTGTGTTTAGACGTTGAACATTATGGCTATTTTTCCATGTTTTTCAGAGCATTACTTACCTTTTGTCTCTGAAAGTACACTTTAAAAAAATTTTTTTTCGAGGTAATGGAAGTACAAGTCAGTGCTTAGACACCTGTCTAGCATGTATTAGGTTAGGCCTTATGATGTATTCCCATGAGAGGAAACAAAAACGTAGTTTCAGAAATTTTTCATAAATTCTCTTATTCCTTCCAGAGTTTGTTTGTTCATGTCCATGGTGGTTCCTATTTTTCAGGTGTACCAGTAAGTAGCCGGGTATCAGCAAAAATTCAGCAGCTTGTCAATACCCTTAAACGACCGAAGCGACCACCATTACGAGAATTCTTTGTTGATGACTTTGAGGAATTATTAGAAGGTAAGTAATTTTTTTCTGCCCCTTCTTTTATGAAGTCCTTGGCTCCTTGTACAGTGCTATATTTTATGCAAAGTGACTTTATTTTGTTAAGAGTGATAATCTAGCCTTCCCTCAATAATAGAACTCTATGTCAGTGTAGGTTACTGTTACCAATGCATATCTGAAAGTTTTACCAAGTGCTATGCAATTAGAGCTTTGAAGCCATCTGCCCCCTCAGTACAGCGTGATGCTGTTCTGTGACTTAGGCCTCTTTGTAAGGACTCAGTGTCGCGATATTAAAGCAAAATGAAATTATAGAGATCCTTGGCTCAAAGCCAAAGGGTCCTTTACTTCACAAACTTATGAGATTGGAGAAACACAGTAGGGACTCTGCCCCCTACCTCAGTTACAGTGAATGGTGGGGGCTTCAACTAGACAACTTAAAATTGAAACACAAGAAATCTTTTGTTGGATCAAGGCAAAGCTTCTTGTTTGTTTGTTAACTGAAGTTAAGACTCAGCTGAGGGATGGAGAAACAGATGGCGATGGGACTACCTGCTTGGCACAGGTGTGAGGATAGGATTTCAGGTCCCTAGAACTCATGCAGAATGCAGTTTGGGAAAGCATAGACAAGATCACCAGAGAAAGCTGCAGAGTGAGACCAGCCTCATCTGTGAGTTCTCGATTTGACTGAGAGACCCTGCCTCAATAAGGTAAAGGAATGATGGAAGACAGTTTCCTCACCCCCACTTTTGGAAGAAAGTTCATCAACTTTCAGCCTCCAAATGCACACTCATACATATATGTGACCACATACTCACACATGCATACATGCACACCATGCAAAATATATACATGAAAATTGAAAAATACAGTAAAATTTATGGAAGACTCAGCTGATTTTCCAGATAGCAGGTTGAAGTGATACCTCAAACTCTGAGAGAGAATGCTTTTCTAGAAATAGGGAAATAACTTCAGTTTCACACCTATCTAAACTAAAAAAAGACTGTGTTCTATGTTGAGGCTTTTAGTTTTACTCTTGAAAGTACTTTGACCATGTTTTTGTTATTCAGAGTATTTGTAGATTTCTGCCTATATCTTGTCATTCAAGGGAAAATATAATGTAAGAACTGAGCCTTTCAGAGTTTTGATACAGTGTGCTAACAATTAGAACTTTAAACCCATGCATTTAAATGTGAGACTCAAGGCATGTGGTTCAGTTTTGTCTGTTACCTACAAATGTTCTCACACCCCATTCTGTGTTGCCTTGGAAATTGTAAGAACTCAGTGCTTTTGTTATATCTATGGTGGTTTGATTTTAGAAAAGCATGTTTGCCATTGGCCTTTACGTATCAATCTTAGATTTCTTATAAACAACTAAAAAATATTACTAAATGGATCTATCTTTTTCTTAAAAATATTGTATGTTTAAATGCATTTAGTTCAACAACCAGATCCAAACCAACCAAAGCCAGAGGGCGCCCAAATGCTGGCCACAAGAGGGGAGCAGTTGGGAGTCGTCACAAACTGGCCACCCTCTTTAGAAGCCGCGCTACAACGATGGGGGACCATCTCTCCCAAGGCCCCGTGCCTGACCACCATGGACACAAATGGAAAACCCCTGTACATCCTCACTTACGGTAATCCCATGATGCCACTTGGTTCTCTCTGACCTGTGCCTTCCCTGCATATAACCACTACTGAATGGAGGGGAAAAAAAAACCCACATCTGTGTTGCCTTGTTTTTTTTCTGGTTTAAAAGCCGATGAAAATTTAAAGAAATTTTTCATTAAAAAATTGTGTTGATAGAGAAGTTACTACTTTTTTGTTTTTAACTTAAAACCAGAAATGGATATATAAAGCTGTGATTGTAATTCTGCTATGTCACTTGATCTTGTTTATTTCAAATGAATACTTTCATTGATAATCAGTATAAAGTATATATATATATATATATATATATAGATAGATAGATAGATAGATAGATAGATAGATATAGATATCAAACCCTTGGGCCTAGATTTGAGTCACAATTTCCCAGAATACCAATATGCTGTAATCCCAGATGCTGAAATTAAAAGTTGATGTAAACTCCTGAAGTCTAAAGTCCCAGAAGTTTTAAATCTCAAAAATAGAGTTTTGGAGAGATATTTAAAATCCTAAAGAAGACATTTTACATGCATATGTGTGAATGTATGTATATATGTACATACATATGTATGTATGTATGTACGTATGTATGTGTATGTAGCCCTGGCTTCCTTGTAACTTGCTATATAGACCAGGATGGCCCCAAACTCTCAGAGATCCACCCACCTTCTACCTTGCTGATGCCAGGATTAAAGGCATGTATTACACCTGGCTTTGTTTACATTTTTAAATAGAGATTTATAGGCGAAAGATAGGAAAATGTTGGCATAATACTTCATGGGCCACTTTCTACAATAATATATGTAAGAACAGAAGCATTTTTGCCAAGCTAAACACTCAGGTTTATTCATACAAGTCACATAAAGTTACGAGCAGGTGTGCTGCATTCATAAAGAATCAAGTCAGAAAGCAAAAGTCTACATGTGTGTCACTAGCATTGGCATTACCATACATACATCTGGCTTTATAGCCCTGGTCCTCTGTAATGCCATGGTGGATAGCCCAAGTCTTCAGACAAGGTTGATCAAAGCCATTTTGGTCAATGTTATGTTTATAGTCAGCACAAAGCCGAGGTCTTGGGAATTTTTATCATATAAGAGTATAAGTATATAATGTGGACAACTACTAATTGCAGGAAATGTCATTGCATTTACTTAGGCAAACAATATTGATACTGAAAGTCAACACCACAGGTACTTTTATAGAGACAAAAATGCATAAAATGAGTTAGAGCTGTGTGAACATCTATATCATTTATATCTCCAGTATTGGAATAGGAACAGTACAACAATAACAGATACAGCATACCAAATTGTACAAAAGTCATGCTGACGCTTTAAATAGTAGGAAGCTAAAAGCCTGCTGACTCTTGGGAGTCCAGAGGCTGCTGATTCTGGACTTGTGTTATTTTATGCCATTGTTTTTGCTCTGGTAGGGGTTAACTCAGGACTTTGTACATGTCAGGAACACATACTGCCAATGAACTAATTCCTCTCCCAAGCCTAGCGTTCTAATCTCTGGTGCAGCAAAGAAAAACTCCTTTCTAGTTCTCGGAGAAAGAGCAGTTCACTTTCTGCCTGTGTTCTTTCTGGATAGTTGGTATCAGTTAGTATCAAGGCTGACAGGCCATCCCTAGCTGATCTTTTCAGACCACACTGAACAACCTCACAGACACATCCAAGATAATGTCTGACCAGATTTCTAGGTGTTTCTTTTACATCATGTGTTACCATCCTGCATCTAAGTGAACTAACCCCATCCCCAGACCTTCATCCTCATTCTGTTCCTCTGACAAAGTCTACCTCTACTCAGAGATCAGAGATCAGGATTTGGCCCTTTGGGATTTCAACACCAAAATTTATTTTTAGAATTGTGAGTTCTTAATCTTGAGAGATTTTAATCTTTTATTGAGATCCATGGCATTTATGATTATGTCTGATTGGCATTTGACATTTGTCTGATTGGATTTGACATTTATCACTAAGAAACTAAAGTTTGGATTCACATTACAGAAAGCCAGATAAACAGGTTTCCCTTAGTTCTTCTCACAGTATCCTTAATGCACAGTAAACTGCACATAGCCTGCTGTGCTAGAGAGGCCTTTCTTTTAGTTGCATCACCATGGAGAAAACAGATTACAGCTATTTTCATGCTATTGGCTTCAGCTTCACAAAGAATTAAGTGTCATAGCTACAAGAACAAATAGTTCACTTTACTTATGCATGGATAACTTTAGAAATTCCTTTTCGTTTAAACTTTGGCTTTGTTTTTATATTACAAACACCATGGATAATTATGAGGAAAAGAGTATGAGTTTTAAATCAGTCAGCAAGGTTAAGAGCCAGCATTTGGAGAGTGGGGCCCCAGGGGCACCTGTGCATTTCAGGTACCAAAATAGGATTTGGGCTTAAGAGTAAGTTAGGTTTGGAAGTATATATTTTACAGTCTTTTTATATTTGTGGCTGCATTGAACACTTTAAAATAAGATAGAGGATACTATCTGTGATTTAGCATAAACTTTGTTGACTTTTTTTTTAACGTATGCTCTTAGAAAAAGGCTTTATTCAGTCAAAAAGAGAAATCATTTTATTGGTGACCCTCATGCCTGTTCAAATTAATCCTGAAAGCTAACTATATACTTGGAATTGCTGCTGCTCTACAGATAATGACTCTAACACTTACCTGTCTGGGGAGATCAGGACCCTAGCATAGGTTTTGTGTTTGTCCCAGAAGTTGTGTGCATTTCAGTGACCTGCAATTACTGACTAAAGTATTTTAAATTTGTGTTGTACAATGATGCAGTACTCTGGCTTGGGAAGTCAGAGTTGAATAAAAATGGCTTCTCAAGAGGCTTATCATGTAGAGTAAAACTGTACTCTCTGTTGTTGACCACTTGTTGAGGAAGCTAGTACTTGCTTCTTTGTCCTTTTGGTAAGGCTATGATGAGTTTGAGGTACAAGAAACAGACTATTGTTTTGAGGGATACATAGTTTTATGTATGTATCATACCTGTCCCCAAAATGTTGTAACTTCTGCTTATAAGTCACTTACGTTTTTGTATATTTGCTTTTTGCTATATTTAATATCATTTGTCACTTATATGCTTGGGTCAGTCTTCATTTTTGCTTGTTAAGAAAATACTAGAAAGTAAGATATTTTAAATATATTTTTAAATCTAAGTTTGTGCCTTATCAGTGCATAATATAAAAGTGTTGGCTGACACAGTGGATACTATACATGAGTACTATCTCTAGATAAAACTAAATAAATAAACCACAAATTGGTTGCTTATTTCTGAGAAAATGCAGGGAGAACAAGGCTTATTGAATTTAAGTTGTTCTAATGCCTGAGAAAACTGGTATAATTGAAGGACTATAGTATTTAATGTCTTCAAGTTTCCCTTCAGCCCCCAAATTTAATTTTCTATTAAGTCCTGAGGCAGCAGAATTCTCTGCTGAGAAATTTAGAATATCTAGTAGAAAATGTAGATAAAGTTATAAAGGATTTGATATTTCAAGTTGCAATAGAAATTGGAAGTATATGAAATGATCTTAATTCTTGAAAATAAGCAGTGTTGCCCAGTGCTTCCGTTTTCACTTCTCCATCTTCACCCACCTTCTCTTTTGTTAGGATGCCTTTGAGTATATATTTCTTTTTTACTATATAAATGTTTCTGTTTTTCCTTTTATTTTAATATATTTAGTAACCATTCATGCATGTGACATATTTTGATCAAATCTATTTCCCATTCTTTTCCTTTCAGTTCTTCCCCTATCTTTACCACCTCTTTCTACTCACAACTTAATGTGCTCATTTCTTCTCCCAGCACCCACTGAGTTCATTTAGTGCTGTCTGTATATGCATGGCTGTAGGACTGTCTCCTGGAGCATGGGTAGCCTGAATCCCTGAAGAAAACTGACTTTTCTGCCCCCAGCAGCCATTAGTTGCCAATAGCTTCTCAGGTAGGGTGTGGAAATTCGTGAGCTCCTCCCCATCCGTTCTGAGTTACTTCACGTTTGTCAGCCTGAGTTACCAGACAGCCTTTCCACTTCCTCATTTTTGTTACTGGGAAGTCTCTCCAATCCTTGCTCCAGATTTATGGGTGATGTGCTCTAATGAGACTGTATTACTCCTTCCATATCCATTTGCACTCTTTCTCTGCAGTTAGACTATCTGTATAGCAGCCTAGATGTCATTCAAATCCAAGAAACGCTGAAGAAAACAGTCTTTGTCAGTCATTCTGGAAGTGCTTATTCTCCTTGATTTACTGGCACCTGCACTTACTCAGTTCCTTTTCTCCGTAAACTGCAAGATGTAAAAATACTAAGTATATTTCAAGAATATTTGCTCAAAGTTTAGATTTAGTAGTTTTGTGAGACTCTATATAAAACTAGGTTGTGTGTGAGTGGATAATGATATTAAGTCCTAATTGTCCTATCTGAAAATGAAGTTGAAGCATTAGCAAACTGTAATAGGTTTAATTGATTAGTTTGTTTATAACACATTGCTTTTTATTTTATTCAGTGACAACAAAATGTAATTATTCAGCTATAATAGTTTCCCAGTTTTGTTCACAGTAAGGTAGGTCTAAAGGCTTAAATTATTTATGGGAGAAAAAACCACCACTCCTTGTATTGTTTCTTACCAACTGATTGCTATTGATAGAGAAATGAACTTCCCAAGTGAGTTATCAAATGACTTTAAAGATCTATGGGGTTGAAATGAGGAAGAGAACAGGGATTAAATCTTAACATCTAGTAATGAAGTATGTATGAATTACGTTAAGCTGCAGACTGTGACTGTGGACTTCCTTGGTTCTTGCCTATGACAAGAACCCCCACAAAAAGTGTTTAGCATATACTAAGAATCAAGAATTGTCCTGAGAATAAGAGCAATGAAAGATAAAACATTCTCCTAGCATGCTATCCACACTAAGGGGCAGACAAGTAGACGAATCCTCTGAATGGTGGATAACAACCATATTAATTCAGGTAGCTACAGTTCTAACAGGAAATAAAACAAATTCAGATTTATGTTTTTGTTTTGTTTTCAAATTCAGATTTGTTTGTTTTTTTTTTAAGTAAAAAAATGTGTTATAAGCCAAAGGAATTTCTGTTTACCAGAAGAAATCTAGACATTGACTATATTGAGACACAATTAGATTAATCTGCATTTTATTCTTTTACATGAATATACTGGCTAAAACCTTGATTTGTTTTGAAAGATCTCAGTAGCTGAGTGTCTTTGACCATGCTATAAAATCCCTTCTGAATGCAAGAACGCTCCTTAGATTTGAAGTTGCTTTTATTCCACCTTACACTATTCAGTATTACCAGGAAATATATGAGTGCAGGATAAAGGCTTGAAATATGAATGTCCTTCTGAGCTTGTTTTTGTTCTTAAATATAATTTGTTGAAACTTTTCAGGAAGGAAAAAAACACTATCTTAAACCTAAATTTAAAACTTACCATTTTTTTTACATTTATATTCATCTTAGAAAAAATTTTCTAGAGCTCAGAATTTTAAAATTAAAAAAATTTGCACTTTATCTAAGTGCAAAGGTTCTTCTTCCAAATCTCCAAGCCCTGAGATTAGAAAATGTACACTCTGAGAAGTTTTCAGCTTGCAGGGAATCAGGCTTTGAATGATCTGCCAGAGCCGTTTTTATACCAAGACAGCACACATTTTATAAGAAATGGATGTCACTGATAGAGCTTTGAAGCCTCTCACTGGACCCACATCCCTATGCTTAGTCCAGTAGAAATATGGCAGTTAAAATTTCCTGTAGCTTTACATTACGAGATTAACACACTAAGAGGAATGAAGTTTGTTGAGACCTGGTTCTGATGATTCTCTGGCAATGTGTCAGTTTTTATTATTTATTTTCTGTCCTTTTTTCTAGGAACTTAAGTTGAAGGCTTAAAGTAAAAAACAAAAACATTTTGGGTAAAGTTTGTGAGAGAAATTTCAAGACACCGCCCCTCCCATTCCCATGGCTCTATACTATTAACTACTAATTAACTAACTTGTGAACTCATGTCCCTTCAATGCCTTCCCTGTCATAGGCCAAGTGTAAGGCAGAGTAAGCAGGCTAAAATTAGAATTTCCAGTCTCTTTGCTTTCCCTGTTCATCTCCTATCTTCCTTTTTTCCTTTCCTTCCTCCCTACATCCCTATATCTCTTTCTGTCTCTTTATCTGTCTATCTTTCTGTCTCTGTCTGCCTCTGTCTCTGTCAACCTCTGTCTCTTTCTCTCTGCTATTTTTAAATCTCCAGTACTACTTCTGAGTGCATTTTCAGCTTTCAGTTTTATAGTCTTTTCATCCCTGCCCTCTTTTTGTCATCTTTCTTCCACATAACACTTTCTTCCAACCACATATACTGAGCAGAATAGATGAATGAACTAGACTCCAAAATGCTAGTTTTATATTCACAGTTGAACATAGCTGAAAATGCATATGTATGTTGTTAAGTTGTTTGTATTTTATACTTTATATCAACAGGCAAACTATGGACAAGAAGTATGAAGGTTGCTTACAACATTCTACATAAATTAGGTACAAAGCAAGAACCTATGGTACGGCCTGGAGACAGGGTAAGTGAGGTTCAAATAACTAGGTAACCTCTATGTTACAATTCCAGAACTTAGCCTGTTCTTCCTCATTGGTAGAGTAAGGTTGGACATAAAATGCAAGCAAGCATTCTTTATGACCAGGTGAGACCATTTGAGGAGTTTTGTGTGTTCTGCTGTTTTGATCAGCTTCCACAGACATCATGGCCCACTTTTTGATCAGGAATCATGTGGCAGTAGTAACCTGAGAATATTACAAATTTATAACTGTCTCTTGTTTCTTCATTAGCCTACTCATCTGAAAATGTGCTTGCAACACACACTGCCTTATGAAGGCAGATTCACATGAGACTTGGTCTCAAAAAATTAGTTTATGTTAATATGCTTACACATATAAATATATCATTTTACTCTCTTTCTGGCTTTTTCTAGCTGTTTTTTTTAGCCATGTAGAGAACAATTTGCGAGAACTTAATTTTTCCCCACCACCTTTCCTGTATTACAAAACACCCAGAATGGCTAAATTTAAGATGCAGCTCCTGGCTTCATAACTACTATCAGTATCCTTTTATGCCAGCCTATCTATCTTGGATATTAAATATGCTAGACTACTAATGTTCCTTTTTTTTTTTTATTATTTTCTAAGTTTTTTATTTACATTCCAAATCATTTCCCCTTTCCCGTTTCCTCCCTCCCTGAAAGTCCCATAAGCCCCCTTCCCTCCCTCTTTTCCCCATTCAACCCCATCTCACTTCTCTGTCCTGGCATTCCCCTACAACCAGTCTTTCCAGGACCAGGGGTCTCTCCTTCCCTCTTCTTGGAAATCTATTGATATGCGAATTGTGTCTAGGGTATTCCGAGATTCTGGGTTAATATCCCCTTATCAGTGACTGCATACCATGTGTGTTCTTTTGTGATTGGGTTACCTCACTAAGGATGATATTTTCCAGTTCTGACCATTTGCCTAAGAATTTAGTGAATTCATTGTTTTTAACTTCAGAGTAGTATTCCATTGTGTAAATATACCACATCTTCTGAATCCATTCCTCCGTTGAGGGACATCTGGGTTCTTTCTAGCTTCTGGCTATTATAAATAAGGCTGCTATGAACATAGTGGAGCATGTGTACTTATTGCATGCAGGTAAAGCCTCTGGGTATATGCCCAGGAGTGGTATAGCCAGATCCTCTGGGAGTGTCATGCCCAGTTTTCTGAGGAATCGCCAGACTGCTTTCCAGAGTGGTTGTACCAGCTTGCAATACCACCAGCTCTTAATGTTCTTACCAAAATTAATAAGGCCACTTAAAACATTTTTAAAGAATCCATTTGAAACTCAAAAAAAAAAGTATGAAATGATGCTTTTGTGCTAAATCTTTGGATTTATGTGCCTGTGAAAACACATCCACATGGTTTGTAAAGAGATAACACCGTAGGTACAGCAACATGTTAGAGGAGCTTATGTGAAATTAGAGGCAGCATCCTGAAGAGCACAGTGGGAATCCTATTAAACAAACAAACAAACAAAATAACCAAACAAATAGCTCTTATCATACAGGAAACTTTCTAAAACCAGTCAGTTGGCAGTACCATTTAAGAGAGCACTGGGATAGGCTAAATATTAAAGTGGCTGTGCTGCAAACAGTCATATACCATATACTGATGTTCAGAGACAAATTTCAGGTAGTCTGACCATTCCAGAAGACACTGCTTAATGAAGTGTTGTAGCCATTCTAGTTTGCATGAGTACAGTCTCTGATACTTTAATTATTGTAAACTACCTAACACATTTTTCATAATTTATATCTACACCATAATTTATATCTACACTATTTATAGGGTGAATTCCCAGGTAGGGCAGTCTCTTTTAATCCTATTGTCCTTAGAAATAAAATCCTGCTGTTGATGCAGCTGTGTGTCTTGCTTGTCTCCAGGTGGCACTAGTGTTCCCCAACAATGACCCTGCTGCTTTCATGGTGGCCTTCTATGGTTGCTTGCTGGCTGAAGTTGTTCCTGTCCCCATTGAAGTGCCACTCACAAGAAAGGTAACTAACAAACTTACTGTTCATTAAGCTCTACTTGAGGGAAGTGTCAGGCTCCATGGCAATTGAATGTGCTGGGTGAGAATGTGTAGACTACAATTTTGTAAATTACTTTTTATCTTTGCTGTGCAAGTTCAGTGACATGTTCTTGCTGTCTCTAAGGCTCAGCCCAGATTTTCATTAGTTTCATCTATTTGTGAGAACAATTATTCACACATACACAGCATGTCTCATCTGCAGGTGTGTGCATACTCCAAGGTGAAGCTTAAGTTTATGTGGTCCTGTCTTATCTGAATCTATTAAGAACCATTTTCTCAGTCCTTAGTATCATTGCTTAGAAAGCCAGGTACTGTCAGGAGCCATAATGGGACAAGCTAATATACTAGCAGGTGATCATTCTGAAATGGCCTGCTTTGGATTATTATATAATCCACAACAGGTGAGCCTTCATTAAGCAAGGCTCTGAAGGACTAAGTTTAGAAAAGAGTCTTGCTATTAATATGCTTTTCCTGTTATTATTAAACATATATAATAATAATAAAATAATAGGTAATAGCAAACCCCTTTGGAGCAGATCTCTGCAGATCCACTAAGATGTACTGTCTTATAGTGATGCTATATAGACAAATAGATGACTTAAGTTTTAATGATGATCCTATAAGAATTCCTAAAATTATATCTGTGATTATTAAGCTCTTTTATAACGGAACTGCTATTAGGTCCTTTTCTGACAGTGAAAACTGCAGTGAGAACTCTGCCAATTCTCAAGTGTCACCAGTTAATTGCTTTTAGATAACAACCAGACTTTCTCCTACTCAGAACACATTCCAAGAGGTTGTAAAACAATTAACCAAAGATCATAGAAAGGGAACTAACGATTTATTATAGGTGCTAGGACAGAAATAAAATATTGACTGGGTTTATCAGTACTAAACTTCACTTATAACTTAGTTATGGTTTTTAAACCTTAGGTGAACCTGTAGAGCTAAGACAGGTGATAGATGTTTAGCTAGATAATATCCTAATGGATATGCATGTAAACATTCTCTGTTGTAAACTTCTATTTCAGTTTATGATTTGACTTTTTGTGTGAACTTGTGATGAACTTTGTAACATGTGATCATGTATTCTGAAAGATGTTTAAGGACTGAGGACAAAGAGAGGAGTCAGAACTGAGGAACTGGGGTGAAAAGAACTGAGCTGAGAGAGGAACTGAGCTGAGGAGAAGTTTTTAGTTAGAAGAGAACAAGATTAGAAGGAGAATGTAGAATGGAATAATGTAGAAACTATAGGTAACATAAAAAAACCTAAGAGAGCAATGTGCAGAATGCAGAGGGAAAGAGGAAAAAAGAAGATACTGCAGAGAGCAGAGGAGCAGGCTGGCTTCTCCTTGTCATGGGACCTGTTCTGTGAGAACAAGGCAGGCTTAGTCTTTTTAAAAGGAACAAAGCTTTTTTTCGTAAAAACTTGGTTTTAATTCATTTAGCATTAAAAGGGTGGAAACCTTTTCTTTCTCTATGCAATAGATTTGAGCTCATTTTTCATCCAGAATGAGTGAGTTCTTTCTACACTGGTGCTTGGTCTTTTACTCCATATGCATATGTAAGTATGAATGTGTGTGTAAGTATGTAATTGTGAGAATGTATGCATGTGTGTGTGTAAGTATGTAATTGTGAGAATCCATGCAAGCTGGGCCTAGGTGAATTTGTGTGTAAATGTCTAAATGAGAACTCTGCATTTTTGAAGCTGTGTATGAACTAATGTGAGATTATGCATATTTGCTTAAGTTTTTCTTTCTGGGAGTATTATTCTCTTCTCCTGGTTCAATAGAAGTTTATTGCTCCAAACTTCCCCCTAGCCTGACAAGCAAGGGGCATCTGGACAATAGGGAAAAGACACTAGCAATTAACCCTTTACATAATCTCCTGCTGTTTTAGGATGAGGTACTAAGTGCCTGAGACTGCAGTCTCTGGCTTCAGAGGAACACAGAAGAAGGCAGGTCAGATACAATAGCATAGTAACTTAGATAAGTAAACGTTTTATTATACACCAACCCTAAATATCTCATAAGACAAAGAGTTACCCCAAATCTCATAAGATAACACACACACACTCACACACACTCACACACACACACACACACACACACACACACACCATCACTCTTCCAACTCTACTGCCTCAAAAAGAAAGAAGAACACTCCCCACCGGGGCTGGCTCCTGGCAAGGTGCATGACAGCTCTTTGGTCTCTCTTGATCATGGGTGGTGGTTCTGGTGTGTGTTTAGTTGTCTTGACCTTGTCAAGTCCTGGATCTCCTCTGATTGATCATATCTTATTCTCTAATTAAGATGACTGAACTTGCTCTTATCTTTATTGTATATTCTAACT
The DNA here is from genome assembly GCA_036184795.1 of Tokudaia tokunoshimensis. Classification (NCBI taxonomy): domain Eukaryota; kingdom Metazoa; phylum Chordata; class Mammalia; order Rodentia; family Muridae; genus Tokudaia; species Tokudaia tokunoshimensis. Next base: position 81,467,171 of record BTHU01000022.1, read on the forward strand.
GTGGGACCAGTAAGTAGCCAATATTGTATAATTATATAATCACCAGCCTAATTGGCAGTCCCTAATAGGATTTGCTGTGTGCAGTCACCAGGGCCACAGAAGCTTTGCTGTTAGTGTTTGTAGGAATCTCTACACCATTTCTCAGGATCTTGTCCTCACCTGTTACTGTTCACCTATTTGATAAGAAAGCCATGCCAGCAGATGTGACGTAACCTCATGTAGTTTTAATTTGTGTTTCCCTAACAGTTGTGCTGAGCTTTCTTTCCTGCCTGTGCATGTAGAACATAGCAGCCTATTGGCCTGTACAGTTTTCTTACTTTTATCTGACTCTTCTCCCTGGATACAAGTGAAATAACACAGTTATATGAGTAAATGATGAAGTATTGGAAAGCTAATCCTTGCATCTACCTTGTTAAAGGACACTGGAGCTCCTTAAAGGCACTACTGAACAGTGTTCATTCTTAATCCTAAATCTTATTGAATACCTTTAGTACCAACTTGCTTTTATTTATTTATTTTTAATCATGGTAATGAAAGGGAAACATCTAGGCATTTTTATCAAGAGAAGTTGGTGATCTAACACCAGAGGGGGACAAGAAAAAGCCAATCTAGAGCCTTGCCAGTATACATCAGGAAAGTGATTATCGCTATCTCATGGTATCTGAACCTGTATGTTTTTCTGTCAGCCAAGTGGGTCTGTTGCTGCTTGAGACTTTTAGTATGCTGTCAAGGCCATCTGGCTTGCTCCAAAGAGCTCAAGTCATAGTTGATTGGTTGATTGTGTTGGTAAATATTTCCAAAGTGGGCTATGTGGCACTTGCTGTAATCCCAGTAATAGAGATACTGAAACAGATGGGTTCAGCTCAATGAGGCCAAAGTGGACTACTGAATGAAACACTGTCTGGAAACAAACAAAAGAAAGCAACATTTCAAATACCATCTCAGATGAACCTCTGGAAGGAGTAATGGTCAGAGTCTGGTGAGTTCACCACTTTAGGTGAACAGAGTGACATTTTGAGAGAGGCAGTTGGGATCTCAAACTACAGGAATTGAGGGAAAATAGCATTAGAGCTGCTAAGGGCTACTAGGAGATGAGCAGGTCCCTGCCAGGGTGAGGAGAGTCTCCTTCAGAAAGGGCATCTCTTAGCTGAAATACCCTTGTATGCACAGTATGGCAGGCACCTGGGATTTACTTTCTTAAATGCCAGTGTATACTATGTGAGTGTTCCTTAAAGTATATGGACATACAAATAAGTATTTGGCACGTGTGTGACCCTAATGTGTATCCATATGTGTGATATTGTATATTTGTGGAGAGAGAGAGAGAGAGAGAGAGAGAGAGAGAGAGAGAGAGAGAGAGAGAGAGAGAGAGAGAATGAGAATCCTATGCTGGGTTCCTTAGTTATATTTTTATGAATATGGACTTGTATAGTGAGGATAATTGATGGAGTCAGCATGATCAAAAACTTGTAATTATTAACATTGGATGATCTAACACATGAGAATGCTTTTTCTTATCTCTGTGTGTGCTTGAAGGTTTCCATTACAAACATACCTAAAATTGATAACAAACAAGACATTAATTGACCTATCTCAGTCGTGATGAGGAAAATTTAATATGATGTCAGGAGTTACTGCTACAGAGGTCACACAAAAGGAATTTCTAAACAGTAACATTATCTGTTATCCTTTTCTATCTTGGAGATATTTTTGGAAATTCTTAGGAATATTTGTATTCTAGTTTGGTATAGCTTTTCTTAATCAAGGGGAAAGTTACAAACTTTGATCTGCTGCCCTTAATGTGGGGGGTGGGAGTTATGGTGACACAAGCCTGCCTCTTCTCTCCTTTGTGTGTGTCTACATGTCTGCTTTTACCTGAGAAAGAAACTACCTGTTAGTCATGATTATTTTTAGGGGAAAGGTACTTCTTGGCAAAGATGTCAAGTTCAGAGTATGTGTCTGGGAGTATTTAATCTCATTTCACATCCTGAAATTACAGTGACTATTTCCCTGGTGTGGCCTCCAGCCAGATGGAGGCAGATACCTTTCTAGAGACCTTGTAGACCATAGGAAGCCATTGCTGCTGTAAGGACCACTAAGTTCTTTCTTGATCTTTGTTTTGATGTAATCTGTAGAGTTCATCACCTCATCTACCATCTTGGTTGAATGTTGGATGTAGAAGGCTTTAGATGAAGCTGGCTCTGGCATGTGTGTTTGGTGTCACCCCAAGGGGGCTGTGAGTGACCTAGCAGAGTTTGTCTAAAACTAATATGTAGCCCCTAGGGAGATACTTTGTAGACTAGGAGGTGCAAGTAGAGACAACATTGAATGCTGATGGCAGTCTTAACATGTTGGTCTTTCTGTTACATATTGCACAGCTCTCTTCCTTCTCCTTCTCCTCCTCCCCCTTCTTCATTCCTCCCCTTCCCCCCCTCTTCTCCTCCCTCCTCCCCTTTCCCCTCCTCTCCCTCCTCTTATCCCTTCCCCCTCCTCCTCCTGCTGCCATTCTCCTCTCCCACCTCCCCCACTTCTCATGTTCTTTCTATTTTTAAAAATTCTCTCAGTACTGGGGATTGAGCACAATAGTTCATACATGCTTACCAAATGATCTTTCAATTTAATTATATTTTTAGCTTTTAGGAGTCATTACTTATAGAAATTTGTTGTTTGGAGGTAATGAGTGTCTGTCTGTCTGTCTGTCTGTCTGTCTCTCTCTCTCTCTCTCTCTCTTTCTCTCTCACACACACACTCACTCAGAGTGTAGGGAAGGGTGGACTCCTGGCTTTAGGTCAAAGATCAGAGTGTCATAATCTTTTATCTTTGTATGCTACCCCAATTATTCCCTACTGGGAGACAGCTGTAGTGTATCCCTGACTCAACAAGGCATTCATAAGCTTGAGAAGCAGCTTGAGTTCCTGCTGTTAAAAACCTACCTCTCCTGCCTGCCTGCCTCACCTCCTCAGACAAGTAGTATTTGATCTTTACTTTACTTAAAAACAGTATTGCAACAATAAAAAGTCCCCCAAACTGTCTGCAAAATGGGGACTGACCCCATTTAGTGAGGGCCACACTACCTCTCCCATTGCAGGGTTATGTTAATTATGCAATTAGCTTGTTGTCTATTACTCTGAAACAATCCACGTATGGAAACTATAGCTTTTAAATCTACACTTGGAAAAGTATAATCTAAACACTTAGCAGAAAACAGCTTTGAAATGTTAATGCTGATGAATACCAAGGCCACAGAACTTTGCTTTGCCCAGTGATTTCCTGGGGTAGGCGGGAGATTCAATAAGCCAGTCTTCCTGAAGGTTGTTCATAGAGTCAAGCTGGGTGTAACCTGGGCTTTTCTACACCACGATATGTTCTTCATTCCACAAATGCTGGGTACTCAGAGACTCTGATTTTACTTTTCAGTTCATCAGCATAGTGGAGGATCTGATGGGAGAAAAGTTGAATCTAGGTGTCTTGGCTGCTTATCATTTGTTTTCATGAGAAGCAGGCTGCATACAGGGCAATAAAACTCATACAGAGAGGCAGTTCCTGAGGCTGTTGGAGCCAGGGACAGCCCCATCTGTGACATCTGCTGAAAGGTGACATTCAGTACTGGCAGCTTGGTGCTTCCCTAGGCTTTCTAGAGTTATGGCACTGTAATCATAGCGTACTTTAGTACGTGTTGGTTACGCCATTGATTCATGATATGTGCCAGATGGAAAGTGTGATCCTGGATGTCATTACTCTGAGTAAACGTTGCTCTTGGTTCTGTACCCTACCAGGTAGGACAATCTGTAACCAATTTTGGAAATTGTGAAAATCAGGTATTCATGTGAGAGATTATTTCTCTTACAATAATGAAACTTTAGGAATATTGTCTTTGTTTTTTAAATTAAGTTTTATATATTTTGATAATTTTTTCCTATCCTCCCCCCAAATCCTCTCAACCTCCTACCCACCTAGCTTTTTAAATGTGTGAGCTCATGCTTATGAGCTCTCTTTTGGGTTGTGGGAGAAGAGTCTTGGGGAGGACAGTTAATTTCCACATACCCAAGATGAGGCAGTGCTTTGGCTAGGAGTAAACTTTTGTCTTTGATTTTTAACTCTCCCTAATCACCTTTCAGGATGCAGGGAGCCAACAGATAGGTTTCTTACTTGGAAGCTGTGGAGTAACTGTTGCCTTGACTAGTGATGCCTGTCACAAAGGACTGCCAAAAAGCCCAACAGGAGAGATCCCACAGTTCAAAGGTATGACACAAAGCCCCCCAAAACTTGCTTCCTCTGTAAATCTTTCATTTACAGAATGGTCCTTGACTTATGCAGGAATGTCCTATTGAGTTCAGGACAGAACTTTTCTGATCAGTCAATATTTCTGATAATACAGGTAACTCATAATCTGTGGGTTGATATGATGTAGCTGGTGGTTTCTTGAGCGTTCTTGATGATACTGTTTTACATATGGGAATGCCAGAGATTACATGTAGACTGAAATGCTTGAAAGCAAGCTGTGAACTAGATGAAGAAATTCTACAGACCCATTTTAAGGGTCCTATTTACTTAAAAGAAATTTATGATTTATTTCCTAGGTTGGCCAAAGCTGCTATGGTTTGTCACAGAATCAAAACATCTTTCTAAACCTCCTCGGGATTGGTTTCCACATATCAAAGATGCAAATAATGACACAGCTTATATTGAGGTATGATGGATGCCTTCTACAGAGCCTGGGAGTGTATTACAGGAAAAAGATGTGTGTTTCACCTCATTATACTAGTTCCAGTGTTGCTAGAACCCACAATGTCTCAATAGCTAGACGCTATTGAGTGGGGACCAGAAATTTATTTATCAAAACCCCTTTCCATATGTTCTGTCTCGTTTCAGTATAAGACGTGTAAAGATGGAAGTGTTCTTGGTGTGACCGTGACGAGGATAGCGCTGCTGACACATTGCCAGGCGCTTACACAGGCCTGCGGCTATACAGAAGGTGGGGATGGCCCTGAGACTCCTTGGATCTGGGTTTTTGGAGATGCCCCACTGACCAAGGATGCCTGATGGCAAACCAGCCTGTGTGGTTCCTACTGGGACCCATCAACGTAGCATTCTGTTTGTGCCCATTGCCATCTATCAGTGTGTGACTTACTAAGCAGTAGTTAGTGCTTTAGCTTGGACTGGTGAAACGTAGGCACAGGGATTGCAGCTGAAAGTCCGCAGTGAGAATGTTGGCAGTGGGGCTCCAACATCCTTCCATACGATGCACTCTTATTGTGTCCTCACATGACACTTTTCATTGTGCACCCCTGGAGCCCTGCCCATGGACTCATTTAATATTTATCACGTCCTTGAAGGTTCGGTCCCAGAAGAGGTGTTAGCACATTACCACACCGATTTGGAGATGGGTGATTCATCTCACTGTTGGCACACTTGCTAATCCCCACCTGCACTCTTAAATGCCTTGTTGAAGCCCACTCTTCACTATTGGATAAGAAATTCTGAGAATAGGGTTTTCTATCTTTATTGGAGTACTGTTGTGTTTCCTGGTGTGTTTTCTCTGATTGTGAGAAGCAGAGGTAGAGTGGGTGGCAGTAACCATGATAATAGGTTTGAGTGGACACAGAGAAGGAAAAGCTAACGTAACCCCCAACTGCCTATACAGGTCAGGCATAGTCACAGCTGACAGACCTACACTAATATCAGTTTCTGGTGCCTGAAGAGCCAATGGTCCCTAGCTCCACTTCTAAGTGAGTTTCCTTTTTCCTGCTGTTGTTGTGATCTCTTCATCCTTTCCCTTTTTAAGAATAATGTCATGCTATAGTCATGCTCTATTAATGTCATGTCTAGTCATGCTCTATTAATGGTTATGTCATCTAACACTTGGAGAAACATGGCCTCCAAACACCACTATTATTTTGTTAAAACAGTGACTTGTCTGTTCTGACTTACATGTTTTGAAGATCCAGGGCTGTCACCTTTTAGGTATCAGAAGCAAATATAAATACATACATGAATATAAAATAATTTCTTTAAATTATTTTATAAAAAGGAATCTAGGATATTTTCTTTGAATGTCTGTATTTTGAATTGATCTCCCTGGTCTACCTCCATTTTATTCTCTGGTAGGAGAGCAGGAAATAGAATGCATAAACCTTTGGTAAATATTGACAGACTGAGGAGACCGTAAGACCTATCATTGATAAATTCCTAGAACACTGAGAAGTGGCCAGGAGCCTATGTACAGGTGACTGAAATGCCCATTGAATCAGTTTGATAAGAGCAAGGTCAAATGAAGGTCAAATCCTCAGTGCTGGGGCATCTAGCATTACTGCTTCAGTCTTAGGAAATAATTATTTTCACTGACATATTTTCACAGTTTTCCCCCTTGCTCTTTCTACTCCTTTGGAATGTTCATCCCTATGCTGCTTCAATATTACACCATCTCTGTCTAGCTGTCTGTTTCCTTCTTTATTGTCCCATCCCCACCACTGTTACAGACAAAACAAGTCTGTGCACTGCCATAAATTCTCCATTAGCAGAACAAGGTCCCAGAGGAGAAATTATAAGAGAATCTCAGGAAAGCAGGAAATAAATAGGAAAGTAATACTGTGTTGGATGGGGGTATTGTTAAGTGACAGTGTTCTAGAAATCTTACTGTATGCCCAAGCAGGCTTTGAGTTAGTTGTGTGGTCCAACCTTGGCTTCAAAGTTGTCATTATCCTCCCTCAGCCTCCCTAGTGCTGGAATCACAGGCCTAGACCACTGGATCTGATATACTCAGATATTTTTCAGTGGTGATGTGTAGGCAACTGTTGCTGTTCACTTACATGCCCAAATATTATCCTGGAAATACTCTCCAGCCTGGCTAGTGCTGCTTAGTGGTCCGTGAGTTGACTAGGGTTCTGTGAAGACAGAGTAATATGGTATTCTTCTAAGATTCAGGATGACCCTTCAGGTGGTGGGTTTTCCCTGGCATGACACTCAGTCTGCGTGATCATGTCAAGAAAATTTGTAATTGTTTCTCTTATACAGCTGAAACCATTGTGAATGTTCTAGACTTCAAGAAGGATGTGGGGCTCTGGCATGGCATACTGACAGTAAGTAAACTCCTTTTGTGCCTCATGCATCTTTTATGCAAGTATGTCCAACTTCTGTGAAGGTCCTTCCCAAAAATATAGACAAATATTTGTTAGGAGACATATTGTCTACTCAGCCAGCTTACTGCAAAAGTTCAGTAAAGAGAGCTGGTCTCAGAAAAACTGTTTTGAAACTTGACCTATATATTGAGGTATCAGCTATGAGAATAGTCCTTTTAAGGTCCATACATACCCCCAACTTTAGACTCTGAAGGTTTCCTGCTGGTTGTTACTGGTGCCATATTTATCAACATAGGTTTCCCATTCACATAGAATGTTCTTACTATTTTCTAAGAGTCAGGAAGTTTGCTATTAGATTATTGTCAAGGGAGAAAGGATTTTAGACTTTTCTTTTAAATGAAAATTTAGTATGCATTATGGAGAGATGTTTGGCTCATTATCAATGCCACTTGAAAAGTGATTGCTGAGCTGGCTGTGGATTCTTTAGTAGAAAGATGACCTTAGATTGGAAGGTGGTGTTGACACTTAAAGAAAAACAACAAAAAAAAAATGCCTGCTTGGGATTCCCCAACTATTTCATGCAGGGTGGTTTTGACTAACTTGTTTGTTTCTTAGTACTTTTTAGGCTTTATTTTCCAAAGTAGAAAACCCAAATAATTTTTACATAACTGTTGGGAATATAAACATTACAGTTTGCTATTTGTTGATGAGCCAGACCTATTTATATGATCCATGAACATCTAAGTTCCCTCTATATAGTCTGCTTATGGCTCCAACCCCTCCTGTCCTCTGTGTTCCAGTGAGGCTTACTTCCAGTATCTAAATGCTTTCATATGTAGAGATGTAGAAAAGTGGTTTGAAATGTCAGTATGCTGGTGTGTGCTGGTGCAGAGGGAATAACACACGGTATTTTGTGTTTTATTTTTGAGATGGAGTCTCAGTAAGTTATCTAGATTGGCTTTGATCTTGGGATCATCCGTCCTCAACCTCCCAAGTAGCTAGGAGACCTGAAAAATCACTTATTTTAGAGTCTTCATTTATTGATAGAAACAAACGGGAATGAGTCTTACCTGTTGTGCTTAGCATAAGAATTATGTGGCTTTGTTATTGAGTCTGTCTGCATTTGTGATACATGTGGTTCTCTTGTCACATCTTTGAGAACAAAAATGGTTACTATTAGAGTTAGTATCTCTAGTAGCATATGCCATGGTTTTGTTTATTCATTGTCTTCTGTATCTCTGCTTTATTCAGCCCTTTGAAAGACTCACCAGTTCTGTTCACATAGCTCTCTTGTTGACAGCATGCTTTAATCCTGATGTTTTACATTCCTGCCTGCAGTACCTGGCAGTTTTTAAGTTTCTTTTTGTTGACTCCTAAAGCCCGATGGTTAAACATTGAAGCACACATTTTGCCTCATTCTGGAGACGTGTAAGCTCTATCACCCTACAACTCAGTAGGAAGAAGCCCTCCCAGAAGCAACTGGGTTTGCATAGGTTCTGTAGAAATTTCATTCCTGGTGGGGGGTGTACACTGGCCTTTCCATTTTCATTTGGAGATTCTCCCTTTGAAGCAGTGATTCCCAGGGCACAAATTACAACCCTGAAAGCACTGACTTGATGTTTACAGTGTGTAGTCCTTCCTGGGGCTATGCAGAAGATCTAAGATATCTGCAAACCACCTGAGTCTTAATCACAACCTATGTTCATTGAACATTTTACTTTATTTTTTATTAGATATATTCTTTATTTACATTTCAAATGATTTCCCTCTTACTGGATACCCCCATCCCCAAAAGTCCCATACGCCCACTTCCCTCCCCCTGATCCCCAACCAACCCACTCCCACATCCCCTTCCTGGCATTCCCCTACACTGCATTGAGCTCTTCTAGGACCAGAGGCCTCTCCTTCCTTCTTCTTGGGCATCATTTGATATGTGAATTGTTTCTTGGGTATTCCAAGCTTCTGGGCTAATATCCACTTATTAGTGAGTACATATGTGTGATCTTTTGTGAACGGGTCATCTGACTCAGGATGACATTCTCCAGTTCCACCCACTTGCCTAAGAATTTCATGAATTCATTATTTTTAATAGCTGAGTAGTATTCCATAGTGTAAAAATGCCACATTTTCTGTATCCATTCCTTTATTGAGGGACATCTGGGTTCTTTGCAGCTTCTGGCTATTATAAATAGGGCTTCTGTGAACATATTGGAGCATGTGTGCTTACTGCATGCTGGAGAATCCTCTGGGTATATGCCCAGGAGTGGTATAGCTGGGTCCTCTGGTACTATTATGCAGAGTTTTCTGAGGAACCGCCAAAGTGATTTACAGAGTGGTTTTACCAGCTTGCAATCCCACCAGCAGTGGAGGAGTGTTCCTCTTTCTCCACATCATCTTCAGCACCAGCTATCTCTGGAGATTTTGATCTTTGCCATTCTAACTGGTGTGAGGTGAAATCTCAGGGTTGTTTTGATTTGCATTTCCCTGATGACTAAGGATGTTGAACATTTCTGTAGGTACTTCTCAGCCATTTGATATTCCTCAGGTGAAAATTCTTTGTTTAGCTCTGTACCCCATTTTTAATAGGGTTATTTGGCTCTCTGGAATCTATCTTCTTGAGTTCTTTGTATATATTGGATATTAGCCCTCTGTCGGATGTAGGGTTGGTAAAGATCTTTTTCCAGTTTGTTGGCTGCCGCTTTGTCCTTTTGACAGTGTCCTTTGCCTTACAGAAACTTTGTAATTTTATGAGGTCCCATTTGTCAATTCTTGATCTTAGAGCATAAGCTATTGGTGTTCTGTTCAGGAAATTTTCCCATGTGGCCATATGTTCAAGGTCCTTTCCTAGTTTCCTTTCTATTAGTTTCAGTGTGTTTGGTTTTATGTGAAGGTCCTTGATCCACTTGGACTTGAGCTTAGTACAAGGAGATAAGAATGGATTGATTTGCATTCTTCTGCAGGTTGACCTTCAGTTGAACCAGCACCATTTGTTGAAAAGGCTATCTTTTTTCCACTGGATGGTTTTAGCTCCTTTGTCAAAGATCAAGTGATCATAGAGTGTGGATTCATTTCTGGGTCTTCAATTCTGTTCCATTGATCCATCTGCCTGTCACTGTACCAATACCATGCGGTTTTTAACACTATTACTCTGTAATACAGCTTGAGGTCCGGAATACTGATTCCCCCAGAAGTTCTTTTACTCTTGAGAATAGTTTTAGCTATCCTGGGTTTTCTGTTATTCCAGATGAATTTTTGAATTGCTCTTTCTAACTCTATGAAGAATGGAGTTGGGATTTTGATGGGGATTGCATTGAATCTGTATATTGCTTTTGGCAAGATGGTCATTTTGACTATATTAATCCTGCCAATGCATGAGCATGGAAGATTTTTCCATCTTCTGAGGTCTTCTTCAATTTCTTTCTTCAGAGACTTGAAGTTCTTGTCATACAGATCTTTCATTGTTTGGTTAGAGTCACACCAAGATATTTTATATTATTTGTGGCTATCGTGAAGGGTATTATTTCTCTTATTTCTTTCTCAGCCTGCTTATCCTTTGAGTATAGGAAGGCTAATGATTTGCTTGAGTTGATATTATATCCGGCAATTTTGCTGGAGTTGTTTATGAGCTGTAGGAGTTCTCTGGTGGAGTTCTTTGGGTTGCTTAAGTATACTATCATATCGTCTGCAAATAGTGATACTTTGACTTCTTCCTTTTCAATGTGTATCCCTTTGACCTCCTTTTGTTGTCTAATTGCACTAGCTAGAACTTCAAGTACTATATTGAAAAGGTATGGAGAGAGAGGGCAGCCTTGTCTAGTTCCTGATTTTAGTGGGCTTGCTTCAAGTTTCTCTCCATTTAGATTGATGTTGGCTACCGGTTTGCTGTAAATTGCTTTTACTATGTTTAGATATGGGCCTCGAATTCCTGATCTTTCCAAGACCTTTAACATGAAAGGATGCTGAATTTTGTCAAATGATTTCTCGGCATCTGATGAAATGACCATGTGGTTTTTTTTCTTTGAGATTGTTTATATAGTGGATTACATTGATGGACTTCCTTATATTGAACCATCCCTGCATCCCTGGGATGAAGCCTACTTGATTGTGGTGAATGATCATTTTGATGTGTTCTTGGATTCGGTTGGCAAGAATTGTGTTGCGTATTTTTGCATCGATATTCATAAGACAAATTGGTCTGAGATTCTCTTTCTTTGTCGGATCTTTGTGTGATTTTGGTATTAGCGTTCTTGTGGCTTCATAGAACGAGTTGGGTAGTATTCCTTCTGTTTCTATTTTGTGGAATAATTTGAAGAATTGGTGTTAGGTCTTCTTTGAAGGTCTGATAGAATTCTGCACGAAAACCATCTGGACCTTTGCTTTTTTTGGTTGGAAGATTTCCAATGACCGCTTCTATTTCTTCAGGGGTTATAGGACGGTTTAGATGGTCTATTTAATCCTGATTTAATTTTGGTATTTGGTATCTGTCTAGGAAATTGTCCATTTCCTCCAGATTTTCTAGTTGTGTTGAATATAGGCTTTTGTAGTAGGATCTGATGATTTTTTGAATTTCCTCAGTTTCTGTTGTTATCTCTCCCTTTTCGTTTCTGATTTGTTAATTTGGATACTGTCTCTGTGCCCTCTGGCTAGTCTGGCTAAGGGCTTATCCAGGACTTTCACGTGTGCCATTAAGCTGCTAATTTATGCTCTCTCCTGTTTCTTTTTGGAGAAACTCAGGGCTACGAATTTTCCTCTTAGCACCGCTTTCATTTTGTCCCATAAATTAGGGTATGTTGTGCCTTCATTTTCATTAAATTTTAAAAAGTCTTTGATTTCTTTCTTTATTTCCTCCTTGATCAAGGTATCATTGAGTATTGTTCAGCTTCCAAGTGTATGTGGGCTTCCTGTTGTTTTTGTTGCTATTGAAGACCACCCTTATTCCATAGTGATCTGATAGGAAGCATGGGATTAGTTTGATATTATATCTGTTGAGGTCTGTTTTGTGACCAATTATATGGTCGATTTTGGTGAAGGTACCATGAGGTGCTAAGAAGAAGGTATATTCTTTTGCTTTAGGATGAAATGTTATATATATATCTGTTAGTTCCCTTTGGTCCAAGGCTTCAATTAGTTTCATACTGTCCCTGTTTAGTTTCTGTTTGCCTGAATGATCCATTTCAGAGAGCGGGGTGTTGAAGTCACCCACTGTTATTGTGTGAGGTGTGATGTGTGCTTTGAGCTTTAATAAAGTTTCTTTTACGAATGAGGGTACCCTTGCATTTGGAGCATAGATGTTCAGAACTGAGAGTTCATTTTGGTGGATTTTTCCTTTGACCAGTGTGTAGTGTCCTTCTGTGTCTTTTTTGATGACTCTAGGTTGAAAGTCAATTTTTTCTGATATTAGGATGACTACTCTGGCTTGTTTCCTGGGACCATTTGCTTGTAAAACTGTTTTCCAGCCTTTTACTCTGAGGTAGTGTTTGTCTTTGACACTAAGGTACGTTTTCTGCATGCATCAAAATGCTGGGTCCTATTTATGTATCCAGTTTGGTAGTCTATGTCTTTTTATTGGGGAGTTGAGACCATTAATATTAAGAGAGATTAAGGAATAGTGATTATTGCCACCTGCTATTCTTGATGCTATCTTTATGTTTGAGTGGTTATCTACTTTTGGGTTTGATGAAAGAAGGTTACTATCTCTTTTTTTCCCAGTGTGTAGTTTCTCTCCTTGTATTGGTGATTTCCTCCTATTATCCTTTGCCGGGCTGGGTTTGTGGAAAGATATTGTATAAATTTGGTTTTATCATGGAATATCTTGGTCTCTCCATCTATGGTGATTGAGAGTTTTGCTGGGTATAGTAGTCTAGGCTGGCATTTGTGTTCTCTTAGAGTCTGTATGAGATCTGCCTAAGATCTTCTGGCTTTCATAGTCTCTGGTGAGAAGTCTGATGTGATTCGGATAGGTCTTCCTTTGTATGTTACTTGGCCTTTTTCTCTTACTGCTTTTAATATTGTTTCTTTGTTTAGTACATTTGGTTTTTTGATTATTATGTGACGGGAGGTATTTCTGTTTTGGTCCAGTCTGTTTGTAGTTCTGTAGGTTTCTTTTACGTTCATCGGCATCTCTCTCTTTAGATTAGTGAAGTTTTCCTCCATAATTTTGTTGAAGATATTTACTGGCCCTTTAAGTTGCAAATCTTCACTGTGTTGCTGGTCAAAGATGGTGGAGTTCACTGTGCACCCTCTCAGTGCAGATCACTCTTCAGGGCAGATGGCCCACAGCAGAGCCTGTGCCCATATGACCACAGAGGTGCCCCACCCTTGGGTGCAGATGGAAGCCCAGCAGGCTGTGTCCCAAGCGATGTTATATTGGGAAGTCCCTGCGTACCTGAAGGCTCAGTGTAGTCAATCCCTGGAGCAGAGGTCGCCAAGGGAGGCTGGTGTGTTCACTCCCTGTGTGGATGTGCCCTCTCCCAGTGTGTGACCCTCTGCAGGGCTGATGTCCCACATCAGAGCTGGCACATAGGTGACCACAGAACTGCCCTTCTCTTGGGAGCAGGGAGCACCCATGCTGGCTGAGTCCCAAGTGATGTTATGTTCGGTTATTCCTGCGCCTGGAGGTCCCAACTGCTCTGTTGCCGGATCAAAGATCGCAGAGTGCCGGGGGTTCTTTTTAATACAAAATTTTAACAAGAAGACTTGGACTTAAAATTGACTATGTCAGTAGTTGAGGAGAAGAGAGGTCTTGCAAGCTTCTAAGAGCTCACTGTGTTTTAAAGGATTATACCTGAGTATATCCTAATAATACTGAGTCTAACTTGAGTCAGCCATCTTCTTGTTCTTGAAAGCTCCTCTTGTGTTAGTCTACCTCAGTACCTCCTCATAGTGCTCATGTTTATTTCTACTGCCTGCTGTTCCTTGGCTTACATGTTTTCCCTGAATCAGAACAGCGAGCCCCTCCTGTTCCTTCACCTCTTTGCTCACCTCTTGTGTTCATCTGTTGGTTTCAGAGTGTCATGAACATGATGCACGTCATCAGCATCCCATACTCGCTGATGAAGGTAAACCCCCTCTCCTGGATCCAGAAGGTCTGCCAGTATAAAGGTTGGTCTCTCCTGGGCCATTGGGTCATTTGGTGACAAGATAATTCACCATTCCCCACAAATCACAATTACCTGTCTTTTTCAGATCCACATAGTCTGGAAGTGACATATGATAACTTCTATTTTCCTTTGTAGCAAAAGTGGCTTGTGTGAAATCAAGAGACATGCATTGGGCACTTGTAGCACACAGAGATCAGAGAGATGTCAACCTGACCTCCCTGCGCATGTTAATAGTGGCTGATGGAGCAAATCCCTGTAAGTGAAGCATCAATTGTAAATTCTAAGATGGGCAAGCCTCAAAGATTCTTGTTTTCTACTTGTCTTTTTTGTCACTTGAATGCTTTAATTGTTCTAATCTGTATCTTGGTTGAGACTACTTTAAAATAACCAAGCAGTGTTCTCCTTAAAGACCAGCATAACAATGGTTAAGGATAAGGTGTTCACAGTCTTCAGGCCTGAGTCAAAGAAACACCCATGTTCTATAGAGAGAGTTCCTTTTTGAATTTTGTTTCCTCAACTCTGCAGTGGTAGTCAGATCATAATGCTTGAGGATTAAACGGGTCAATCTGCATGTCTAGTTCTTTGGCATAGAATAAAAGCTCAGGAAGTATTATTTTATGCTCTACTGTAGTTATATCATTGATCAGTAAATTTTCATTTTTTACCACAACTTCATTATAAAATACTTTAAAGCTCAGATAAAATAAGCTAGCATTTTCTTAAAATACCTTTCATATGTCCTGAAATAGCTTGTTTTTTTGATGGTAGTATATAACATCTAAAGCCTCGAGTCAGAAGAGTATTGAATAATAGACAGTTTCTGACCTCATCTGTAAATTGTGCTTAACTGTATTTGGAAACTAAAGCAGTCTATGCTTTCCTGATTACTGGTGGGTAACAGTGAAGTAGAAACAGATAATTTAGTTTATAAATGATTCCTTCACTTTTCAAGCAACTGCACAAACTATGAGCTAATTAATGACTTTTAATACATATCACCTGACATCATCATGCATAAATTAATGTAAATATGTATTTGAAAGTCATATTTCATAGGGTCTTAGTAATTAATGCAAATTCATTTAAGAGAAGTTTTCTTTGTATAGATTGACACATTTTTCTGGAACTTGCATACTGAAAGTTGTAGTCCAGGTTTCAGGGAGTTAAAGTAAATTCATTAGTCAGCAAAAATGTCTTACATGTAGAAGTTGTAGTTTTAAAATTCTTTTTCTAGGTTTGCAAATATTATCTTTCAATATAACATAAATAATAAGTTGTAGTAAATGTTTTGTTTCTCCATACTGTCTTACTCTGTTTATGTCTGAATTCTAACTTCAAAATTAATTTGCTATTATGGGAAAATTTTAAGTCAGTCACAGTGTTACACTTGTCTGACCATTGTCCCTCTTTCCTCCAGGGTCTATTTCTTCTTGTGATGCGTTTCTCAATGTCTTCCAGAGTAAAGGCCTTCGACAGGAGGTCATCTGTCCCTGCGCCAGCTCACCAGAGGCCCTCACTGTGGCAATCCGGAGGTACTGGGTCATGTCAGTTATACTATACAGCTGTTCTAATGGAGCAGCTGAAAGAGGGGGGGAAGTCACACTAGTTAATGCTTAGTAAGAGCATAAGAATAGGCTTCAGCTTAGGTGTGATGGTACAGGCCTTTTATCTCAGCACTCGGAGGTCAGAGGCAGGTAGATCTCAAGAGTTTGAGACCAGCCTGGCTTAAAAAGTGAATTTTAGGTTAGCCAGGGCAGTTATACAGAGAAACCCTGTCTCAAAAAAAAAAAAATGGAATAGGCTTTCAGTTTTCTATAGTGAGTTTATTTCATTCTTACATGTAAGAATGGATTCTCTTGAATTTTCAAGATTGGTTATTGAATCTTAATTGGTTAAAGAATTATCATGATTTTCAGGTTTCAGCACTCAGTTTTCATTGGCTTGTATAAAAATTTTAATTTGGGAGTGGAATGAAGTAAGTATTCAACCATGACCCTGGATTTTCATTTTCATCTCTACTTTTTGTCCCATGGAAGAAAATGTGTGTTAAGAAACTTAGCCAGACGTAGAAACACATACCTTTAATCATAACACTATGGGAGGCAGAGGCAGCTGGATCTCTGAGTTCAAGTCCTATCTGGTCTATACAGTGAATTTCAGGCCAGCGAGACATTACAGAATAACATTCTGTTGTTAAAAAAAATAAAGCATGAAAGAGAGAAAAATGTAAAGGAAAGGGAAATAAAAACCTTGGTTTTCTGATCTGTTGAGCAGTATGGTGGCACATCAGAAGATAAGAGTACCATGAAGACCAGCTATCACACAGCCTGGGGGTTGAATATCCTCAGATGCTTTTGCTGGGAGCAGCATTGTTCACTATTGATCATAAGTTACTCCAGCCAGTTTGGAGATGTAAAATTTATTCTACTGGAGTGAGAAAAGCCAAGCCTTGTAAATAGATATAAGGGAGGATTATCTGATCAGCATTATCAGTAATTGGTGCTGGCTGTCAGTCACTCCGGCCTCTCAAGTTATCAACACTAACTTGAGGAAGTGTAGTTTTTATTGCTCTTGTGCCCACCTCTAAGTGGGTTTCTATTGTAGGTAATGGATGTGTACTCCATGATAAGAAGAGTTTCAGTGTTCAAAAGTAGAAGCTGTGCTTTACTTTTGTAGAAGAGACTGTGTTCCAGCCTTAATTAAATTCAGCATGTCATATAAATGAAAGTGACAGGGAATTTGTTTAGAAGAAGCTCGGTTTGAGTGGGAAGGAGATGAGGGAGGAGCAAGAGGATAAAAGCAACCAAAATACATTATACATATGTTTAAAATTGTCAAAGAATTTTTAAAAATTAAAAATAGAGCTTCCTCAAAATCTTGACTGGAAGAGTATGTTAGTTACTGTCCTTGTCGCTGTGATGGAACACTTGATGACAGCAGCTTAGAGAAGGAAGGAAGAGTTGATTTTGGCTCACAGATTGAGCATACACTTTCATTGGGGCAGGAAGGCATGATAAAAGGGTACGAGGCAGCAGGTTGCATTGCATCTGCAGTTAGGAGGATGAGAGAGATGAACGCTAATGCCCAGCCAGCTCTCTCCTCTCCTGTTCAGTCTGGAGACCCAGTCCATTAGCCGGTGCCACTGTCATTCAGCATATAGCCTCTTCTCTCCTCAGTTAAACCTGACTGCAAAGACCTTTCCATGGACCCCCAAGAGGTTTCTTTCCTAGGTGATTTCACTTCTAGTAAAGTTGATAATGAAATTTAACCATTGCAAATAGTTTTTTTTAGGTAAGAAAACCTATAATATTCTAGATTTTTGTTGTATTATTAACTAGATTAAAGGCTCCCGAAACTGAAAAATTTCTATGCTTTAGTAGTGTACCACAGGTGCTCTCTGAATAAACTGACCTTGAGACACGAAACACACTTAGGGTTGTATAGTGCAGCAGGATTATCCTAATTATCCTCTTCCAAGATCACTTTAAAAATATGGGTTTGATTTATGCTCCTAAGAGCAGGTATCAAGAAGAAGAAGCATCAAGTTTGGTGGAGGCCAAGTGTCTAGAGTCTTAAGTTTGAGTCCAGTCTTGCTAATGGTCAACCACCGCACAACCTTCACCAAAGCACTTGTTTCAGGACCTCAGATTATTCCGCTGATGAGGGAGAGAACTAGATATAGTAATACTTAAGTTTTCCTTTGAATAAAAATGTTTAAGATTCAGTAGTGCTGTTAAATAGCAGCACAGCCACCAAAAAAAGTCACAAACGTGTTCCACATGGATAATATTGAGTGCATAATTCGTTCTTCATAAAAATGTGTTCTTGCTAATGAGGTTTTCATTGTGGGTCTTGGATTATCACCAAAAAGGATCTTGGTTCAGTCGTCTCAAAGGACACTTTGTTTTCATCACTATTTTTAAGTGGTATTAACTGAGCAGAAGAGGAATATGTCACATGGTCACTGGGGCTGATTTAGTTGTTGCTGCTCATTTGTTTTCTTGAAACATGGAGTCTTGTCATGTTCTCAGTCTGACTTTGAACTTGGATTCTATTTTAGTCTGTTCTATTGCTGTGAAGAGACACCACAGCTCTTACAAAATAAAGCATTTAATTGGGGGCTTGCTTAGAGTTTCAGAGGCGTGTTCCCTTTTAACCATGCCAGGGAGCATGGCGTCATATAGGCAGACATGGCACTGGGGTAGTAGCTAAGATCTACATTCTGATCCATGGACAACAGACAGAGACACTAGATCTGGCATGTGCTTTTTGAAACCTCAAAGCTACCCCGCCCCCCTCTTATAGACCTCCTCCCATAAGGACATTCCTCCTCATCTTCAAATAGTGCCACTCCTTGATGACCACTCTCTGATGACAAAACATTCAAACATATGAGCCTATGGGGGTCGTTCTTATTCAAATAACCATAGACCCCTCCTGTCTCAGCCTCACAAGCACCAGGATTATAAGCATTAATTACCATGCCTGGTTATCATGTCTGGTTACCTTGTCAGAGGTTTTGCCAAATGATTTCCCTGACAAATTCTCTTGTAGATGTTTTAAAAGTTAATTTATTTACTTTACATCCCAATCACAGCTTCCCCTCCTTTCTACCCTCCCAATCTCTCCCTCTTACCCTCCCAGACACTCTCATCTTAACTCCCCCCTTGCTCCTCCCTTTCTCCTCGGGGAAAGGAAGCCATCCCATGAATATCAACCTGCCTTGGCATATCAAATTACTGTAGTACTAGGGGCATCTTCTCCTGTCAAGCCTAGACAAGTCCACCTAGGGGCATCTTCTCCTATCAAGCCTAGACAAGTCCACCTAGTTAAGGGAATCAGTCCAGAGACCCATAGCCAAATATTAGGTGTAGCTCAGGGATTCTTGTAGAAGGTGGGGAGGAAGGATTGTAGGAGCCAGAGGGGTCAAGGACACCACAAGAAAACCTACAAAATCACATGACCTTGGCCTATAGGGGCCCACAGAGACTGAACGACCAACAAAAGAACACACATGGGATGGACCTAGGCCCCCTACACATATGTAACAGATGTTCATCTTGGACTTCATGTGGGACCCCTAACTGGAGCAGGGGCTGTCTCTGACTCTGTTGCCCACGTTTGGACCCCCTTTCCCTAACTAGACTTTTCTTTTTTCCTTCAGAAATAAAAGATAATAGATCAAATGGGAAAGGTTTGTCATTTTATGAGTCAAAATATCTGTGTATAATCCTGAATTATTTTCAGTAAAAACATTGTATAAGCCTTAAGAATTCCATTTATACAGTTTTATATTCTTGGAGTCATTCAATCCTTGCTACTTGACATCTCTGACAGAAAGGTAGTGTTTGTTCTCTTGGACTCTGTCTTTCATACATGTAGTTGTAGTTACTACAGCACTGCCTCAAACATGGTTTGCTAGAGTTGTTTTATGCAAGCTGATGTAACTGAGATTGTTACCACAAGAACCTATAGGAGCTAGAAACTATTTATATGATACCTGGGTTTTAAATACAAAGATAATATCTAAAAGCACTGGAAATCCATAAGTGGCTAAGGGGATGACCTAGTAAAGTGCTTAGTACATAAGCATATGAAGACTGAGTCCAGTCCCCACTACCTGTATTTTGAAAGGGGTGGGGTACAGCAATGGACACCTGTAATTGTAGCACTGGGGAAGTAGAGACAAAGGAAGATCCCTGGATGGGACTCATCAGTCAGCCAGTTGTAACAAATGGATAACATCCAGGTTCAATGAGAGATCCTGTCTCAAAAGATGAAGTGGAGAGCAATTTAGGCAGATACCCCATATTAACTCTTGACCTTCACATGTTCCTGTGTGCTCACATGCACAAACACACAGGAACACACATATACAGGAAAAGAAAAATATAACTCTAAGTAGGTTCTATAACAACTACATCTTCAGTTTATCCTTAAGAAGCACATCACCATATATTCTCTGGAAACAGTAGAATATGAAGTCAGATTCTATGTTTAGTGAGCAAATGTGATTATCAAGTGCTAAGTGCAATGGTTTTCTAAGGTTTTGCAATATAAATTTCTTTCTTAGTTGTTGCAACTAATAGGAAATAACATACATCTTGACAATTCAATTCCTGCCTACAAAGTGGGACTAAATTGCTTCCAACTATCCAAGTGATACAATCTTTAGAAATATATGTACTTTCTTTTCTAAGTTTTGACTGAGAAAAAAAAATGGCTGTTCACAGAGGATCCAAGTGTGCCTTTCCCTGAAGTTGGTTCTACTTCTCTTCCCAGTGTCAGGGTAATCTCTGCCTTTTGGTACCACCTTTCCTTTGCTAAGCAAAGAGTAGATATCAATATGCTGCTTCTCTGATGGTTTGATCTCTCTATCTCTCTGGAAGACAATTTTCCAGGGCCAGGGTTACCTCAGACCTCCAAAGTATGCTTGACTGTGCTTACCTTATTTGGACAAAGTCCTTTCACAGTACCTCAGAGCAGTCTGGAAACCAGTAGAGGAATGGGGTTGGATCTTGGCCCTGATGTGGTAAATAACATCGTCCTACACCTTCTGCAGATTTTCATAACCCTCCATATAGCAGGGTAACAAAATAGACACATCCTATTCTTAAGAGCATTTGAATAAGAAAACAGCATAGACCTTACAGAAAACTGCAGAATACTAACAACTTGATTGTCTTTTCTCTTCATACTTCTTAATTTACACACACACGTTCTCTATTACTTATCTCTGTTTCTGTGACTTGGGAACTAAAAACCTGACCAACACCTCTTTGGTGGATGTAGATGCCATTAGAGAATGTGAGAATGCATCAATTTGCTCTGTATTTCCTTTCTTCCTCATATGACAAGTTGCAATTAATATATAAGGTCATGATTTGTAGTTCATTTAGTATATAAAAGTGGATATAATGACCCATTCTCCTTTACTTTCTGAGTCCCTGTTCTTGGCACTCATGCATTATCCCACTGAAGCATATCCACAGGGAGTGATAACATGGCATATATGAAGGCCAGGCGTGCCAATAATAAATTCCCTGGAATGTCCCCTAGGAATACAAGGCCTGTGAACATTAACCATTGCATGATTAAATTCTAATGTATAGTATAAAGCTGCTATGGGAAATGTGGAAAGGAAGAAGGAATGAACCTATTTTTTTCCATGGATAATTTAAGAAAAAAAAAAGCATTTCAGTAGTGCACAGAGAGCCAAGCTTTTGGAGAAACTATGCACTATGTATAAAACATCTTAAGTTCATATTGGACTGACCACCAAGCATAACCTGAAGCCAAGGAGGAATAATCTATTGGAGTTGTGTAATAAAGATGATGATCCAAGGTAACAAAAACTAGAGAAACAATTAAAACCGGGAAGGAAGTTTTTGACCTTCAGTATTCCAGTGTACCTATTGCCACTTAAAGCTATGCTAATGTGTAAACAGAGACCTATCACCACAAACAAAGTGAAAAAAAATGTATATTTATCAGGATGATTGTGCAAAGTTTTAAGAAAAGGCACATTGTAGCAAGATCCCTGCCCATATTACCAGATACTTAAGTGCTAAGAAAGAACGATAACCTGAGGCCAAGAGGTGAAGATCAGCCTGGGGAACATAGACCCAAAAAGATATTGCATCAAGATTTCAGACGTCTGTGGTGAAAACAAATCTCCCGATCCCAAAACAGAATAAATATTGACAAATTTACCAACGCCAGTCTCAATGAAAATGGAATGCCAGAACAAGAATATAATGCTAATGAAACATGGATGATACAGTGTTACTGGTTCCCAGAAAGACACCTGAGCTTTCTGTATACAGCTGGGAAGGCAGTCCGTACAAGGAAAAAGAATGCTCACAAAGAATAATTGTATGGGAACATGACAAGTCATCCCAAAGTGAACTCGCTCTGATAGGCAAATAAAACACAAACTTGTTCGAAAGTAGTGGTTCTCAACCTGTGGGTCACCACCTATTTGAGGGACAAGTGTCACATATCAGATATACTGCATATCAGATATTTAAGATTAATAACAGTAGTGAAGTTACAGTTAGTAAAGGAACAATGAAATAATTTTATAGTTGGTGGTCACTAAAACACGAAGACCTATATTAAAGGGTTGCAGTATTAGGAAGGGGGCAAACCACTGCTCTAAAGGAAAACAACTTTCTTGCTATGGACTGTCATCAGTTGCCAAGGATGCCATTCCTAATTGGTTTCAGAAACATTTCATCCTGGCAGTGACTGCTCACAGCAATGAAGTTGACTGGGTGACAGCTGCAAGATTGTTATTATTTCTAAATGACTATTCTGTTTATCCTCCTAATGAAATATTCATTAGGAAAGTATTCTTGTCACATGCTTTCATGAGTCCACCCATCTGACTAGAATTTTCATGGATGGGTAGTTAGTATAAAAAGCACTTTTTTGAACAGGGTGTTAGCAGCAGTAAACACAGGCATGGGTATGGAAGGTGTTCAGAAGGATAGGGTGTCACCTGTGCCATTAACAGTGCTTGGAATACAAAGACAAAAGACAGATATGATTGTTGGCACATACTATTTCCTGGGGCTGTTTTGTTATGATAGTGAACAAGGTATTGATGGGCTTCATATGTCATGTGGTATCGTGGGGAGGATGCCTGAGCTCCTTCTGCAACACACACATATCTTTAGACTCCGTCAGCTGGAGGAAGTATATACTGAGCTTTTTTCACATTGGAGGCTCTAGTTACATTTATGGGATATGGTAAAAGGAGGTGATCATGGTAATGTGGTAGTGATAGCACTTAAGAGTACCAATGATAGCATGGTGAGAAGGTGAAATGAATTGACTAAAGGACTGGAATAGCAATCATTTGTGACTAAACGACACATCTATCAGATTCCTGTTCTTGAGACCAATGGCTCTGGAGGAAACATTTTAAGCACACATTTGGCAGCTGCCTTCTTGACCGTGGAGAAGATTCTCATTGATTTCCTGCTGCTTCTGATTCTTCTCACCAAACATAAAACATGTGGCCACTTTTCTGTTTAAAAACAAACAAACAAACAAACCAAACTTCGCAGGGGGGAGATTGATGGTGTGCCCTATTTTGTACTGCTAAATACTAACCTATGGTAATTATGAGACTATTGTTGCTTGTTGGTAGCAGAGAGAAATGATAGTGACAGCAGACAACCACAGATCATCCATACAGTGACTGAAATGATGACACGTTTTTCTAAAACCTCAATTTACAGCCACTGTTTTTCATATACAACTTTTAAATACTTGTAAAATTATCTTTGGGCTATATGAATAATATATGTAATTTAAGCAAATTTTGTGCTTACACATATTTCTCATCCACAAAATATTGTGCATATGAAAACTTTCAAAATCAAAGCAGTGGCCAAACTTCAGAGCATTTCTTAGTCCAAGCATTTTGGGTCAGAGATTCTCAACTTGTAATAAATGTGTAGACATGGTTTTTATTTGCTTTTTGATGGTATTGAGGATTAAACCTAGGATCTTACCTATTCGACAAGCATTCTGCCATCATAGTACATTCCCAACCCTGAAAAGGTAGGATTTTAAATGTTTTATCCACATGAAGTATTCACAAGTATAACAAAATAGTACTTTGTCTCTTCATATGTGGATCTCAGAATTATAGATGCATGTAAGCAAAGATGAAAGTATTTCTAAGCAAAGATGAAAGAGTATTTCTTTCACATTTTTATCATTTTTATTATGACAAAGGTTTCACTATGTAGTTCTCAACTGGATTTAATCTTACTGTGTAGCCCAGACTGACTGTGAACTCCGAAGGCTGAAGTAGGAGGACATCATAAGTGCTAGTATTACAGGTGTATGCCACCACATCTGTGAGGACTACAGGTGTGTACCACCACATCTGCTGGGACTACAGGTGTGTACCACCACATCTGCTGGGACTACAGGTGTGTACCACCACATCTGCTGGGACTATAGGTGTGTACCACCACATCTGACAAAATAGTCTTCTGTCAACCCAGTCTAGAAGCCATTAAAATGAAGCAGCAGGCCTTACATAATGTTAGAAATTATAGTATAGTTTCTGAAACTAACATTTTATTTCTAAATAATGCCTCGAATAATTTTTGGATGACTGACTTCACAACCCAGAGGAGGCCTCTGGTTCCTTGGAGAAACATACTTGCCTATGGTGCTGTGAAAGAGGAACAAAAAGAATCAGTAAGGAGCTTAGGGTGATAGCTCAGTTGTAATGTGCTTGCTACATAAACATAATGATCTGATTTTCAGCTCCCACAGCCATATAAACATCTGGATGAGTGGTATATAGTTTTAACCCAATGCTCGCGAGCTGGAACAGGCAAATCTTGGTGCTTTCTGACCAGCCAGTCTATCCAAATTGGTGAGCTGCCAATGAGGCCCAGTGAGAGCCCTTGTCTGAGAAAAATAATGTGGAGAGTACTTGAGGAAAACATCAAGTGTTGATCAACCTCTGGTCTCCATGCTCAGAATAAGAACCAGTGATGCCTGCCCCTAAGGGGTCTACTGAGTTCCTACGGTGCTACGAATCTACACAGAGGTTGCTACCTTGTGTTGTGTTAGAACTCATATTGTTGTATGTGTGATATGTGTCTATGTGCTTTTGAAAAGTTAGGCCTATCTGTATTTTAATTTACATTAAGTTTTTTTTTTTTTGAAAATATTTTCAAAGCCTCAGCCTTTACAAACAGAAATAATCTTTCCAAAAATAAGATGTGTTATTTAGCTTCTGAAAAAGCTCAGGACAAATTGGAACTATGTGTGGGTCAGTCAGCAGTCACATTGAAGTATGGCTTGCATCTGGGTTGATGACTTATAACTAGTTCAGCCAAATTGAAGGTTGTTACAGACTCCCAGTCTCCTCTCAATGGCACTGACAGTTGTCTTGTTGCTGAGTTACGCACAATACATTTTTTGGCAACTTAGTTAACTTCCTGGGAGAAATAGTATGGTTTTATGAGACTTCTAACAGTTGCTAGAATAGGAATGTGTACAGACATGCTTTGACTACAATGAACAAAACAATATTCTGATAATTAGTCTCTACTGACTGGTTTGCTGTTTTATATATAAGTATGTAATTCAATTCAGATTTGCCAGTGAAATTATTATTAGCTCTTATACCTCACCACATCTTCTGTGATACATCTGGGTATCTATCAGCTTTTCTGGAAGACGGTTTCATATAAATTCACAATGGCTCAAAACTGGACAGAAGTTTAATTTTTGTTCCATGGATTAAACCTATTTAGAGAGCTTAGAAAAGAAAAATCTGTACTGTTACAACATTTAAGTAGAAACTCAAGAGCAAAAGTTTCACTAAGAAATCTTTCATCTATTTAACAAAGTCACAGTTTTCACAGCCTTCACTAAAAATGACTGCTCCATAGCCTGATGAGATAATCAGTGGGTATCGTGGTTGCTGCATGAGCGTGTAGAACTGCATTCACACCTGTGGCACCCACAGAAGAGCTAGCATGGAGCTGCACATGGATAGCCCCAGAGATGGGATGGCAGAGAAGGGATGCTGAGGTGTGTTATAGCCAGTCTAGCTGAATTGACAAGCTTTTAGAGCACCTGTACACATCTGAACTGACTCTAAAATCCACAGAGAATAGATTGAAGTAGGCTCAATGGTGCAGTTTGAACCATGTTTATATAACATGGATAAATGATAAAAATGATAAAAATAATTAACTGGGGAATGACCCAGAAAGCAAATACTGTATGAAAACTTCGAATGGTACAAACTTTCATTTGGATAAACTTATGTACATCTTGTATACAACTTCAAACTAGTACATCTGGAAGCATTTCTACATAAATGTCCTACATTTCTACCCTCACACGATGATGATGTCAAATGCACTCCAAGTAACAGACACTGCCTGGTCTCTCAGGAACTTCTCAGAGCTCCTCAGCCAAGTGGAGTTACTGTTAAGAATCCCCTCATCAATCCTTTCTGTTTTAACTGGAAGTACATCTGCCAGCATGTGTTTGGGAATCTCCAAAACCCAGGTTTTCAGACTCAGCAAGCATTCTCCATTTTGGCCAGGTGCTGTTTGTAGGTATACAGTATTTTAGAAACCTCAGTGTTCCTAATTTTGCCCATAAATGAGAACCCACCATAAACCTAGCATCACAATTAGTGACATCTCAAAAGCAACATTGTATACCCTGTGTTCCACACTAATAATACACATTCACATCCTCTCTACATGCATATCTCCAGGTAAATCAGATAGTCCCAGAATGTCAGCAACATGTGCAACTTTGAGATAGTGTCCTACTTATCCTGTCTCTCAAAGGAGTGCTATAGTGACTGCTGGAATTGAGAAGTCTTCTGAGAGATCTTAGGTTACCTGTTTTTTTATTATTATTGTTATTATTATTATTATTTCTGCTTTACTTCTATATTAGTAGCACTTGTAATCTTATGGATGGGAAAACTTATTTCATCAGCTATGTCCCAACCTAGTTTTACAAGTCTCCTCTATTTATCATCCTCATCTCCAATTTCTGATGAAATTATTTCAAGATCAACATCATGGTTGAAGAATAAAGAGGAACTGACTATCTCCTCTCTTCTTTGGTTATGTGGGAATTGCCATGCACTCTCTTCTTGAACCTTCCTGTGTCCTTCCTTTATGCTTCTATCAGAGAGGCCTTTGTCCCATTGTCAAAGAGAGCAATGTGATGTGCCCTTGGTTATTGACAAATAGAGGAGCCTGTGCAGGACCTTCATGGAAAGCCAGCACTGGTAACATGGAAAGCATCCTCATGGTGTGGGAGTTGGGGGAGTAGGATCAGGGTAGGGGTTCCACATTTTACTTCTTACAACATTTATCTCAATACTATATCAGATTTTTTTTTTAAGTAGAAAAAAGTGCATCTGCATCTTTAGCAAGTTTTCAATTGGATTTTATATGAGTTCCCTAGAGATCACCACTACATCATAGTGTGTTCTTTTGACATTCATTATTGTGTATAAGGGAGAGTGCATGAATGGGGGTGCATATATCACAGCATGCATGTGGAGGTTAGGAGGCAACTGTTGGGTATCAGTTTCCTGCTACCTTGTTGAGGGAGGGTATCTTCTGTGAGGCATACTCCAAGCTAGCCGGCCCATAAGCTACCAGCTGATTCTTCTATTTCCTGTCTCACTATAGAGGTACTGGGTTTATAGATGCTTGCCACTGTATCTTTGTACATAAGGTCCTGGAATCAAATAACAGGTTCCATGACAAGGACTTTCACCTCTAAGTCATTTTCTTTTCCAGAGTGATTTTATTTTGATCTTGACCAATACCCTTATTTTTTAAAGGAGGCATATTATAAGGCCTGTTAACTTTCTGGTTATGTCAGTTATATATGTGGACTAGTCCCCTTCAAATGATAGATAGGTCTATGTCTGTAAATACACAACATAGTATCTCTGCTTCCTAGTAAGCAACACCATTGCTATTGCTGTTGTCAGGCCTGACCATGAGGTGCAGCCTGGTGGCTTTTGGATACTCTAACTACTGTGTCTTTCTGTGTACTTGCCAGCTTTGATAGTTCTCACCATTCATTGAGACTTGGGATCTGATCCAGGAGTCTTTGAGAACCAGATACCATCTCTTGTTCTGTGTATTCTGTCCCTGTTCTTATGTGTTACTTTTGCATGGGTAACACATGGGAGACATACAGGATATGATTTCTGATTAAATCATTAGTCATCAGTATTCATCCTACTTAATATTTTAGTAGAATAAGCATGTACATGCCCTTGTGCTGTTGAAAGTGTTTGATAACTTACCTCTTTCTCTCCCCAACCTTCTGTGACAGTCAATTTTTTTCCTTCTCTCATACTCATGTGCTCATTCTGTCAGGATATTTCTGAATCCAACCACTTTTCTTTCCCTACAGCATCCCAGGCCCATCACCCCATACATGGATTCCCAACCACTTCTAACTGGTCCTCCTCTCTTTCACGAAACATACTCTGGTCAAGGCCCAGTGCAGGTGTCTCATTTAAATGAGAGTCTGGAGAAGCATACCTTTCCCTTCTAATCCTCACATCTGTGGCATTCTCCAAGTTCCCCACCTTTTCCCTCTGCCTAGGTGACCTGGCCACTCTTTGCTGAGCTTACTTCTGAGCTCTGCTGTTGCCATAGAATTACTGACTTTCCTCAGTGGCTATTCCACTAACTGGTATATTTATTAATCATTTACTGTGACCCTCTACGTGATAACTAGTTGGAACCTAATTACTTTTAGATAAATGAGTAAAAATAGTATTCAGACATACATAATTTCATTTCCTTCCCATGCATGTGGTAACCCTACATAATTTTCTAGGAGAGGCTGCTGTGGGCCATGCTTCTTTCTTGGGAGTTTATGCACACTTCGTGAACATTGTTTACAGCTTACACAGTGGAATGGTATGCCATTTTGTATTTTTATTTGCTTCTATTTCACCAAATGGCATAGTGTGTTGTCTATAGGCTGACATGATTCTCACATCATGTCTGCTGAAAATGAGCTCCAGCATGAATGCAGTACGCCAAGCTGTCAGCTGTCTGCAGTCTACCAGCCTGTCCAGAGGACACTGGGTGAGAGAGAACTAGTGGGGAGAGGTCTTGGGCAACTGTCTGAGGAGGTTTGTTCTTAGTCATACTTTGGGGCAAAAGAAAGCATTCATTACATTGCTGTGGAGTAGCGTACAAGTCCAGGAAATCTCCAGCCATGTGGTCCATGCCAGGGTAAGTATTTTTACAAAGCTGTGAAAAGGCCCCGGTTGTTTAGTTTATAGAAAGAAATAATGAATCGGAAGTATTTGCACACTTCTCCTGGCTTTGGACACACACAACTCTGGCTTGTGGGCACAGTATCATGACAAGAGTTTTCTGGATACTTATCATGACAGGTAATGGCCCTCCTCCGCTCTCCTCCTCCCTGGTGTGGGTGGTGATGTTCTCACATGTGCCAGCTTTCTGATTGACATTGATCCTGAAGTTCAGGAACAGAAATAGATAGGCTATGATTTGAGTTTTAAAGTTGAATCAGGATAACCCTGAGAAACATCTAAGTTGGTCTTGAGCCTGGGCCTGCTGGCTGGTGCTTGCTTTGTGCTCTGATCACATCCTCAGTCTCACCACAGTAGTTACTTCCTTGCTCCATTGTTATGCATGTTTACACCAGTGCTGGCATTGTAAGCAGATGAACTTTTAAATTAACTGCTGGGATTAGACTCCCTGAGACAACTGACTGCAAGAGATAACAACTCCTTTCAGCATTGAATGTATTTATTTTCCTAAAGATATATTTCGTACCTTGAGTATATTCTGCCCCTATCCTGTTCTTCTAATCCTCCTTTCTTCAACCCTCCTTTTTCCAATTAAGCCTTTTGTTTCCCTAAACATTACTTCTTTCATTTAATATATGCATACATTTCTTTATATGTCAATGTACAATCTAGGGACCACAAACAAGAGAAAACATACAGTATTTGTCCTTTTGAGACTAACTTTATTTAATATGATTATCCCCAGTCGTATCGATTTTCTTACAAACAACCTTCTGGGAACACCCCCTTATATACTCCACACTCCCCCACCTCTTATCCCTACCCCACACCCTGCTTCTACCCTGTAAGCCTACAGGGAGATGATCCACTAGAAGTAAGAATAAAACTGAAGACAGTACCATCTTTGCATGCACTTTATAGCTTTCCAGAGACTGACCTTATGGTTTATTACACATTTAAACATAGTAGAACTTATGACCTGTGACCTTTAAAATAGAATGAATTCTATTGACTGATAAACAGAGTTCAGGGCCAGGGCCTAGAGCAGCGGTTTTCAACTTTCCTAATGCTGTGACCCTTTAATATACAATTCCACATATTGTGGTGATTGCAACCATAGAACTCTTTTTTTGCTACTTCATAACTACAATTTTGCTACTGTTATGAAGTATAATGTAAATATCTGATATATAGGATATCTGCTGTGTGACCCCCCCCCCAAAAGGGTTCGTGACCTACAGATTGAGAATGGTTGTCCTAGAGGAAGGATCTGTGATGAGCATAAGGATAGATTCTATTTGTCGGGGATGCAGTGTGCTTGGGGCCTCATTAATAGGTTGTATGAGTTTAACTGCAGGATTAGGGCCTTGAGCAATGCTCAGGATATTGGGGGGATTCTGTTGGAGGCTAGCTCCTAATAGAAAAGCAAAGAGTAACCAGGTTGACTGACCAGTTTTCACTCTGGTATTCCAGGTGACTAGGTGTCATTTTCTTTTGTCAAAGAAAATAGACCTGTGATTGACAATCTCCAATGATCATCCCAAGCTGTGCTTCCATACAACCTAAGTTTACTCTTTTTCTTTTTAATGGCCGTAAAATAATCCCACTGTGAATATATGCCATATTTTCTTATGGTTTGCTCTGTTGTTAGACTCCCAGGTTGTTTCCATAAGTTGGCTGTTATGAGTAGTGTCTTAGTTTAAATTCTGTGTTTCTTCTCACTCTTTTAGGTAATCTGTTCCTGAATATATTTGATGACAGTGATGTACATACATGGCATTCATTGTAACATTCTCTGTGTATTGTTTCTATAATATATGAACATAGAAAAGTGTCCTCTGGCTGATGTTTCATGTGAATGTTGTATGCATGGATAGGATGATATGGAGTTTTGTTTTGGGAAAAT
Organism: Tokudaia tokunoshimensis; assembly: GCA_036184795.1. Lineage (NCBI taxonomy): Eukaryota > Metazoa > Chordata > Mammalia > Rodentia > Muridae > Tokudaia > Tokudaia tokunoshimensis. The sequence goes on from BTHU01000022.1 coordinate 81,498,086, forward strand.
GAGCTGACACGAGTGACTGTCACTGCATTTGTGCTCATGGCATACCACCTTCTCCAAACATTCTCTGAAGACTTGACATGAGGTTTTCATGTGTGAGAGTTCTGAGGTTTAGGTTAAAGAAAAGAGCTTTGATGTATTCTATGAAACTATTGTATATGGGGCTGTGAAAAGCTTCATTAAAGATTTTAGTGTAAAGACAAAATGGAACTTTCTTAAAGAGTGTCATACAGTACAGTGTAGAAGGGGTTTGAATGCTCATGGTGAATTGTTTGCAATGCTTTCATTGTTATCAAATACCTGACAAGAAGCAACTTAAAGGAGCTATTCACATTGGGTTTATCATGATAGGAAAATCATGATAGTAGGCAGCTGCCTGGTGATAGGAACATGAAGCAGCTGCTTGCTCACTTCTCAAAAGACCAGAAACTGAGGGCAGGGAATGATAGGGCTCTGCTCTCAAATTTTCTCCCTTTTTATCCAGCCCATAGGATGATACTGTCCATATTTAAGCAGTATCTTCTATTTAACTTCTCTCTTAGGTTAATCCTTTCTGGATATGCCCTCTTGGACATACACAAAGGTCTGTCTTCCTAGTATCCAAAGTATTTCATAATCCAAGTTGACCATCTGAATAAACAGTAATGTGTATTTTGTATAATACTTGCAATTTTTAAAGGAAAACAAGCATTTCACTGTTAGATTTTGCTGTTCTGTTGTACAGAAAGAACTTCAGAAAACTAATTACTTTGGCTTGAAGTGGTTAGGACTGACATTTCTTCTATGTTGTCATCTAACCAAATTGTGTCCCATGTTTAATAATCTTCCAGGGACAGCTTATTCTGCCTTGGTAATGAAAGAGAAATTGAATTTCCAGTAAACATCAGTACAGCTGATTGCTTGCCTGGCTTTTAGTCCACTTAATTAAAAGATGTTTGATTATTATCTATGGTAATCAGTGAAGGTAAAATTGCAGATGCATTTGTGCACTCTTGGCAGATTTGTTTGGCCCTTTAGCATATCTATCACTTTGTGGTTTTTTTCCATTTAAAAAAGAAGGAGGAGGAGGAGGAGGAGGAGGAGAGGGAAAGGGAAAAGGAGGAGGAGGAGGGGGAGAGAGAGAGAACGAATCACAAATTGGCAAGCTGGGAGAGTTATAAGAAAGCTGTTTAGTTGGCCCCTGTGGCTGGACCATGGGTGCCAGTGAGGACATGCCCATGGGTCAGATTTTTGGAGATGTGACAAGTCAAGTCTTTCCAAAGCTTCAGACCTGGTGAGGTGGTAACCATGGTCGACTAACTGTGTAGTATCTTATTGTGAGGTTTTCCTTGTAAGTAATACAGAATGCCTCTTGCACAAAATAGAACATATTGGAAGGTTCTAGGTCATGTATAATGAATGAAGCCTCTAGTATCCTGTTTGATAGATTGACAGAATGTGGAGATGTTTCCAAGAGTCAGCAGAGGACCTTGATGGGCTCTGTGGAAGTGGAGCAGACTGACAATCAGCCATAGGGCATTATGCCTACATTGTGGTTGCCAGAGACAAATGATGGCTATGACTAATATGGTTGGTGTTCTCCAAGAAAGGCAGTCTCCAAGCAGAATGATCAGTATTGATAGGCCATGTTGCTGTTAAAGAACAGGAAGTAACAAGAGGAGCCCATAAACTCATCTTTTTGTGTCTGTATGTGTTCATCTCTGTTTACATGAGTTTCCATCTTAATGAAGGTTAGGTAGGTGACATCAGGAAGTCATACAATTATGCTCTGGTTTCCCGTAGGACACATTTGCTTACTAAGTTCTATATTTTGGGTTTTGGGAGAAACTTGGTTCCCAAATCTATGTGTTGATGGTATCTGGAGGTGAGGCCTTTGGAGGATGATTAAGATTACTTGAATTCACTGTCCCATGACAACAATAATGGCATTATATGAAGAGAGAAAGGAGGAGGAGGAGGTTAGCTGTCTTGCTCTAGCTTGATGTGTGTGTCCTCTTATCACATTATGATGAATAGCACATGGTACTTACCAGTGCCAACAACCTCTGTTTGGATTTCTTCCAAACCTGTAACTGCTCGCAGTTATATTGAATGGGTTACCTGGACGGGAAGGTGATGTATGGGAAGGTGGCGAAAAGAGATAGAGACTAAGACAACACCAGCTGCTCAAAGTCTCAAGGTTTAATGGAAGACTCAGAATTTTAAGGTTTCAGGCAAGACCCTTCCCCCAAATTCCAGGGTGTGTTCCAGGGAACTAGTCTGACTGTACACTGGGCATTGGCTCCACAGTTCATGCAGCTGGGCGTGTCACCTGCTTAATTCAGGAATTTGTAGATCCAGAGGAACAATGAACTTCACCTTGGTCTGAGTATTCCACCCTAGGTGGAGGGGATTATGGCTAACACAGGAATTCCTGCTCAAAGGCTGGGAGAGGAACTTCACCTTGGTCAATGTCAAATTCCTGCCAGGTAGCATGGCACCCCAATAAGGTTCTCTACATCTCCTCCCTTTTTATTAGTTTTAAGATGCGAAGACCAAGTGGACAGTCATCCGTCAAAGGACAGTGGACATTAACTAGGGAGGGGAAGATTGACTTGGTCCTCCTAAATACTTTATGGTGTCTTTTGTGAAGGAGAGGTTCTAGGCTTCCTTGTTGTTATTCTAAGGAATACCTTTAAACATCAACCTCTAAGCAACCAGGTTTGCTTCACAGGGGACTCAGAGGCAGAAAACATGGTCCTCCCCTTGCAGTGCTTTGCCTTGCACCTCCCACTGGTCCTCTTGCCTGCTCCTAAGCAGACACACATAGATCTGAGTTCTATGTGGCTCCTGTAGGAGTTCCACTTGTATAGATTTTTATGCCAGGGGGTCAATTTGTTGCCAAACACCCTGCAAGTGTCTTTAACAGACGTGTCAGTTTTCAATCCAGGTGATCCTGGGTGAGGACAACCAGTCTGCTTAAAATACAAGGTCAACTATTATAAATAAGGCTGCTATGAATATAGTGGAGCATGTGTCCTTATTGCATGCAGGTAAAGTCTCTGGGTATATGCCCAGGAGTGGTATAGCCGGATCCTCCGGAAGTGTCATGCCCAGTTTTCTGAGGAGCCGCCAGACTGCTTTCCAGAGTGGTTGTACCAGCCTGCAATTCCACCAGCAGTGGAGGAGTGTTCCTCTTTCTCCACATCCTCGCCAACAACTGCTGTCTCCTGTGTTTTTGATCTTAGCCATCCTGACTGGTGTGAGATGGAATCTCAGGGTTGTTTTGATTTGCATTTCCCTAATGACTAAGGATGATGAGAAGATGTGGTATATTTACACAATGGAATACTACTCTGCAGTTAAAAACAATGAACTCACGAAATTCCTAGGCAAATGGTCAGAACTGGAAAATATCATCCTTAGTGAGGTAACTCAATCACAAAAGAACACACATGGTATGCAGTCACTGATAAGGGGATATTAACCCAGAATCTCGGAATACCCTAGACACAATTTGCATATCAATATCCTTCCAAGAAGATGGAAGGAGAGACCCCTGGTCCTGGAAAGACTGGATGTAGGGGAATGCCAGGACAGAGAAGCAAGAGGGGGTTGAATGGGGAAAAGACGGAGGGAAGGGGGCTTATGGGACTTTTAGGAGGGAGGAAACGGGAAAGGGGAAATGATTTGGAATGTAAATAAAAAAACTTAGAAAAAAAAATACAAGGTCAAGAGTTAAAAGCAAAACAGGATTAACTTGTCTATGGATGTCCCAAGGTATCCAATTCAGTTGCAAATTAGCAACTTTCAGACACAAAGCCTGGCTTCCCAGTGTGGGGGAAGTGGCTTTGAGAATCAACAGAGAGACTGTTTTTTTCAGGTAAGGGCCAAATAAGCTGGCTGATAGAAGATTGAGAATCTGTGTTTACTTGAGGAACCAATCTTTCTGGCAGCCACCAGGCTCAGTCTTCTTTTTGTAAAAAAAAAAAAATTGCAAACAGAATCTCTTCCCCCAAATTAAAACAGGGTCTAGACCATTCCATGTATTAGTTAAAGGGTCCCACCATTTAACCATGGCATAAGAATTGGAAGTGACTGGATGCAAGTAGCAATTTGCTGCAGACTGACCTTCAGCATCAGTTTGCAAAAAATTCAAAACAAATAAGACAAAAGCAAGATGGATGTGCCCTTGGTGGTCTTGGAGGGTATAATTCCCCCGTTTTTGTTTTTAAAAACCAATTTTTCAGAGTGCGATGTGCATGTTCAACAATTCCTTGACCCATATGGTTATAAGGAATTCCAGTTTTATGTTCAATACCGAATTCTTTACAAAATGATAGCAAGTTGTTGCCAGTATAAGCTGGCCCATTATCTGTCTTAATGACTTTAGGTAATCCCATGGTATTGAATGCTTGTAAACAATGATCAATTAAATTTCAAGAGGCCTCTCCCATATGCAGAGAAGCAAAAAGGAATCCTGAACAAGTATCAATAAAAACATGTATATATTTTAATTTTCCAAATTCTGCATAGTGAGTTACATCCATTTGCCAAATATGATTGGGCATAAGGCCTCGTGAATTAACTCCTAAATGAGGAACTGGAGATAATGTAAGAGCAGTTAGGGCATTGTTTCGCAATCAGTCATTGTTGCTTGCTCCTTAGTGATCTTATGCCGAGCCTTAAGGTGTGGGTAGAAAGATGAAACTTATTATGATCACTTTTAGCCAACTCAATAGCATCTGAAACTAAGGCCTCTCCTATTAGAGCTCTATCAATGCAATCATTGACTGCAGTTAAAGGTCCAGGAAGACCGGAGTGAGCTCGTATATGGCCGATATAAAAGGGATTTTTTTTCTAGCAAGAATGATGATTTGCAGTTGTGAAACCAAAGATCCTGCTGGCGTATTAAAATTAAATGTGCCACAAGTTTCCTACAGAGGAACAGATTTGGCAACATACAAACTATCAGCAAAAAGATTAAAAGATAAAAATTATCTACAGATTGAAAAACATTTAATACTGCTGTCAGCTCTGCTGAGCTGAGAGCCCAGGGGTCTCTATTACCACCTGTTGATTATTCATAAGATATCCAGCTCTTCCTTTAGAGGAGCTGTCTGTGAAAATCAAAAGAACATTATGCAGTGGCTGTAAAGATGTCATATTAGGAAATACATACAACCTTATGTGCATTTAAAAATTGTATCAACTTATCTTGAAGATAATGGTTATCTATATGTTCCTTTAAACCCTATTTGAGCAAGTAACCAATCTGTATTATGCTGCTTCAGCCAAGTATCTTGATCTATGTTAAAAGGCTAAATAATGATATCTGGTTCTTTGCCAAAATAAGTCAGCACCTGCTTCCTTCCAAGTACAATCATCTGGGCTATTGCCTCATAATATGGCAGGATATTACGTTTAGGAGACACCCTCGAATGAATCCACATAAGAGGAGCCCTTTGCTATAACAATCCTGTAGGCATATGAGTTGTATTAAAAATCAACAGGTGTAAAGGCAAAGAATAATCTATAAAGTTAACAAATTGGTTTTCAATAGCTCTTTCGACTTGTAAAGCCAGCAGCCCTTCTGGGGTTAAAGATCTAGGGGATGTAGGATCAGCACTCCCTTTTAGAATATCAAATAAAGGTCGTAATTCTCCTGTAACAAGCTTTAAATAGGGACGAAGTCAATTAATATCACCTAACAACTTTTGAAAATCATTTAAAGTTTTTAAACTGTCCCTGCAAATAATTATCTTCTGGGGAAAAAAATGGCTTGATCTGTAAGTCTGAAGCCCAAATAATTATAAGGGTCCTGAGTTTGCACTTTTTCTGGAGATATTTGCAGTCCTTTATTAGCTAAAGCCTGTTGTAAATCTCTATAACATAACAGCAAGTCCTGAGTATCTTTTCCTGCTACCAGAATGTCATCTGTGTAATGAAGAAGGTATATCTTTGGGGCCATTGCTGTCTTACAGACTGAATGGCCTATGCCACAAACTTCTGACATAAGGTGGGACTTTTGGCCTTGCCCTGAGGAAGAACTATCCACTGGTATCTTTTCATAGGTTCTATGAAGTTAATAGAAGGAACACTGAAAGCGAATCTTTTGCAATCCTCAGGGCACGAAGTAATAGTAAAGAAACAATCTTTCAAATCTACCACTATTTTATAATATCCTCTAGGAATAGCCACTGGAGATGGAAGCCCAGGTTGCAAGGCTCCCATAGGTACCATGGTTTCATTAACCCTTCTTAGATCTTGTAAAAATCTCCATTTACTGGGTTTTTTTCTTAATAACAAATATTGGAGCATTCCATGGTGACTGAGATTCTCTTAGATGTTAGCCTCTAGTTGCTCCTGCACTAACAAAGAGGCGGCTTCTGTTTTTCCTTTAGATAAAGACCATTGATCAACTCACTCTGGATTATCATTAAGCCACTGAATTTTATCAGCATGGGATTCAGGCAAGATAGTGGCCATTATGGAAAATGCCCCACACCTCTAGTGTCAGAGAGAGGCCATGACTTTCAAACCTTTTGAGGCCTTGTCCTTCTTTTCCTAGCCCCTGACCAGGCAAAAATCCTTGTTCTAGCATTTGTTTAGCCACAACCACATTAGGACTACACATAATAAGACTCATCTGTGACAAGAGATTTCTTCCCCAAAGGGTAGTGTATTAGTCTGGGTTCTCTAGAGTCACAGAACATATGGGTAGTCTCTGTATAGTTAGGGAATTTGTCGATGACTTACAGCTTGTAGTCCAACTCCCCAACAATGGTCAGCAGTACTTGTGGATGGAAGTCCAAGGATCTAACAGTTGCTCAGTCCCACAAGGCAGGCCAGGAAAAGCCAGAGTGAATCTTCCTTCTTCCAATGTCCTTATATAGGTCTCCAGCAGAGGGTGTGGCCCAGATTAAAGGCATCTGCCACCTCGCCTTTAACCCCAGATGACCTTGAACTCGGAGATCTCCTTGTCTTAATCTTCGGGAATTCCTAGCCACTATGCTTCAAGATCTCCATGCCATGATCCAGGTCAGAAACTTGTATCTCTGAGCCTCTAGATTAGGATTATAGGTGAGCCTTCCAATTCTTGATTAGTTCATTCCAGATTTAGTCAATTTGACAACCAGGAATAGCCACTATAGGTAGTAGGCAAATTTGGCATAACATAAAGCTGAATCTGTCCTGAAATGCCCTCTTTATCTTTCCAGGTTAGAAGTATAGTTCTTTGCTTTGGATTATTGGCATAGCCGATCCCTTGGAGGTCAGTGAGCATATCTGACAAGGGTCAAGTTGAAGGCCAATCTTGTCCTCTAATAATTGTCACATCAGCTCCAGTATCTATTAATCCTTCAAAGCTTTTTCCCTCAATTGTTAATTTAAGGTTAAGTCTCTTACCAGTAATAGATTTAACCCCATACACATTAGAGGAACCAAAGCCACTCTGTCCTCCTCTCTTACTCTTAATGAATCTGGAAGGTAGCAGATACAAGGGAACTAAGATAAGTTGAGCAGTTCTTTGGTTAGCAGGTACAGTTATAATACCATGAGGGAAAGCAGCCATAATTTTAATTTCTCCTTCATAATCATTATCTATGACACCTGAATAAGTCTGCAGTCCTTTTACAATAGTACTATTTTGTCCTAGAAGCAATCCCCATGTTTCTGCAGGCAAAGATCCCAAAACTCCTGTAGGCAGGGTCTGAATTCCCATTTCTGGGGTTAATACTACATGGGAGGTGGAACAGATATCCAATCCTGTGCTTCCTGGTGTTGTCTTTATAAGTTCAAAAATGGATTTCCCTGGCCTGGCAGCAGCTTCACAGCCCCATAAGCTGCTCGCTGTGGGCGTTTGGGAACCTGAGGCTGGCCCCTTGGCCCATTTCCCGACACAGGACAGCCCTGAATATCTATCTTAGAATTTTAATCCCTGGCCCAGTGATTACCTTTCCTGCATCTAGGACAAACTCCTGGGGCATAACTTGATTGCCCGCTTACAGCACTTCTGTTCCTAGGGCAATTAGTTCTAAAATGACCCAAACCTCCACATTTAAAACACATTTTATTCCCTCGTCTCTATGAAAGTATCCCCTGTATGGAGGTTCCTTGCAAAGCTTCAGCCATGGCTAGACCTTGATTGTACAAAGGCCCGATCTCCGCACAAAGGCGAATATATCCAGGTAAGTCTTTCTGTCCCTTATAAGGTCTAATGGCGGCTCAACAAGCTGCATTAGCATTCTCATATGCCAATTGTGTGACAAACGGATTTTCTGCTTGAGAATCTCCAAAAATTCTATTAACTGATTTCAGTAGACTATCCACAAAATCCTGAAAAAGTTCATCAGGAGCCTATCTAATGCTAGTTAAACTCCTACTGAGATTCCCTTTAGTCAGTAATTTTTTCCACTCGAGGTGGGCAGCCATTGCAACCTGTGCATACACTCCAACAGGAAACCCAATCTCATTAGCATTGCCTTCAAATTGACCTTCTCCTAGTAGCATGTTAGTATCCCAATCTGGATTACCTGCCTGAGCATTCATTATGGCAGTTCTCTTACTAGCTTCATGCCATTTAGAACTCCAAAGCAAGAAATCTCCTCGTGACAAAGTAGCCTTCCAATCTTGTGGGATTAAATTTGATTCCATCACAGTATCCAATAAAGCTTGTGTAAAAGGAACTGTAGGGCCATACTGTGCCACAACTGTCTTTAATTCTTTGAACTCCAAGGTCTAATATTGTCTAACTATTCTACTAGCCTATGATCTCAACGACAGGGAAAGCCAGCAGATCAGATATATCCTGTCCTTCCCCACAAGCCTGACTTACAGCTCTTTCTAGTGGTGACTGGTGCATCTCAGGATCACTGCTCCTTCCTGCACTTGATACCTTTTTTAGCTCTTGTAGCTCATTAGTCAATTTCTGCACCTTAATTTCAAACTCCAATTTATATAGTTGCATATCCATCTGGGTATCATCTCGTACAGTAGAGACCATAGGCAGAGCAGAAGGTGCGCTAGGAGGCCAATCCTCATCATAATATTTGGCAGCTCCTTCATCTGAATGAGCTTTCTCCTCTAATGTTAGCTCATAATTAGTATCTCTATATCTCTCTAATTTAGGGTTGAGAGGACCCTTTTCTGAGAAAGTCCTCTCTGGCAGGCTTTCTTCTTGAGATTCCTCAAGTTCTCCCTGTGTACTATCTGATGCCTGCGAGGTCTGTTCATCAATAGCATCTTTTATAAGTGTCCACAGGCAGAGGGTAGTATTATCTCCTTCTGTGGCTCTTAGCACTTTACCATTTTTTTTTCCAGGTTCTCTCATCTAAAGTTCTTTTTTCTCAGAACCATGGGCAACATGAATCTATCTGATCTAAAAAACCTTCTAACCATTGTTCTTCAAACCATACTCCTTTCACCTGAAGCAGCTCTTGAAGGCTGCGAACAAATGCCTAGGAAAGTTCCTATCCCATTTGACACTGTCAACCCCTAAGCGAGTTCAGTGCTGGATCATCGCTGTCCCACTTAGCCTGTATCCTTCTGCACCTACAACAACAGCTTCAAAAGATGAAATTTTAGACTAGTGCTAGTATTTAACTCCTGTAGTTGCTCACTGTGCAGGATACCGTCTTTTTCCATTTTGTACAAAGCTTCGCCAAGACAGGGTCACCTCAGGAGAACTTCTGGTGTCTGACCACGCTTTCGGCCACCAATCTGTAACTGCCTGCAGTTACATCAAGCGGGTTACCTGGAAGGGAAGCTGGGGGTGTATGGGAAAGTGGCAAAAACAGATGGAGACTAAGACAACACCAGCTTCTCAAAGTCTCAAGGTTTAATGGAGGACTCAGAATTTTAAGGTTTCAGGCAAGACCCTTCCCCCAAATTCCAGGGTGTGTTCAGGAGAACTGGTCTGACTGTACACTGGGCATTGGCTCCACTGCTCAGGCAGCTGGGCGGGTCACCTGCTTAATTCAGGAATTTGTAGATACAGACGAACAATGAACTTCAAACCTCCAGAACTTGAAGCTAAATAAATCTCTGTTAGCCGTGTTGATCAGTCTGTATAGCATTCTGTTATAACAAGAAAAACAGACTGAAACACCCAAGTATTAAAAACTTACTTCTTTACTACAGTCATCATAATATTTTGTATGCTTCTTTTTCCTCTAGGCAAATAGAGGATTGTAAAATTGTAAAATAGAAAAATACTAGGGAAACATGGAATATGGTACCAAACTCAATCAGAAAGATGAGAAAAGCAAAGGAGGGATGTGTGTCAGTAGATGTCTTTTTGTCCCCTATGAACCTGACATCCAGGTCTCTTTTGTCTACTGGATACAGAAAGACAGCAGACTTGGTTTTGTCAGTTTGTAAAACTATCTCATGTTGTCCAAGTGGGCTTTAGATTTCACTGTGTAGCTGAAACTGATATTCTTGTCTCTATCTCCTAAATATAGGGGTTTGCAGATATGCAGTATCATACCTAGCCATACTTGACCTTTAAAAGTATTTTTTAATTTTTTATTGAGTTTGGATGTTTTTATGTGTTTGTACTTGGTACCCATGGAAGCTAGAAGACCACATCAGATCCTTTTTCAGATGGTTGTGTACTGCCATGTGGGTACCAGGAATTGAACCTGGGTCCTTGGCAAGAGCTGTCTGTCTTTCTTGATCACTGAGCCAAATCCCCACATGATATTGATGTTTTACCCCACACTGTGACAATTTATTCAATTAAAAAAAAGTCTTTAACAACAAGATTCTGCTTCAGTACCTTGATACTAGCAAAAAAGAAATAATAATAATGATAATATAAGAGAGCAATTAAAATGTAATTCCAGGGAAATAAAAAAGATGCCCCTGTCTCTAACAGTCCCCTTCTGCTTTATGAAAATCAAGTCATAAGATTAAAAAGCTGTGAGAAAGTCAAGAGAAGAAATACCACTAAAAGGCAGTAAATACTCCACCATCAAATGTTCATCTACTAATGGAATCAAGTAGTTTCTTCCTGAGATGTAATGATGAACACATAATTGTAAAAAGAAAAATGGGAAAACTAGTCTACAAATTAACATGAATATTTCAAGAGCATTCATAATTACTTAAAAAATAAATAAAAAAATAAACAGATTAGAGAGCCATGGTTTGATTTTTAAAACATAGGAAGAAAAAAGACTGGTGCTTATTATTTTAAGTAAAAATTTAGGAAAAAGTATAAATTTTTCATCATAAAATATTTTGGAACTGAAAAATCACCTCAGTGAGAGTCAGACTTAAGTACCACCAAGGGGGCGATTGTCATCTCTTGTTCACTGCATGCCACTTAGATAAGAGTATATCCTATTATTAAGTGTGTTAGGGTTTCTACTGCTGTGTAGAGCATGACTACAGTAACTCGTATAAAGGAAGACATTTAACTGGGGCTGTCTTACAGTTCAGAGGTCTAGCCCATTCATCATGGTAGGAGCATGGCAGCATGCAGCATGGTGCTGGAGAAGGAGCTGAGAGCTCTACATCCATATGCAAAGGCAACAGGAAGAGAGAGTGAGCCACTGGACCTGGCTTGAGTGTCTGAAACTGTGGAGACTATCCATCCCCAGTGACTTGTCTGCTCCAAGGCCACACCTCTAGTAATGCCACTCCCTGGGAGTCTGTGGGGGGTCATTTTCATTCAGACCACCACACTTGGTAAGTTAAATTGTACTCAGAAACTTACTACAAACTTACTGCTCAGAGATAGAACATACACAGAGGAAAGAGCAGTGAGGAACTTGCTTCCTCCCTACGCTTATGGGTTGACTGTCCTTTCTGGTCTTGTCACTTAGGTGGCTGCTAACACTTGCAAAGTAAACCATGTTCTGCAGTTAGATCCTACCTCCTCAAGGCACTACAACCTCCCCAAACACCACCACTATCTGGGAACTAAGTGTTCAAACACAAGATACAGAGGAAAACATTTCACATTTAAAAGCATAATAGTCTATGCTGATCATATGAAAGAAGACCTGATATATACAGTTTTTACTTTGCAACTTCACTGTCTAAGAGTGTGGCTTTAGTTATCTTTTGAATTTTATCATGTCTTTCACACTAAAGGTTGAACTATGGGAAAAAATTTGACCTTGAATTTTTCCTTGCATTCTGAAAAATTCCCTACTAATACTATTTATTAAAATAAGTATCCAGTCTCAGCTGCTCTCTAAGCAGCTTCAAGGCAAATAGATACATGGTGCAGTTAACTTCTTATGAGCCATTTTGCTTCAGTTTTTAAAAGATCCCTCTATAAAAGACTGATAATCAATGGAGATAATTCTGCATCTGTACACTGCTTGGTGACCCAGGCACCTTAATGCTACCTTATATCATCCAAAAGAAAAATCTTCCCTAATGACGTGTGACTCAAAAGCAAAGCCTTAGAAAAAGGTACCTCCTTCCAGTCCTGGTCAGCAGTTTAGAAGAAACCCTCATCAAATGAGTTGTACCATAACATTTTAGTGATTGATTTAACATAAGCCTATATATTCTCTCACAGAGTCAGCATTCCTGAAGCTACTTTGAACTGTTTGCTAAGTCTTACATATCCCTCTCATCTGGCTTCTAGCTTGCTCGTGTAGCCAAGGCTGACCTGAACTCCTGCTTCTCCTATTTTCATCTCTCACATTATGATTGGGGGTCACAGTCCATCACACTCAGCTAAATTAGCTACTTTGAAGCTACCAAGTAGAGCAAGTGTCTGGTGTTCTGGTGTTTCTCAGTTCCAGGGATGGAGCCACATCTGGCTTGCTGTCTTTCTATCAGTATCATAGTACCACGGTCAGCTAGTCTCCTCTGAAAGCTGTTGCCCCCGTGTATCCATCTGCTTACTGTTTACATACTGGCTTTGTAACTAGATTTTGCTTATGTATCTTGAGGATCAAAAAGTACCTGCATCATAGGCTTTGATTGTTTAAAAGTATACCTGATATACTTTTCAGCTTTGTTGAAGTTCACATTTGTTGGAGTTCAACAAATCCTAGCTGCTTATTAATGCTAGTCTTACTATGATAACATTATGTGTGTATTGTTCTGTAAGAATATATTGTACAGAAATAGAGCAGTGACTATTATAGTCAAGAGGGGGCAATATGATATTGCCCGTGGTTGTTTCCTCCCCAAATGTCCAATTCTTCCTCAGCTGAGAACTGGTCCATTGGAAATAGCCTATACACAATGAGGGAATGAAAGACGTTTGTTTTCTCATTTGCATATAGTAAGTAAATGACAGATGACAGCAAGGCTTTGCAAATGTAGTCAGTTACATTTACTCTGTTAAGCCTTGGGAAAGAAATCATTATAACTGCTTGCCTCCATTTATTTTGTATTAATGCCTTTGAGGCTGGCCTGGCTCTGCTTGCTGTTGGCAGTACCAAACTATAATTTGAAATTTATAGAAGCTATTTTTTTTCAGGCTTTATACAGCAAGATTAGCTAATAGTTTGTTGAATGTTTTACAGAGGTTGGAAATGCCATTTTAAGGGGAAGAAATGCTGAGAATATTTTTAAGTAACACAGACACAAGTTGAAGTCATTTACTTTAGAGCATATTTCTCATGAAGCCAGAATGTTAAGATTGAGTGTGCTGTTTTCTGTTTCTTGTAATTTGCTCTTTATACATCAGTGCACCATTGTGTATAATGCATAGTTGTGTATTTTACTCTTCCATATTCCTAGATAAAGAAACTGCCCTTTAGCATTCCTGGAAATTGCTGAACTCATTCTTCTCGTAGCTTGTTCTTTATGAGGTACTCATTGTTGCAGTCCTGAGCATAGTTTTTCATTGTTCAGCCAAGTCTGAAAGTTGACAAATGAGTCTCTATGTTTATTAACCATTGTTTAATTTGTTCATGTTGATTATTGAAGTAAGTATTTTGAATCTGTCTGGATTCTGCTTATCAGCACTATATTTTTTCATTTTGCCATCTCTTTGACTCAGTGAATAATTGAGGTTTGAATGTAAAATGCCTACTCCCCCGCATTAGCTTATGTATTTGAACACTTGGTACCCAGTTAGTGGTGCTGTTCAAAAATGTAATGGAACAATCACGAAATGGAGCCTTTCTTAGAGGAAGTAAGTCACTGAGGGTGGGTCTTGGGGCTTCATATCTTAGCCCCACCTCCTGTTCATTCACTCTGTTTCTGGACCACTGATGGGAAGCAATCGGCCAGCCTTATGCTCCTGCTACCATGTCAACACTAATACACAGTATTCTCTCTGTAACTGTAAACCAAAATAAGCCCTTCCTCTCTTAAGCTGTTTTGCCAGGGTATTTTATCACAGTAATAGAAACAAATCCAATACAATAATCAAGAAAACATAGCTGAAACAAGGAAGCGAAATGCAGCTTTCATCTAGTTAGGGGGGAATATTAATGCAGCCCTCAGGGACACAGCTGAGCACCATAGTGAGAAGCACATTCTTGAGGCTACCTGAGGTTGGCACCTGTTTCTGTCTCTGAGCTATGGTCATGGTCTAGAAACATCTCCTCATCTTTGCATAGGGTTACTCTAAAGAACGTCTGAATGTATGTATATATAACTGTGTGCAGCCTCTGTCACATACAGGTCTAATCAATGAGAAAATGCTAGTATATTCCCATTTTGTTAAAAGGAAAGCAAAGCAGTGTATTCTCAAAAGGTTTTTAGGATTCCTGAAATTTTTAAGTGTAGGTACTTTGTTCTTTTGTTATCTGTCTACACATATATCTTACATATATAGTCTCTTCTATATAAAAATTGAGCTAAAATAAATGACTCTTATGTTCCTATTATTGAATGCTGTATATTAAGACAGATAGATTCATTGATCGTTCTGTGTGTACATTCTCTATGTTTAGACACTCACATGGAAAGATCTAGAGATGTATTTGTGTAAAACCATGTTGCAGAATATGCATTTTATGATTTTGCTTCTCATTGAAAATATGTTTACAAATGCACATATTTTATACTTACTTTCATATCAGAGAGTCCAGAGCTTTACATAGGCAAATATGAACAGGTTACTGGTTGTGCAGGGTAGAACAGGAGAAGGAGGTAAAACATTAAGAACTTTGCCGGTTGTCTGATCTGACTAGTTTTTGCTGAGAATGTTCTTTGTGTGACTCATATCTGTGTTTAAATACTCATCTAAAGCTGCAGACAGGGAAACCATCCAGATGATAAGACATTAGAGATCAAGCTTGGGCATGAGGTCTACCTGAAGCCCATCAAGTTCCACCAGTTACCTAGACGATTAGCATGTGTCATGGTTAATTCAGATTGTTAGTTTGACAGTATCTAAAACTACATAGGATAGAAACTTCTAGACATGTCTATGACAGAGTTTCTAGATTAGGCTAGTTGTAGTGAGAAGATCCACTGTGGATAGCACCATCCAGTGGGCTAGAGTCTTAGACTGAATAAAAGGAGAAGCTAAGCTGAGAACCTGTATTCATCTCTCTTGTTCCCAGCTACATATGAATTGTAGCCAGCTGCCTCACCTGTATTACCTTGCCTTCCCCACTATGGTGGACTATATCCTAAAACCATGAGCCAGGAGAAACTATTTTTGATGTTGATTTTGTAAGGTTCTTTGTCACAGCAACAAGAAACATGTCTGTGCCTTAGGTAAGAAAGTAAGGCAATAATGGTACCTATATAAGTTTACTATAAAATTTGAGTATACCTTTGTAAAAGAGTTTGAGTATTTCTGTCACTGAGACATACCAGTGTTGGCTTTGTAATCAGTGAGAAGAAGTCATGTGTGTAGATGTGCACATCTAAAGGTAGAATGGTTTGTTTGCTTGCACTTGCACATACTCAGCTAAAACTATCCTTTTAGGCCCACAGATGACAGCAACCAGCCACCAGGGAGAGGTGTGCTATCCATGCATGGGTTGACCTATGGTGTGATCCGTGTGGATTCAGAGGAGAAGCTATCTGTGCTCACAGTGCAGGATGTCGGCCTCGTCATGCCTGGAGGTGAGTGCAGCCCTGGGGTGTTGTCTTAGTTTGAATTTCTATTGTGGTGCTAACACACCATGACAATAAGCAGCTTGAGAGTGAAAGGTTTTATTTAGATTATCTGTTGTGGACTAGACTGCTGAGGGAAACGTAGCAGGAATGGGGCAGGAACCTGAGGCAGGAGCTAGTTTAGAGAAGCCCTAAGGAAGTGCTGCTTTGCTCAATCTGCTTTCTTATAGAAGTCAGGACCACCAATCTAGTAGTGGCCTCATCCACAATGGCCTGGTCTCTTCCACATCAGTCAATGATTAAACAAATGCTCTACAGGCTTGCCTACAGCTAGATCTTATGGAGGAATCTTAATTGTGGATCCTTCCTCTCAGATAGAGCTTATGTTTAAGTTGATATAAAACTTGCCCGCACAAGTGTGAAGTTGGCAGTCCTAGCATGGTTTCCTGACTCATCAGTTAGTATATGCTTTTTGAGCACAGGCTAGCATCTTCTCTTCTTGTCCATTCCATTTCCCTTTGTATGATATCATGGGTTCAGCACTTAAATGCTAACACTTGGATGTTTTAGGTTAATTTTTAGACATTTAAAGCAATGTTCTCTGTCTCAAGGAAAGGAAATCATAAATATTCATAAAGCTGGTGAAAGATATCTCTTCAATGGAATCCTTTCCTCAAGGAAGACATTATGAACCAACTCTGTAATCTACAGTGTTTCTCAGCTGCTTCTGTTTTTGTAACCCAGACCCCCTACCGCCAATCATCCTGATGCCTCAGCCCAAGCTGGACACCAAAGCTCTGCCTTTAGTAAGGCATGAAGGGCTTTGAGCAGTATGTATGTATGAAACCTAAGCAATGACAGTTTCTGTTATGTGTGGAACTACCGCTTTATCATGGAAGCAGTATAGTCACTTGATTGAGGAGACACTACCCCCCCCACACACACACACCACTTGCCTTTTCAGTCCATCATGAATATGCTTTGGCACTTCTGAGCTATGTTCAGGACTATAGCCCATGTTCTTAATGTGTTGAATGTTGTTCCTGATGCCTGTGTCACAGGGCCACATACACCAGCATATTTGTCCTCAATTTCTGTATTCCAGAATGGAGCCCAGGGTTCCTTCTCATTCAGAGTTTCTACCCAGAATGTAGGCACCTCCTTTGAAGTCTCTCTGTACTCCTTCACACAGTAGAGTTGCAAATACTTACATGAGCAGCAGTCATTGTTATATATCTAGTTATATCACATAGCCATATATTGACTTCTTACAGAATCTTGGTTGAGATCTGAGTGCTGGGACAAAGTCTAGTTGGTAAAAGGCCACACTGCCCTCGAGGAATCACAGAAAGGTGGGTTTTTCATATTGCCCATCTGTAATGATGAAGTGAGCAGGGGAATGGCCTTTCTCCTTCCTAAAGCATAACAGAAATAAAGCCTAGTCTGAGTACTCCTAACTCTGTACAGCCTTTGAACTGTTCTATTCCCTTTGCTGTAATGGAAGCTCTTTTAGAGTCAAAACAACTTAGGTCTCCAAAGTTCAAATTCAGGCTATCTCAGGCTCATTGCTCACTTCCCAGGACTAGCCAGACCACCTAGCTATGTTGCTTTCTTTCTTTACAAAAAAACATGCAAATTGGCTTTTAAGTAAATGGATTCTCATGCTGGAGGCATCAAAAGATTCAAGTGACATAACAATGAAAAACCTTTCTGTCCACTCAAGTCACTTACCACAGGTTTCTTTTCAGAAATCTCTATTCAGAAATAGTCCATAGTATAGTATCATATCAAAGAAACATACCTCCACATCCATATGCACTTGTATATTGTCTTTCTTGGGGTTTGGCTTTGTAAATGCAATGATAGGATATATAGTACACAACGTTTTTGTCTTATGTTCATTTGTTAGCACATAAAGAACTTGCTCCTTTCCAGGCAGTGCAGTGTTACACAATTTGCATAATAATACAAACTTTCCGCAGTTAGGGAATTATACTCTTTGCTGCATTCTGATATAAAGGACCACATCTGAGCTTTAGTCTACAAGGATCTGTGGGAGTAGTATAAAAAATTCTCAGAAGTGAATTGTTTCTTTTTAATATAATTAAGAATCTCATGAATACATATACTGTTTTGATCAAATCTACCCCGATTCCTTCATTTGTAATTTCTTCCCTATGCCCCAATTCTATCACCTACCAATTTTATATGCATTCTCTCTCTAAATTGTTGTTTATGTATGAGTGTTTTGCCTCCATGTGTGTCTGCACATATGTGTGCCTGGTGCCCATGTAAGCCAGAGTAGATGTTGGATCCCTGGGATTAGAGTTAGAGATGGTTGTGAACCACCATGTGGATATGGAGAATCACACCTGAGTCCTCTGCAAGAATAGCAGTGCTCTTAATACTGAGTGATTTCTCCAGTTACCTCAGTCTGTCTGTCTGTCTCTGTCTCTCTCTGTCTGTCTCTGTCTCTCTCTGTCTGTCTCTGTCTGTCTCTCTCTCGCTCACTCGCTCATTCATTCGCTCACTTTCTTTCTCTCTCTGGATGCCAGAAACTTAAAAGTAGTATTCTCTGAAGGATTTTGTCAACGGGGAATTTAAACCAAAGGGCCAGATTTATGTAGGTCACTGGAGGCTGTAAATTCTGCTTTCAAATTATAAAAGCTTTGGAAGACTTACAAACAAATACCCGTGCTGCTCTGTTTGCAGGGCTGAGGGTTGTGTTTTAGAACTTTCACTTGTTCTTCTGGTCTATGTGTAGTGAATGACTGACACATCCCTGACTGTCATCTCATATGTAGATGGCATATAAAATTTCTCTCCCTAAATATAATTTTCATATTAAAATTAGAGTAATTGAAGTGACTGCTGTCTTAATAATGAAATCTGACATTTTGATACAACATAAGAAGTTACAACTCTTAGAATGAGCACCTGGACATTATTGGAATTTTATTC
The DNA here is from genome assembly GCA_036184795.1 of Tokudaia tokunoshimensis. Classification (NCBI taxonomy): domain Eukaryota; kingdom Metazoa; phylum Chordata; class Mammalia; order Rodentia; family Muridae; genus Tokudaia; species Tokudaia tokunoshimensis. The sequence goes on from BTHU01000022.1 coordinate 81,517,019, forward strand.
AAGGTGGCTTATCTGCCCATTTGTTCCCTCATTGGTGTTCCTGGATTTGTTAACTTCCCTGCTCTCCTGTGTGTTCTTGTTTTGCCTTTAGCCATCATGTGTTCAGTGAAGCCAGATGGGATTCCTCAGTTGTGCAGGACGGATGAAATAGGAGAGCTCTGTGTCTGTGCAGTTGCCACAGGAACATCATATTACGGTCTCTCTGGCATGACCAAGAACACCTTCGAGGTAGGTTGATGGGAAGATCCTTTAGCTCTTTCCCTGGCTCCTGCCTCATACACCTTTGCTAGGTGTTCAGAAACAGATCAGAAACTTACTAATATGAAGATTTCATATTAGTTAAACTGGTTGCTTTGTGCATACTATTTTTGTTTTTGATAATTGTGTTATCAGTATTATTCTGACCTTTTAGCTAGTATGTAGAAAGAATAAGCAGTTTCTTTAAAATGGGTTACTTTGTGTATTGTTGTTCTCAGCTAACAGGTGAGTAATGTAAAACCACATGTTTGATAGGAGATGGCACACATAGGTATGTGGGTAAATGTCCTTACTTAGGAAGCCTGCTGGCCATTCCCACACATCAACTAAACTTGGTCTGGTGTGAACTCAGGAGAACCTGAATGAATGTGCACATTAAATGATGATTTCAGTGGTACAATTGAGTATGCTATAATAAGAGATAGTAAGAGATCATGGGTATAGATATACATGTAGTATGCAGATAATGTGTTGTGCATGTGTGTGCTGTGTATATGTGTGGGATTTTTGTGAGATGTGTGCCATGCATGTGTGACTCTCTGGTGTCCACAAATAACCCACTTTTAGTGAGTGGTGAACACATAGTGAACAGAGACATGGAAGGAGTTAGATCTCAGGTTTAGGTATCCTGCACTATATTACAGTAGTCTTATAACTTCTTCTTTTCATGTGGTATTTAGTCTTAGGAGTAACATGGATTTTCACTGATTCATGAGTAGAATAGATTATTCATTCCTAAATATTAGATTTGGGGACCAACATACACACAAATATGAACTTAGATCACTAAAAGTCTGGAACTGGAACTGAGTGTACAGTCTAAGTAAAATTTCCTTTTCTATGTGTATTTTTATTCATTTTCAAGGTTGAAGTAAACAAGATTTGCATTTTGGATTAGCTTAGTTCTCTTTACATTTTCCTTTTCATCATGCTTCCAATAAGGAGAAGTAGCATTTTAATGAACAGGGATCAGCTACCACCATTTTGTTGTTATTTGTTATTTTAAAATGTACCTTGTGTCTCCGTTAACCACTTTTACCTTTTTTTTCACCATTAATACTTTTTTTATTGAAAAAGGAAGTTAAAGCATTTTATGATAAAATTGAAGGTTTACATGGAAAATATTTCTGACAAAATTGAAAAATATAAAGAAAAACACTTTAAAATTCATAATTTTCATGGAAAATTAAAGAGTAAAATGGTAGACATAAAGAACATTGCTAAATTAATTGAAAAAGGAAGTAGAAACATTTTATGATAGAATTGAAGATTTACATGGAAAATATTTCTGATAAAATTCAAGAAAAACATAGAATAACATGTTAAAATTAAAAATTATCATGGAAAATTATATAGATAAAATGGTAGGCATAAAAGTATTTCTAAGTTGATTGAAAGTTGAATTATAAACATTTCCTGATAAAACTGAAGATTTACATGGAAAATATCTCTGATAAAATTGAAGAAATATATATAAAAACATGTTAAAATTGAAGATTATCATGGAAAATTATACAGATAAAATGGTAGGAATAAAAATATTTGTAATTTGATTGATAGTGGAGTTAAAAACATTTTCTGATAAAATTGAAGATGTACATGGAAATGATTTAGGATAAAATTCAAGAAATACATAGAAAAACATGTTAAAATTGGCTAGTTCATGGAAAATTATACAGATAAAATGGTAGGCATAAAAATATTTCTAAGTTGATTAAAAGTGGAATTATAAACTTTTTCTGATAAAATTGAAGATTTACATGGACAATACCTCTGATAAAATTGAAGAAATATATAGAAAAACTTGTTAAAATTGAAGATTGTCATGGAAAATTATACAGATAAAACAGTAGACATAAAAATATTTCTAAGTTGATTGAAAGTGGAATTATAAACATTTTCTGATAAAATTGAAGATTTACATGGAAAAAATATCTGATAAAATCAAAGAAATACATAGAAAAACACATTAAAATTGACTATTTCATGGAAAATTATACAGATAAGATGGTAGGCATAAAAATATTTCTAAGTTGATTAAAAGTGGAATTATAAACTTTTTCTGATAAATTGAAGCTCTACCTTGAAAATATTTCTAATAAAATTCAAGAAATATATAGAAAAACATGTTAAAATTGACTATTTTATGGAAAATAATATAGATAAAATGGTAGACATAAAAACATTAATAAATTAATTGAAAGAGGAATTACAGACATTTTTTGATAAAATTGAAGATTTACATGAAAAATGTTTCTGTTAGTCTATACCTTTTTATTGGGAAATTGAGTCTATTGATGTTAAGAGATATTAAGGAATAGTGATTATTGCTTCCTGTTATTTTTGGTGTTATTTTTATGTTTGTGTGGTTATTTTCTTTTGGGTTTCTTGGAAGAAGATTACTTTCTTGCTTTTTCTAGGGTATAGTTTCCCTCCTTGTGTTGGCATTTTCTATCTATTATCCTTTGTAGGACTGGATTTGTGGAATGATATTGTGTAAATTTGGTTTTATCATGGAATATCTCGGTTTCTCCATCTATAGTGATTGAAAGTTTTGCTGAGTATAGTAGTCTGGGCTGGCATTTGCATTCTCTTAGGGTCTGTATGAGATCTGCCCAGAATCTTCTAGGTTTCATGGTCTCTGGTGAGAAGTCTGGTGTGATTCTGATAGATCTGCCTTTATAGGTTGCTTGACTTCTTCCCCTTACTGCTTTTAATATTCTTTCTTTGTTTAGTGCATTTGTTGTTTTGATTATTATGTGCTGGGAGGACTTTCTGTTCTGGTCCAGACTGTTTGGAGTTCTGTAGGCTTCTTGTATGTTCATTGGCATCTCTTTCTTTAGGTTAGGGAAGTTTTCTTCTATAATTTTGTTGAAGATATTTACTGGCACTTTTAAGTTGGAAATCTTTGCTCTCTTCTATACCTATAATCCTTAGGTTTATTCTTATTGTGTCCTGGAGTTCCTGGATGTTTTGCATTACAAGCCTTTTGCATTTTGTATTTTCTTTGACTGTAGAGTCAATGCTTTCTATGGTATCTTCAGCACCTGAGATTCTTTCTTTTATCTCTTGTATTCTGTTGTTGATGCTTGAGTCTATGACTCCTGATTTCTTTCCAAGGTTTTCTATCTCCAGAGTTGTCTCCCTTTGTGATTTCTTCATTGTTTCTATTTCCATTTTTAGATCCTGGATGGTTTTGTTCACTTCCTCCACTTGTTTGTTTGTGTTTTCCTGTAATTCTTTAAGGGATTTTTGTGTTTCCTTTTTAAGGGTTTCTATCTGTTGACCCATGTTCTCTTGTATTTCTTTAAGGGAGTCACTTATGTCCTTCTTGAAGTCCTCTATCAGCATCATGAGATACGATTTTAAATCCAACTCTTGCTTTTCCGGTGTTGGGGTATCCAGGACTTGCTGTGGTGGGAGACCTGGGTTCTGATGTTGCCAAGTAGCCTTTTTCTGTTGGTGGGGTTCTTGCACTTGCCTTTCGCCATCTGTTTATCTCTGGTGTTAGCTAGTCTTTCTGTCTCTGACTGGAACTTGTCCCTCCTGTGGGACTGTAAGCCTGTTTCCATACTCCTCGGAGACCAACTCTCTTCTGGCAGGGTCTGTGCACAGAAGGCAGTTGAGCCGCCTGGCTCCCTGGTGCAAATGGTGACCAGAAGACTCCTGTCCCAGCAGCTCCACTGATCTTATGCTCCTGTGCACTCCTAGCTGTTTCCCTCCAGAGAGAAGGTGGGGATCTCTGCGCTCAGAAGTGAAAGTGCTGCTGGGAGATTACTCTCTCCTGGCAGGCCATGCTGAAGGTTGTGGAGCTGCCTGGCTCCCTGGTACAAATGGCGGTCAGGAGTCTCCTTTTACCTGGTATTTTAAGTATAGTGGCTGCTGCCTTTCTGGAGGCTTGGAGCCTAAGAGAGGAGCTTCCTAAAGTTCTTGCACTTCACCCAGACATGCAACAGAACTTTGCTGAGCCTGTGGGGAAACAAAGGGAAATGTGTGCCCATGTGCATTAGTTACTTTTGGCCTGACAAAAACTTACTTAAGTGGGAAGAGTTTATGTTGGTTAAGTCTGAGAGTGCAATTCTTCATGCTGGGGAAGCCATGGTGGCAGGGATGTAAGATGTTTTACATCCTACATGGGTGCAGTGGGACCCATGGTCAGGAAGCACCAAGAGATGAATGCTAGTGCTTAGCTTCCTTTGTATTCAGTCTAAGCCTTCAGCCCATGAAACACTATGACCCATATTCAGACTTCATTTTCCCTTGGGTAAAGCTCTCAGGTATGACCAGAGGCGTGTCTCATATATGATTGAAAATCCAGTCCAACGGACAGTGAAAAGTAAACATTGCACCATGTTTGTGAACTGTCAAGCAGAGTCACCATGATCTCATGCTGGCAGAGTTATTGGAGATAGGGAAGTAAATTTTATCTCTTTTCACAGAGAAGTGGTAAGACCATGACCCCGTTAACCTGTAAGGTAGCCTAATTGCAGCCTTGTTTCCCCTAGGTATTTCCCATGACAAGCTCTGGGGCTCCAATCAGTGAATACCCATTCATAAGGACAGGTTTGCTGGGATTTGTTGGTCCTGGGGGCCTAGTCTTTGTTGTGGGTAAGATGGACGGCCTGATGGTAGTCAGTGGACGAAGACACAATGCAGATGACATCGTGGCCACAGCCTTAGCTGTAGAGCCCATGAAGTTTGTCTACAGAGGCAGGTTAGTGGTACTTGTCTGAAAATTAAATGTTCATTTTTGATAATATTAGTTTCATAGAATTACTATTGCTATGATAAAATACCATGACCAAAAACAACTAGAAGAGGAAAGAGTTTATTTGGCTTATTCTTCCACATTACTGTTTATCATTGAAGGAAATCAGGACAGGAACTCAAAGCAAGAATCTGGAGGCAAGAGCTGATACAGAGACCATGGAGGGTGCTACTTGCTTGCTTCTTGTGGCTTGTGCAGCCTGCTCTCTGATATAACACAAGACTACTAGCTTAGGGTGCCCCCCCCAACACACACACAGTGGAATGGGTCCTCCACATCAGTCACTAAGAAAATGCCCCACAGGATCTCCTGCAACTTGGTACTATAGAAGCACTTTCTCAACTAGGCTCCATCTCTGATGATTCTAGCTTGTGTCAAACTGACTAGACCAGCACAGTAGAATAGGTATTAAAGGGTGCTGAAATTCCTTAGATTTACTTGGATTTAGTTCTTTCTATCAAATTGAAGCATTTGGACTCAGTGACCATTGAGGTCTCAACAAGTTGTGATTCCTCAGGAACTAATATGAAGTCTTTGAGATACCCATTAACTTAATATCTTGAAAAATTCTGTAATAAACAACTATGCAAGTCCAAGAGAACCAGAAATCAGGCAGTCATAATTTATGTGGAAAAGGGCCTGCTTATATATTTGAATGCCCCATAGTTTTCTTCCTTCCTTCCTATTTGGCCTAACACCTAGCCAGACACTCAGTAAACGTTAGTTACATTTGGATCTTTTTCTGTAGCTCCTGAGCTTTCTGGTGCTGTAGAAGAAATCAGAAACTCTTCTAGATGCAATTTTATCTTCAAGAACTAATAGTTCATAGACACATAGCTGTACCATTGCCAGCTTTAAGTTATCTTTACAACTATAGCCTGGACTCAAAGTAGATGTATTACCTATGTAAGACCTGCACAAGATGAAGCTAATTTACAATTCAAGCATGGAGTGGGAAGTGTTCCTGAGGCTTCAGGCAGTGTTTCTTAACCTGTGAGTTAAAGAACCCTTTCACAGGTGTCACCTGAGGCCATTGGAAAACACAGATATTTACACTGTAATTCATAACAGCAAAATTAGGGAATAGCAGCAAAATAATTTCATGGTTGGTTGTCACCACAACATGAGGAGCTATATTAAATGGTTGCAGCATTGGGAATGTTGAGAACCACTGGTCTAGGCCTAGTTGATGGTTGATGGCTAACTGCTGAGAGGTGGAAGGTCAGTGTTCTTTTGGGAGAGGGTAGCTACTGGCAGGTTGTCCATGCTTCAATGACCCCATACCTATGTGCATATGGTAAGCACTAATGGGAGGGGGTATATTTTAAAACAACAAATGACATGAAGTTGGGAGAAAGATGTGTTGTGTGTAGGGAAGGTAGTTGGATAGAGTAGAATGGTGGATATGACCAATGTACATTGTATACATACATGAATATTTCAAAAAATTTAAAAAATAAGACACTTTGAGGGGGAACAACTAGAAAATGGGAACCTATTTGTAAAAGTCGTGAAGTATCAAAGAAGTCTTCAGTGACTGTGTTAGTGTAGTGACATACAAAGCAGCCAAATTTGAGCAAGGAACCATTAGTTGCAAGGAAATTTTCTGCTGCTGTGGAGAGGGCTACTTTACAGTTACAAACTCAAGAAAGATTGATACTGTCTCCAAATATTAGCCATTCCACTGGTCGTACATAAACTCATCCTTCAGTCAGCCAGCCTCTGGGCAGCTGCAGTCATTACCCCCTGCCAAAAAAAAAAGGCACACAAAAGTCAGTAAGACTGTAAGTAAGTTTACTATTTTTGTGGAGCTACATTTATAGTTGGTTTTGACTGCATATTGGGTACACCTGTAACCTGATCCCCAAACCTAAAAGAGATGGCAAATGTAGCCTTCAAGTGTTCAGCGTGTATTGTTTTTCACCCTCAGCCTTAGTCTTCAAGTAGTGTAAAGGTACCCTGAGATTTGAGTAATTAACCTTAATTATGAGAGTCTACAAGAGTCCATGGAAGCAGGTCTCTATCCTCTGTTCACCACAAGTTCCATCTATCTTGCAGGATAGCTGTGTTCTCAGTGACCGTCCTTCATGATGAAAGGATAGTGATTGTGGCTGAGCAGAGGCCAGACTCCACAGAGGAAGACAGTTTCCAGTGGATGAGCAGAGTACTCCAGGTAGTATGCTTGTGTCTAAAGCATTTAAGTGCTTCAGGCTTTTCTTATTCACTATAAGATTGTGGCCAACCATTGCCAACCATTCCTTTACACATATGCCCATATTCTATTGTCTGATTGGAAATTCTATAGTGTCCAGAAACAATCTGAACAGATGAAGGGTAGAAGTCAGGAACTGCAAAACTACTTAGCAGTTATATTGGAGGACAGCAAGCATGTGTTATGACAATCATGAGAATATACACTCCTTCTACACTCTTGTCCCCCTTTTCAACTATTTATGGTTTTCTAGTAGTTCTTTGTGTAGTTATGCAACCTTTTTAATGTAGTGAGAAAAATCATCTCTTCACTTAGCCTTCATGCAGAGCACTGTTCATATGTGCATTTTTTGAATATCATAGACAGTAGATAGTTTTATAATTATTGAAAATAGAGATTTTTTTTATTCAATATATTCTGATCATGGTTTCACCACCCACAACTCTTCTCAGGTCCTCCCTATCTCCTCACTCACCCAAATCTACATCATTTTCTTTCTATCATTAGAAAGGAGGCAGCTACACACACTCACACACACACTCACACTCACATTCTCATTCTCTCTCGCTCTTTCTCTCTCTCTCTCTCACACACACACACATTCTCATTCTCTCTCTCTCTCTCACACACACACACTCACATTCTCTCTCTCTCTCTCTCTCTCTCTCTCACACACACACACACACACACACACAGAGAGAGAGAGAGAGAGAGAGAGAGAGAGAGAGAGAGAGAGAGAGAATAAGCACAAGAGATATAGACACAGAGATACACACACCAGCACACACGTAAATCGTATAAAAACACAAAATTGGAAAACATAATATATAAAATATTCACAAAAGACCTTTATGGTAAAAAACAAAAATTGCCCAGACGAAGCTTTATGAGAAAAAAAACCTCCAAAAATACTGTTGAGTTCATTATGTGTTGACTGTCTACTGCTGGGTATGGGGCTTGTCCTTAAGTGTGGTTTGTATACCTAGTAAGACTCCATTGGAGAAAATGAATATTTTTCTCATGACAAGTCTTTTGCAAGTGTTTATATAGACACAGTTTTTGTGCATGCAGTTATCTACAAGTGCTAGGTCTAGTGACTCATTCCTGTAATCCCAGCATTTCAGAGGCTAAGGCGAGAGAAGTACCTTTGATTAAAGATCAGCCTGGGCTATAGTGTGAACCTATGCCTCAAACAAAACAAAAACAAAAACCAGGAAAACAAAAAGGGGGCAGATGGGAGAGAGAGCTTAGTGAGTCAAGTACTTTCTGCGTAAGTTTGAGTACTGAAGTTCAGTCTTCAGAAGCCATCCTATTGCTGAAAATGCAGAGATGGACAGGTCCTTGGGGCTCTCTATCCAGCTAGCCTAACCTAATTGCAAATTCTGAACCAATAAAGAGACCCTTTCTTCAAAAAGATAAAAAAACAAAACCAAAATAAACAAAAACAACTAAATAAAAGTGGACAGCTCTTAAAATCCAACACCAAGGTTGTCCTCTAAACAGTAAACACATGCATTTGTGCACATGCACACATACACACATGCACACGCGTACACACACACACACACATACCCCATCACACAAAAGTCCTAGACAAATACAGTATGTACTGTTTCTATTTTTATTTCCTATTTTAAAATGACTGCCCTTTTCTTCTTTTTTCAGGCAATTGACAGTATACATCAAGTTGGAGTTTATTGCCTGGCCTTGGTACCAGCAAATACCCTTCCCAAAACCCCACTTGGTGGGATCCATTTGTCAGAAACAAAGCAGCTTTTCCTGGAGGGCTCCCTTCACCCCTGCAATGTCTTGATGTGCCCACACACCTGTGTCACAAATTTACCGAAACCTCGGCAAAAGCAGCCAGGTACGCCATGGAGTCCTGCATGGTCAGACATAGCTTTGAGTGAGTTTTATAAGCTCTCTTCTGTCAATAGCAGGCTCAGGAGGGGCTACATCTGAGCATAGTGGTAATCTTCTACTCATGTTCTCCACGTGATGCACACTCCAGATAGAACATTCTCCTAACAAAGATGTGTTTGCATCTTGATGGCTGTGATGTAGCATCTCTGCTGGGACAGTGAGTAGTCAGGTAGTCTGTACAGAGCATATGGGTAGAAGAGGTTTGTAGCCTCACTGTGTAGTACTTCCAGTGGAATTGGTTGTGCACAGTCACCTATTGGTGGCCCTAGACAAACCCATTAAGGTCCTAGTGTACAGTATCAGAATAATACATCCTTACAGGTTTTATGTGGTTAATTTAGGAGTAAAAGCAGTAGGCTATGGCATAACACTTTGAAAAATGAGGAATCCTATTTATTTCTCAGTGAGACTATTATCTGACAGATTGGGAACACATTACTCTTTATCTGGCTTGATTCTCATCTTCTAAATCAGTCACATACTACTAGATCAAACACACTTGTCAATGAATTTGTCAGAATGTGGTAAATTAGGAAATAGGAACTCTCCTGCTAACTTGATAGCATAGGGGCTGTTATGTACAGACCAGACTAAAGTTAGACAAATATGATATGCCATATAGCATCATGGTCTCTGTATGTGCTAATCTGTTTATCCTCGTGGGACCCCATGAGAAGAGTGGTCTTCATTGTTCAGATGAAGATGACAAAACAGAGACTGAGTTTTGTCTAACATCACACAGCTACAATGTCCCCAACATGGAATCTAAACCCAGGGGACAGAATCTGTTCCTCAACATTACCCATCTCCTGTTTCTTAAGACTAGCTTAGGATCTTTTACTGCCACCTATTAAAGAATGGTCCTGTTGGGCAGAAGTCTTTAGCAAGTCATCCTAAAGGTGGATGACCTTATTACCCCAGCTAGTGCCTGAATACAGCCCCCTTTGTAATAAATGTACAAGCAACTTCAGAAGATCTCATCCTGAGCACTCTTCAAAGGTGACCATGTCTTGAGGGCTGCAGACTGTCTGTACCTCTCCAGGACATAGGTTTGTCAGTCAGGCAGTTGGGTAACTTTCTCAAATTCAAAGATCAAGAATGTAATACTTGAAGGAGAAAAGTGATTGGCCAAACATACAGTAGGCTGAGTAGTTGAATCCATGCCTTCAGATTGCAAAACCCTTGCTCTTAGTATTTTTACACCTCGGGGATGTTTTGTGTGGAAGGTGTAGTTATATAATGTGTCTTCAAAAGACATTTTTTCTTTTTTCATTCTGCAAACTGAACTCAGGGTTTTACAAGTGCTAAGCAGTATCTTGTCTTTTTTTCCTTCTTTCTGTTTTACCCTCTTGCTATCCTATCTTACTCCCTACCCCTTCAAGTACTTTATAACCACTAAGCACAGAGGCATTATGACCTATGTGTATAAGTATCTCTAGATTTGCTGATGATCTATAATGTCCCCAGAGGCCATTGTTCCAGGACCTCATTTTCTATATATATAGTGAGGGAATTAAGCTGAATGATTTCAAAATTCCCTTTTGAAGAAACATTTAAAATTATTCCGAAGAGATGTGTTACTGACAACCAGAACAAACATTGACTATAGCCACACATGTGTAAAGGTTTTGCAATGAGCTGCAAATAGAGTCCTTAAAATACAGGTTCATAGACAACAAAGTTGTTTTTTCTCACGGGCAAATTATTATTCAGTTAATAATAGTGTGTGGTATGGTTAAAAACCTGAGCACAGAAGTGTTGAATGACTTTTAAGCCATTGGAAGAACTCCCAACAGTTACCAGAACAGATCCAGATGCATACCTACAGCTTCCCTCATGACATCTATCAGAGTAGCTGAAGAACACTGAGGAGTCCCAAGCATAGTATCCAGGACAAGGGGAAGATGTGTTTTCTGCCAAGCTAAATTCAGCATGGGTCACTGAATGTCTATAGAGGATGAATGGCCCTGTGTTCTACTTGGAAAGTTAGCCAAAAGGATGAACAGATACTGGAGTGCTTTTGGTCTGAGTCAGCATTCTAGAAGGTTTTCATGGGGAATCCAGAATAATGGTCATTGTGGATGTCATGATAACTGGCCCATTCTAAGCCTTGTTCTTTGCCACTGTATACATTAACATGAATCTCATCTTTTTATTTTATATGTCCCCTAATCACCTGGTTGAGCTGCAAGATACTCAGCTCTTTGTGATAGTAAATAATGCATGTGTCTTGATTGATAAACATAGAATTTAGTCACCAGACATTTAATAGCAATTTGACCTAATAGATGCCAACTTAGATTTCATCAAAATAGAAATTAAGTACAAACCGATCATGCTACCATTGTTATTTTATGCTGTGATTTTTTTTCCTGTTTATGAATATGATGTGCTTAGTATGCATGTTCACATGTGTGGGTACACTTGAGTGTGTATGAATGTGAAGACTCAAAGTTGATGTGTATTTTTAATCACTTACCAACTAACATGCTGAGGCAGGGGCTCTTGCTAAACTTAAAGCTTTGTTGATTCAGCTAGTCTAGTTAGCTACACTATTTCAAGTTGTCATTGCCTATGTTGTCTGCATCCTGTGCACTGGGATTACAGGGGGCTGCCACGCCCACCTAGCTTTTTACATGGGTTCTGGGGACTGAACTCCACACTCCACTATTCACACTTGCATAGCAAATACTTTACCTACCAATACATCATCTTCTCAGTCCTTGTACTGTAATTCATGTATTTTTTTTAAAGATTTATTTATTATTATATGTAAGTACACTGTAGCTGTCTTTGGACACACCAGAAGAGGGTGTCAGATCTCATTACAGATGGTTGTGAGCCACCATGTGGTTGCTAGGATTTGAACTCAGGACCTTCAGAAGAGCAGTCAGTGCTCTTAACTGCTGAGCCATCTCACCAGCCCAAAACTAAACAGCCTTTACGGGTTCTTTTTTTTTTTTTAATATTTACTTATTTATTATATGTGAGTACACTGTAGCTGTCTTCAAACTTACCAGAAGAGGGCGTCAGATCTCATTACGGATGGTTGTGAGCCACCATGTGGTTGCTGGAATTTGAACTCAGGACCTTTGAAAGAGCTGTCAGCGCTCTTAACCGCTGAGCCATCGCTCTAGCCCCTGTAATTCATGTATTAAATATCTTTTTTTCTTTCCCTATCCCACCTATCTCTCTCTCTCTCTTGTTTTTTTTTTTTTTTTTTTTTTTTTGTTTTTCAAGACAGGGTTTCTCTGTGTAGCCCTGGCTGTCCTGGAACTCACTCTATAGACCAGGTTGGCCTCGAACTCAGAAATCCACCTGCCTCCCAAGTGCTGGGATTAAAGGTGTGCACCACCACTGTGTGGCTCCTACTCTTGTCTCTTTCACAGAGAGAGAGAGGGGGGGCGAGGGAGGGAGGAGAGAGAGATCTAGAATGACTAACATTTTCCCTGTTAAATATAGTCCTTCGTTTGTATGTGTGCATTTAATGAAAAGATGTGACTGGTGTGTTGGGTTTCTAACAATCAAGAGTGTGAGTTTCTGCAGTTCTTTAAGGAGTTCCTGGGTCAGTGAGTAAAGTGCTTGCTGTCAATTCTGAGCCCGACATTGATTCCCCCAGGACCCACATGATAGAAAGAACTGACTCTAGCCAGGTGTCCTCTAACTTCTATACTCACACTGTAGCATGAGTGCATGTACATGCACAAGTAAATACGTGTAATAAAAAAACTTTTATAAAAAATATTTTAAAAGAAATTTCCTTTTTCATAATTGAAAAGTGAAGGTATTGGGAACATGTCTGATGTTTCTCTTTCAAACTACTGTCTTAAACTAGGGAAAGAAAGCTCATTGAGTTTGTAGCAGTGGAGTAGAAAAAAAACTTTCATTTTATAATGACTTCTGGGTTCACTCTTCTACATCTCATTGTGGGTCTCTATCATGTCCCTTAATGAATATTCTCTGAATCTGTCCCAAGAGTTATAATTTGCTTGGTTTGAGTCAACTCTCATTATTGATCACAATCCCAGAAAAGAAGAGGGGTAATCCAGAAGTCTTCCTCAGGGAATGCATCCTGGCTTTATATCCTATATTTATCCTTGGTACAGCTTTTATAATCACCTCTGAATATGCATTATCACCTGTTGGCTTCACACTAGACAACAGAATTATCTGCTTACAGGATGCTAAGGGATTCTGTGTATGTTGAAGACATTACTGTTGTGTGCCCTCATCCAGGTTTCTTTATTTTGTCCATCACAAGCACATCAGTGGTTTGCAAATCTCTCTTATAAGAGCGATTTGAAGCTGGGTCTTTCAGCACATTTCCTGAGGAAATTGAATAAGAATCCTGTTAAAAAGAATTTCACTTCTGTCTCTGTCTCTAAGGTTATTTGCTTTTTTTTTTCCATCCCCCAGAAATTGGCCCTGCCTCAGTGATGGTGGGAAACCTAGTGTCTGGGAAGAGGATTGCCCAGGCTAGTGGCAGAGACCTGGGTCAGATAGAGGACAATGACCAGGCCCGGAAGGTGAGAACCGAGGTCAGAACTCATGTTATTCCCTTAACTCTAGATCTATGTTAACAATTTGTAGACTCACAGAGTAACTGTACTGAGTCAGTTCCACCTCTATTGCTGATTTCTTGTCTTTGGTGATCCTACCCCACCTCCCTACTAGCCATACAGTAGAGTTTCATGGTCTTATAGGGAAGAATGTTACGGGGGGGGGGGGGGCATGAGGTTTTAGGAAATTTTAGCATGGCACAGAAATGAAGTGGTATCATCCACATGAGCAAGCAAATATTAGGAAACCATGGATCTTCACCACTTGCTTCTTTCTGTGGATCCCCCACCCCACCAACCCTCATGTGAAAGCCACACTGCTTCATAGTGACCTTGGGGTACAGTGTTTTGTCTTTTGGTTGGTTGTTAGCAGCTAGATTTTCTTACTGCAGCGTACAGAGCAAATATCTAGCTCCTCTCCACCCACACAGCAGAGCTCATAACTTGCCTATGTATTTCTGAGTCCCATTGTAACATTTCAGCTCTGACAATGCTTAGGACTCCCTGTTTCCCACAGCCCAAAGGTAGGCCCATTCACAAAGGGCTACTAAGGAATGTGACAAAATCATTTAAATACTGTCAGTGTAATAACATACAGCAATTTCTTCATTAAAAGAACTTGATCATCACACTTCTGTCATGTAGTACATGTCTATTAATAAAAAAATGTTGGCATGTTATATGTATATTTCCTTTCTCTTCATATGAAATGGGGCTATCGTTTTTATTACAGACTAAATTAGTTTGATGCATTTAATCTATGTAATTTGCAATGCAATTTAATAATACCAGAGAATAATATTCTACAATCACATATTTAATAGAAGCTGCTTTTTTTTAAAAGCTAGATTAGATTCTTGCCCTGCATATCACAGAAATCAACATTGCATATTCTGGCAACCCCAGGAGGAAAGATGGCTAAATGTTGGATGATCTTACCTATAGGGGGCTAGCTCCCCTCTCTCTCTCCCTTGGACTGACTTGTAGAGAACTTGCCTAACCAATGGTACTATAGCTGTCCTTGGAGCTGTCAGTCTCAGTCAGATGCATTGAGTGATAAATAGCAGCAGGGAAAGCCAACTATTTGCTCATTCTGTTGATGACATATTTGTCAGAATTTTTTAAATGTAAATATGTCCTTATACCTTTGTGTAGGAAAGCATGCACTCAAATAATTTATTTTTACTTAAATATTGAAATTGCCTAACCCAGACTGTAGTAGCATGACCCTGATATTCTTGTATCATTCCAGTTCCTGTTCCTCTCAGAGGTCTTACAGTGGAGAGCGCAGACCACTCCAGACCACCTGCTGTACACTCTGCTCAATTGTCGGGTAGGCTCCAGAGCTCTAGAGCTCATATTTCCTAATGGCTTACTTTAGTAGTGTGAACTTTTTCCTGGGAGTTCACCTCCTTTTATAATATTCCCAAAGACAACTTCTCTCATTTACTTAACAAAAGTAATATTTGAGGGGGAGGTGAGGTGTATTTCAGCTCAGAGGTTACAGTGAATCATTATGGAGGAATGCAGTACATATAGTCAGACACGAAGCAGACAGCAAAGCTGTAACTGTATACTTGTTAGTGCTCTCACTTTCTCTGCAGTATTTCCACCCAAAATTAAGAGGTTAATGGTACCTACAGTAGAAGACTGATGCAGTCCTTGGAGATGGTTATATTCTTATGATAAACAAACCTGTTTAAATATAAATGGCTTAGTTGCAGACTCTACGGAATAAAACCAGTTCTACTTTATAAAGTTTCAGTTTAATTTCACTTAGCAATTCAAACTCTTCTTCCGTAAAAGCACTTAGATGTCAGACTTTAAATATAGTAGCAAATATTAACAACAGAAGTTACATACAAAGATGTATTTTGGTTTTTGGTGTTTGTTTGTTTTTAGCTTTTCTTTATGCTTTGGGGCTGAAGTTTGAAAAATAGATAACTAGTTGGACCTCTTGACAAGTGCGGGTACATAGTCTACAAATCTGAGGCCATTTACGATTCCTAATTATCAAAGTCTTGAGTGCTCAAAGGTTTGGCTGCTAGCTGTCAGGCTTTCTTTGTGTTTTTCTGACTATATGTACTTGAACATCCTTCACCTTACTCTGTGGTAAAAGTCCTTATCTGCTTGAAATTACCCTTTGTGGAGTTGGTCATGATGGTTCATCACATACTACATCTGCTCACAACCTTATCCAGGGGGAGTCCGTGGAGATAGCAAAGAGCATTTTCCTATTGTCCCCCTGTTCTCTCAATGTCTAACAGAATGCCTCCCCTCTGAGGGGCACTCTGTGTTCACAATCTACCTCCTCCTATAGATGGTGACATGACTGTTTGGTCATAATCCTGAACTTTGAGAATTCAGTGACCACATACCCATGCATCTGAAATGATTCCTCTCCCCTCTTTTAATTTCAGATTCATTACATTTTTATTTGTGTGTGTGTGTGTGTGTGTGTGTGTGTGTGTGTAAAAGCATGCTTCTGGAGGTCAGAAGACAACTTGTGGGAATCAGTTCTTGTTCCATAACGTGGGTTCTGGATATTGAGCACAGACCTCTCAGGCCTGTGAGCATATATACCTTTTTACCTGCTAAACCATCTCTCTGGTCCCAGACTTCCATTTTTCATCTTTTTCACTGAATCCATCTTCATCTTATGCATATAGACATGATTCCCTTTACTTCATATAACTTGCCGTTTTCATCTTCCTTCACATTTGTAATACTTTTCTTTCCCTTTAATGTCCTCTTCCTTGACTCTTCATGTGGGGTTTTCCTATAAGCTCCTCTTGACTTTACTTTGTCCAGAGCCTAAATGACTCTCTCTTCCAATATTGCCTCCAAAGGAATGAATAGAATGTGTTGTCTTGACTATAACTGACCTCCTTTTCATTGGGCATAATATGTTCTCAGAACTTATCATGAGTATAACCTCTTCTCTTTCCTTAATTTGCCTAACATTGCCATGGTGATTCTATTCTGTACAAACTGTCAACAGAGCAAGTCAGACATGACTTACTTTTAAACTCCACTTTAACATTGACTAATACCATGCTCCCATTTTTGTAAGATGGATAAATATCTGTATTCAAGCTTTATGGAAGTCTAAGCACAAAGTGCAAGAGTAAGTAGATCCTTGTAGATACAAAGAGTCCAACTTGATGGCCCCTTGAAGTGATGTCATCCAGTCAGTATGACCTTGTAACCATTGTCTCCAATTCCCCCCTCTCCACAGTGCACAAACCAGTCAGCTTCACTTTCTCTCCCATCTCTGCACTGCAGACTATGATCTTTCCCAGTTCTCCACACATACTCACTCACCATTCATCATACTGGTGCCACTGCAGGGTGTGAGAGGCTGCTTGGGTGCTTTTCTTCCAGCCTGGGCACTATTTTTAATAGTTATGAATTTGATTGTTTTATTTTTTTATGGTGGGTCTTTTAAGATAATTGAAACACTTGACTTCAGAGTGTGAAGGGTTTTTTCATTGTTGCATTCAGTGTCAATTCATGTGCACCCTTGGCAACTATAGTAGTTAGGTATGAGGTGTACAAGATTGAAAGTTGGAATGGTGCATATTAAAATGATCACTAATAGTAGAAAACTTTTTGTCTCAAATCATGCAGAATATCATTTTTTTTTGTTTTTACCAGGAACTTCAGCCAACTCATTTAATTTTTTGTTTTATTTATTTATAATATTTTCCTAATGGTCTCAAAACATGAATTTTGTTCCTTGCTTTAGATATTAAAACCTTAAAATGGTGTCAAGGTCACAGTCAGTGACCATGGAGCTTGTTGTTTCAGAATGGATGCTAACCCCTGGATGTCTCTGCATGTCAGGAAAACTCTCCCACGACTTATTTTAGAAGACAGTTCTAACATGATGAAATAACATTACCTAGAAACTTACTTTTTATCCAGTGGCTTCAGAATAGAAATCAATTTTTCCCATGAACGTTGATAAGGATGTTTGAAAATGACCTGTTACCCGAGGCTAAATGATTAATACTTCATGGAAATATTCACTCGGAACTTGTATTCTTAACAAGTAGTGCTTGGAAAAATGAATCATGTCCCTGCAATTGATAGCATTCCTGCTGCAGTAAAAGATTGTATTAAAATCTTCAGAATGAATAGAGGCTGGAGAGAGGCTCAGTGAGTAAAACAGTTACCTTTATAAGCATGAGGACATGAGTTAGTTATTTTTTTTAAATATAATGTATTTTTATTTTATTTAATGTATGGGTGTGTTTACCATGCATATGTCTGTACACCTTCTTGGTTCTTGGTTCCTGCAGAGACCAGAAGAAGGTATTAGATCCCCTAGAATTGGACTGACAGATAGTTGCAAGCTGTGAAGTAGCTGGTGGGAATCAAACTCAAATCCTTTGAAAGCAGTCAGTGCTCCAAATATCTACATAATCCCTCACTATAACTCTTTTTTTTAAAGAACTATTTTTTATTGGATATTTCTTTATTTACATTTCACGTTTTCCCCTTTCCAGGTCTCCCCTTCAGAAACCCCCTATCCCATCCCCACTCCTTCTGATTCTATGAGGGTGCTCCCACACCCACACACCCACTCCCATCTTCCCTCCCTGGCATTCCCCTACACTGGGACATCGAACACCCTCAGGCCTAAGGGCCTCTCCTCCCACTGATATCCAACAAGGCCGTCCTCTGCCACATATGCAGCGGGAGCCACGGGTCCCTCCATGTGTATTCTTTGATTGGTGGTCCACTTCCTGGGAGCTCCAGGGGGTCTGGCCAGTTGACACTGTTGCTTCCTCTAAGGAGCTGCAAACACCCTCAGGTCCTTAAGTCTCTTCTCCAACTCCTCCATCAGGGACTCTGCGCTCAGTCCAGTGGTTGGCTACGATGATCTGCCTCTGTATTTGTCAGGCTCTGGTAGAGCCTCTCGGGAGACAGCCATATCAGGCTTCCATCAGCAAGCACTTCCCGATATCCACAATATTGTCAGGTTTAGTAGTCAGTCATATATGGAATAAATCCCCAGGTGGGGCAGTCTCTGGATGGCCTTTCCTTCAGTCTCTGCTCCGTACTTTGTCTCCATATTTCTTCCTGTGAGTATTTTGTTCACCCTGCTAAGAAGCACTGAAGCATCCACATTTTGGTTTTCCTTCTTCATGGACTTCATATGGTCTATGAATTGAATCTTGGATATTCCGAACTTTTGGGCTAATATCTATTTATCAGTGAATACATACTATGTGTGTTCTTTTGTGACTGAGTTATCTCACTCAGGATTATATTTTCAAGTTCCATCCATTTGCCTGCGAATTCCATGAAGTCATTGTTTTTAATAGCTGGTTAGTAGTCCATTGTATAAATGTACCACATTTTCTGTATCCATTCCTCTGTATAGGGACATCTGGGTTCTTTGCAGCTTCTAGCTATTATAAATAAGGCTGCTATGAACTTAGAGGAGCATCTTCTGGGTATATGCCAGTGGTATAATTGGGTCCTCAAGTAGTACTATGTCCAATTTTCTGAGGAACCGCCAAACAGATTTCCAGAGTGGTTATACCAGCTTGCAATCCCACCACCAATGGAGGAGTGTTCTTTTTCTCCACATCTTCTCTAGCATCTGCTGTCACCTGAGTTTTTGATCTTAGCCATTCTGAATGGTGTGAGGTGGAATCTCAGGATTGTTTTGATTTGCATTTCCCTGATGATTAATGATGTTCAACATTTCTTTAGGTGTTTCTTAGCCATCTGGTATTCCTCAGTTGAGAATTCTTTGTTTAGCTCTGTACACCAGTTTTAATAGGGCTATTTTGTTCTCCAGAGTTTAACTTCTTCAGTTCTGTATATATATTGGATATTAGCCCTCTATTGAATGTTGGATTGGTAAAGATCTTTTCCCAATCTATTGGTTGTCATTTTGTCCTATTGACAGTGTCCTTTGCCTTACAGAAGCTTTACAATTTTATGAGGTCTCATTTGTCAATTCTTGATCTTAGAGCATAAGCCATTGGTGTTCTGTTCAGGAAATTTCCCCCTGTGCCCATGTGTTTGAGACTTTTCCACACTTTCTCTTCTAGTAGATTCAGTTTATCTGGTTTTATGTGGAGGTCCTTGATCCACTTGGACTTGAGCTTTGTACAGGGAGATAAGAATGGATCAATTTACATTCTTCTGCATGATTACCAACAGTTAAATCAGCACCATTTGTTAAAACTGCTGTCTTTTTCCCATTGGTTGGTTTTAGTTCCTTTGTCAAAGATCAAGTGACCATAGGAGTGTGAATTCATTTCTGGGTCTTCAATTCTGTTCCATTAAATCTACCTGCCTGTCACTGTACCAATAACATGCAGTTTTTATCACTATTGCTCTGTAGTACAGCTTGAGGTCAGGGAAGGTGATTTCTCTAGAATTTCTTCTATTGTTGAGAATAGTTTTGGCTATCCTGGGTTTTTGTTATTCCAATTGAATTTGAGAATGGCTCTTTGTAACTCTATGAAGAATTGAGTTGAAATATTGATGGTGATTGCATTGAATCTGTAAATTGCTTTTGGCAAGATGGCCATTTTTACTATATTAATCCTGCCAGTTCATGAGCATTGGAGATCTTTCCATCTTCTGAGGTCTTCTTTGATTTCTTTCTTCAGAGACTTGAAGTTCTTGTCGTACAGATCTTTCACTTGTTTGGTTAGAGTCACACCAAGATATTTTATATTGTGTGTGACTATTGTGAATGGTTTCATCTTTCTAATTTCTTTTTTAGCCCGTTTATCCTTTGAGTATAGGAAGGTTACTGATTTGTTTGAGTTGGCTAAGGGTTCATCTATCTTGTTGATTTTCTCAAAGAACCAGCTCCTGGTTTTATTGATTCTTTGTATGGTTCTATTTGTATAGTTCTTTTTGTTTCTACTTGATTTATTTCAGCACCAAGTTTGATTATTTCCTGCCGTCTACTTCTCTTGAGTGTATTTGCTTCTTTTTGTTCTAGAGCTTTCAGGTGTGCTTTTAAGATGCTAGTATATGCTCTCTCCAGTTTCTTTTTGGAAGCACTCAGAGCTATGAGCTTTCCTCTTACTTAGCACTGCTTTCATTGTATGCCATAAGTTTGGTTATGTTGCACCTTCATTTTCATTAAATTCTAAAAAGTCTTTAATTTCTTTATTTTTTCCTTGACCAGGTTATCATTGAGTTAGAGCATTGTTCAACTTCCACGTGTATGTGGGCTTTCTATTGTTTTTCTTGCTATCAAAGACCAGTCTTAGTCTGTGGTGATCTGATAGTGTACATGGGATTATTTGAATCTTCTTATATCTGTTGAGTTCTGTTTTGTGACTGATGGTGCTATGAAGAAGTACCATGAGGTGCTAAGAAGAAGGTATATTCTTTTGTTTTAGGATAAAATGTTCTATATATATATATATATATCTGTTAAATCCACTTGGCCCATAACTTCTGTTAGTTTCACTGTGTCTCTGTTTAGTTTCTGTTCCCATGATCCCGTTGATGAGAGTGGGGTGTTGAAGACTTCCACTATTATTGTTTTAGGTGTAAGGTGTGTTTTGAGCTTTAGTAAAGTTTCTTTTATGAATTTCAGTGCCCCAATGAGAGCAGTGATAAGAGGAACACTCAGCTCTGAGTGCCTCCAAAAGAAAGTGGAGAGAGCATACACTAGCAGCTTAACAGCACAACCGAAAGCTCTAGAACAAAAAGAAGCAAATACACCCAAGAGAAGTAGATGGCAGGAAATAATCAAACTTGGGGCTGAAATCAATCAAGTAGAAACAAAAAGAACTATACAAAGATATAATAAAACCAGGAGCTGGTTCTTTGAGAAAATCAACAAGATAGATGAACCCTTAGCCAGACTAATCAGAGGGCACAGAGATAGTACCCAAATCAGCAAAATCAGAAATGAAAAGGGAGAGATAACAACAGAAACTCTGGAATTTCAAAAACAAAACAAAACAAAACAAAACAAAAACCATCAGATCCTAGTACAAAAACTCAACAGAACTGGAAAATCTGGATGAAGAAGAAGACCTAATACCAATACTCTTCATACTCTTCCACAAAATAGAAACAGAAGGAACACTACCCAATTCATTCTATGAAGCCACCGTGACACTGAGTATTCTCCCTTGTAGATGGAACAGTTTCTGTCTAATCGGGAACTTTTTATCATTCCCTTTCATAGAGGACTTCATAATGAATTTTTTCTACTTATATCAAGTTTAATGTTCCAAATAGATTTTAAAAACTGGTTGAGTACATGTTACTTTTAGCTTCAGAATATATCATGTATATTTTAAAGGCATTTAACTATTATAAATTGTTTTGATTACTTAAAAAAATGAGTGTGGTTGCTCTTGCATTTGGAGCATAGATGCTCAGAATTGAGAGTCCTTCTTTGGAGATTTTTCCTTTGGTGAATATGAAGTGTCCTTCTTTATCCTTTTTGATAAATTTTGGGGTTCAATGTTGATTTTATCCAGTACTAGAATGGCTACTCTAGCTTGTTTCTTGGGACCATTTACTTGGAAAATTATTTTCTAACCCTTTGCTATGAGATAGTGCGCCTTTGACACTGAGGTGTGTTTGCTGTATGCAGCAAAATGCTGAGTCTTGTTTAAGTATCTAGTTTGGTAGTCTATATCTTTTTATTAGGTTACTGATGTTGAGATATTAAGGAATCGTGATTGTTGTTTCCTGTTATTTTTGCTGTTATTTTCCTGTTTGTGTGGCTATCTTCTTTTGAGTTTGTTAAAAGAAGATTACTTTCTTGCTTTTTCTAGGAGTACTTTCCTTCCGTGTGTTGGAGTTTTCCATTTATTATCCTTTGAATGGCTTGTTTTATGAAAAGATGTGTAAATTTGGTTTTGTCATGGAATATCTTGGTTTCTCCATCTATGGTAGTTGAGAGTTTTGCTGAGTATAGTAGTCTGGGCTGGCATTCTTGTTTTCTTAGGGTCTGTATGAGATCTGCCCAGGATCTTCTAGCTTTCATAGTCTCTGGTGAGAAGTGTGGTGTAATTCTGATAGGTCTGCCTTTATAGGTTACTTGACCTTTTCCCCTTACTGCTTTTAATATTCTTTGTTTTGTACATTTGGTGTTTTAACTATTATGTGACAGGAGGAATTTCTTTCCTTGTCAAATCTATTTGGAGTTCTGTAGGCTTCTTGTATGTTTATGGGCATCTCTTTCTTTAGGTTAGGGAAGTTTTCTTCTATAATTTTGTTGAAGTTATTCACTGACCCTTTTTAGTTGGGAATCTTCACTCTCTTCTGTACCTATTATCCTTAGGTTTGGTTTTCTCGTTGTGTTCTGAATTGCCTGGATGTTTTGAGTTTGGAGCTTTTTGGATTTTGCATTTTCTTTGACTGCTGTGTCAATGTTTTCTATGGTATCTTCTACACCTGAGATTCTATCTCTTGTATTCTGTTGGTGATGCTTGATCTATGGCTCTTGACCTCTTTCCTAGGTTTTCTATTTTCAGGGTTGTCTCACTTTGTGATTTCTTTATTGTTTCTATTTCCATTTTTAGATCCTGGGAGGTTTGTTCAATTCCTTCACCTGTTTGGTTGTGTTTTCCTGTAATGCTTTAAGGGATTTTTGTGTTTCCTCTTTAAGGGCTTCTACCTGTTTTCCTGTATTTCTTTAATGTAGTTATTTATGTCCTTCTTAAAGTCCTCTATAATCATCATGAGATATGATTTTTAAATCAGAGTCTTGCTTTTCTGGTGTGTTGGGGTATCCAGGGCTTGCCGAGGTGTGAGAACTGGGTTCTTATGATGCCAAGTAGTCTTGGTTTCTGTTACTCATGTTCTTGCCCTTGCCTCTTGTCATCTGGATATCTGTGGTGTTAGCTGGTCTTGCTCTCTCTAACTGTGGCTTGTCCCTCCTGCAAGTCTGTGTGTCAGTACTCCTGGGAGACCAGTTCTCTCTGGAAGGAATTTGGGTTTAGAGAACTGTGGCACAGGGTCATCTCTGGGTTCAGACTGAAACCAGAAGGATTCTGTTCCTGGCTGTTCTTTGGTTCCTGTGTCCTGATGGCTCTGTTTGGGTCCCTCTTGGGCCAGAAATTTGAATAGAAGTGGTGGTCTTACCTTTACTCACAGCTGTGTTGGCACTCCTGTGGAACTGTGGTTGGAGACCAGTTCTCTCCAGAAGGAATTTGGGTATGGAGAGCTGTGGCACAGGGTCAGTTCAGGGCGCAGATGTAAACTGGAAGGATCCTGTCCCAGGCCGCTCCTCTGTTCCTGTGCCCTTTGGTTCCAGGTGGGTCCCTCTGAGCAGAAGTGGTGGTCTTACCTATGCTCATAGGCTTGTCCACACTCCTGGGAGCCCAGCTCTCTCCTGGAGGTATTTGGGTATGGAGCACTGTGGCACAGGATCAGCTCTGAGTTAATTCTTGATATACACAAGGGATACTTGGGGGGAAGGAGGGGAGAGGGGTAGATGAAGTGCTTATAATCCCAGCCATGGGAAAGTACAGACAGGTGGATTCCTAGGTTCAAGGCCACTGAGTGACCTCTTCTAAAAAACCGCATGTGTGTGAACAGCACCTTATAGATGAACTATGCCTGAGGTTGCCCTCTTGCCTCCATGTACAAACATGATTTGGGCTCTTATCTCTGTGTACAAACATGTACCCTCACTATGTGAACACAAACACACTAGGCTCTTAAAGAGTAAGTAGCAATAAACTTGTGTCACATTGTACACCATTTGCAATCTTATATGGTAATTGCCATGCCCGCTACCAACCTACCCTGAGTTACTCTTCAGGTTACATAGGGCGGGGTCATGGGAAAGAGGGATCTCAGCACAAACCACACCACATACCATACCTCCAGTGACCCAGTGAGGGGTTCCAATGTTTAGGGGAAGATAGTGCTTATTCAGTATGTTCTTTCCAAGCCAGAGGTTACCCATTCTGTGGCCACCTTATCACATAGCCACATCTATGGAGCAAAATTTGTGTCAGACTTACAGTATGATAGTCTACCTCTTTCTCATATAGCAACTTTTGAAGGGACTTGAGGATAATACTGATGAGTTTCAAGTCTCTGCACATGATAGTTTCAGATCTTAGTCAACACAAAGCATATTTCTCCCATACACCATTATCACAGAATGTGATGGGTTTTTATATTAACTCCCAGGAAATGATAAAGGGTATGGTTTTAGAATTTTATCAAAGATAAAAGAGAGCATGTGAATTAAGTTTCACATTTAGTTACAAGCCTATTGGTAGGTATTTTTTCAGTAGCTAGAATTAAAGTGTATTTTCTAAGAAATTATTGACTACTCATTGTGACTTATCCAAACTTCTCAAATCTCAGAACCAAAGAAAAGGGGAGTGGGTAAATTGTGGGCTTTGTCTTATCAGTAACAGCAGTTGGTTCTTTTTTGTTGCTATAACAAAATCTATGAGGCAGATCATTTTATTTTCAAAAGTTTATGGTGGCTTATAGTTCTGGGGATGCAAAGTTGAGAAGTTATGTCTTATAATGGCTTTGTTGCTGACAGAATCCTTAGACAATTCAGAGTGTCATGTGATAAAAGGAGAGAAGGACTGTGGGTATCTGTGCTGATTCCATCCACTTCTCAGAAACCCACTATGATTCAACCATAAAGGTTCCATTCTAACAACATTATATAATCCTGCTCTCTGTCCTGAAGCTTTACCTGTCAACCTGGTCTTAATAAGTTTCCAGCATTCTAATATCTCACGGTTGGGATTAAATTTTGACCCATGATGCCTTGGAGAAAATTCAGACCATATCCAAATTATAGTAGCACTACACTTTAGTTCTTCTGAATGTGAAAGAAAATTGTAACTATTAAATGTAGAGAAATTATAGCTATCTTAGGCAGAGACAGGCATACAGTAACAGTAGCATGGTAAGGCGCTCCACTTAGGCACTCATTAAGGACAGATGGAGTCACCAATTCTGCCAGCTCTCTTGTGAGGCATATTTCCAGTATGCTGTGAAGCTCATCCCCTGTGTATGGTCATAGGTAGTATGCTGCTTTTCCTCATAAGGAGACTACCATACTCTAGTGTCAAGGATGGGTTTGATGAGCCTTACCATCAGATGTGCTTTCATATTTTTACCCATAAGTGCTTTGAATTGATCAATGAGCTTTAAGTTCAGGAAGGTGTGTGTTTTGATTTATGCTGACAGACATGTCCGTGGGCAAATGCTCAGAGGAATGCTTAATCTTGCAAGCACCAAATTACACATTTTAGTCTGTATTTCTTAGACTCATATCACCCCATACACCTACACCTAGTCAGCATATTTGCTGCACTCTCCTCTCACTGGTCTCCTTTATGTACCAGTTTGATACAAAGGAACGTGTGTGGGAGAAGGATCAATTTAGAGACTCGAAAGTTTAGCATCTTTAATATCAAACACTGGTCACAGCATCAGTAATTGTCTGAAGGCTGACTCAGCTTTTACCTGGGTGGCTTTCCTTATATCAGTCATCCAAGACTACAACTCAACTTCATAGGACTCATTGTGATTAAACAGTACTGGTGAATGTTTTGCTAAATATGAGCTAAGGGTATATGTACTTAATGTATTATAAAGTACTCAACTGCATATCCCATCAGGAGCTCCCTTCCCATCCTTATGTCTGTTTATGACACATGGAACAGGAATTCAGTGTGTTTTTCCAGAAACTGTTCCCTAATAGCCCAGAGGCTCTGGTCATTGTTGTCCACACAGGTGTTTTCCACATGGCAGTTCTCCTAGTGGCTCATTAAGGATCTCACTTTCACACATATCTTTCATTTAGGAGTTTCAATCCCTGAATCTTAAAGTTCAT
The DNA here is from genome assembly GCA_036184795.1 of Tokudaia tokunoshimensis. Lineage (NCBI taxonomy): Eukaryota > Metazoa > Chordata > Mammalia > Rodentia > Muridae > Tokudaia > Tokudaia tokunoshimensis. The sequence continues at coordinate 81,543,568 of BTHU01000022.1, forward strand.
TGTGTTTTCCTATGACTACCAAAAACTCCCACATCCTTCTTTTAAACAACGTACGTAAATGTTATAAACTTAGCCCAGATTGTCCATGATAACTTTCATTCTGCTTCTCTGGTCTTCCTTACCCATAGACTACCAGCTAGAAATATCCATTTCTTTAGAAAGCAATAATTTAAAGTTATTGTAGACAGTTATCTCTTTATACATCTGATTTCTGCAAATGAGCTATATACATTGTATCTCAGGAATATTTTTAAAGTTAGTTGAATGTAATTTCTGAAAAGAGTTTACCTCTTTTTTTTCTACTTGTTTTTAGATGGGTTTCTACTATGCAGTACAGGATGCCTATAAATAGCCTAGGCTGGCCCCATCCTCCTCCTCAGCTTCCCAAGTGCTGGGACTTCAGACATACACCTTCATGCCCTGCTGTAATGCAGTTCGTTCATTCTTTCCTTCACAATGTAAATAATGAATAGCATACATTTTAGTATTTCTCAGTGCCTATCCTGCACTAGTCTTTCCTGGTAAGCCTCTTTTGAGGTGGCCTAAAGATATTTTTTTCTGTTTTTGCATATTTTAAAAATCTGCATGAAAAAAAATCACTTGAACTAGCTGAAGAGCTAGTGGCAGTTGCTGGTCTTTGAGGAGGGAGAGTCAGTTTTCTTTCGGTATAGGAGGTAAGAATAATGAAAATATATAAATGTGATAATTAAAATTGTGGTTCTATTAATATCCCAAAATCCATTGACCTGAGAATTTCATGTAAATGGATTATATGATGCATGATCTGGTATGGTGAAGATCCCCCTTAACCACCTGTTCTTGTGATATTCAGGGAACAATAGCAAATTCCTTGACATGTGTTCAACTACACAAGCGTGCGGAAAAGATAGCAGTGATGCTGATGGAGAGGGGCCACCTGCAGGATGGAGACCATGTGGCATTAGTCTACCCTCCAGGTAAGCAGTAGGATCAATTCCCTGAGAGTGGTAGTAAAGACAGCAATGGGAGGAAGCACTTTTTTGCCCCCAACAGTACTTGTGAGTGTCCCAGTTACTGCCTATTATGTTCTTTGTTTCTGTGTAGATTCTCGCCAAGCTCATTTGACTCTGGATATTCTCACTCACAGGCCTAGGCTACATGTTAACACTGTTTTAGAGTCTTAAAACAATACCTACCCAAGCCTTTATCTCTACATTTAATTGAGTTTCTAAGGTAGTTCATATTATTGGCAGTAATTAAGTTTTTAGTTCCTAGACATAATCATACCATTGAACAGTTATCTAGAGAAAGTACATATAAATGAAATATCTAAGCTGTCTTAGCATCTTGTGTCTAAAAGAACAAGTCACAAGAAATTAATCACTGAGACTTACCAAAAGCCATAGGGAGGAAGGAGCTAAAATCTTTGTTTCCCCAACTGTCTGACTTTTCCCAGAGTAGAACTTGCACGAGAGTGTTGGAGGTCTTTAAGCAAAGTAACTGGCTTCTGAAAAGTATTTCTGTTTTCCTCTTGTGTAGGAATAGACCTTATCGCTGCATTTTATGGTTGCCTATATGCGGGCTGTGTGCCAATCACCGTGCGCCCTCCACATCCACAGAACATTGCAACAACATTGCCTACAGTCAAGATGATCGTAGAGGTAACCAAGGCCTGGGTAGGATGTTATGGGCCTTTGATCTGCCTATGCTCAGTGGCAAGCTGTGAGTTACAGACCTAAAGTCTCCTAGGATGACTGCTAGCTATACTGTACATGTGGGTTTGCAATGAAACTAATAAAATTGGAGATAGTCTGTCTCCAGGGAGTTTATCATCTAGCATTGGGAATAAGTTCTAGGCTAAGTAACATGGAAGCTGAGGCAGCCGGAAGCAGCTATACAGTGCATTGATACTGAAGGGGTTTGTTGTTGGCACCATAGGAAGGCCTCATCACCAAACACAAGCAATCTGAATGAAAACAATACACGTGCTTTCTTCAAGTTCCCTTCTTCTGGATCTAGAAAGTTGTTTTCTTTGTTTTTAGAGTATATATGTATGCTTTGTTTGTTTTTTATGTATAAGGAAGCTAAAAACTAGCATATGTGTTTCCCTTAAGGGAAGCAGAGATATAAGAAGCAGAGAACAGTCCTGGGAACAGTCATCCTCTGCAAGGGTGAAGCTTCAGCAGTGAGACTCATGGGGTCATGAGGGAAAAAGAGGATTCCCACCTAGCCAGCCAGAGTAGCTGGAGTATCAACTCCAGCAGACCGTAGGTGACATTTACAGCCAGATTGTTCCTCAGCTCTTAGGAATTAAAGCTGTGTACTTTTAACCTTTGAGAAACACTAGGCACAGAAGTGATGAGCACGTCCCAGATGTGTACCTTTCTGGTGTGTAGTCATCCCCTCCCTTCTTGTCTGTGGTCCTCAGGTGAGTCGGTCTGCTTGTCTCATGACAACACAATTGATTTGTAAACTGCTTCGGTCCAGAGAGGCAGCAGCAGCTGTAGATGTCAGGACATGGCCCCTCATACTGGACACAGGTCAGCAATTGGACTTTCTTCCCACATGCATTTTCTTGTTATGGTCTTTAGTGTAGTCAAGTAGACTCATAGCTTCATTTTCCTCTGCAGATGATTTGCCAAAGAAGCGGCCTGCCCAGATCTACAAACCTTCCAACCCAGACACGCTGGCTTACCTTGACTTTAGTGTGTCCACAACCGGGATGCTAGCTGGTGTAAAGGTGAGAAGAGGGATCCACCTAACGGGCAGGCCAGTGGTGGACAACAGACAAGCCATGCACTGATTGTTCTTATGTTGTTATGTGTGATTGTATTCCAGTGAGAGAGCTATAATATGATTTTTATATGAGCCTGTAACGTACATGACCTAGTTTCCAAATACTGTGGAGAAAGCTGGGGACATAGTTTACTCATGCAGCGCTTGCCTAGCATGGTCATTGCCCTGGATTCCATCTTCAGTACTGAAAAAAAAAATCAAACAGAAACAACAACAACAAAAAAAACATTTTTTCATACTGCCTAGTACTATATACTAGAATCCTACATAAAATCTTCTGGCTTGCTGGTTCTCGAATCTGCTGCTGCTCGGCATGTTTGCACTGCATTCTCTTACTTGTTAAACTTGAGCACAGTCATAACCCGAAAGATGGCTTCTTGGTGAAGCTACCATCAGCCTTTTGCCTGTCAAAGTATAGAACTACTGATATCACTTAGAATTGGCATCATCACAGCTCAGATATTAGGGTTCTGTGCCTCAGGGTCTAAAATCCCAGGAAGCTGTTTCCTCTCCATCTCTGCTCCTGTGTCAGACTGGGACAGTTTGAGCTAGTTCCTTATCACAAGTTAGAGTCCTCAGACTTGACCTCTCCAGTAGAATTAGGGAAAACACACAAAATTAGCTAGAGTATTAATTTCTTTAAAAGCTTCCTAAAAGAAATATTCTCAGAGCAAGATGAGTTAAGCACTGTCATCTATAAGTGACCTTTGACCTTCTTGCTGTCAGGTCCAAAATAGAAACCCACACTTCTGATTTTTCTTGTGGAGTATGGAGGTGGGAACTACAATATTAAATCTTGATTTAATAAAAATGCATCTACATGGAATGGATAGTATGACCTCTGTGTAATACTTCTTAGTGACTCAATTTACCTATACTTTCAAACTCCTAAATGTTTTCCTAATTTTTGATTATCTGTGTGATGAGTATGTGAAGAGAAGTATGTTGTAATATGAGGTAATGAATCCCATATGTTTTAACTCATATGTGATATGAGTTAATGAACCCTCATATGTTTTAAGGCCGAAAGGCACAGGAGAATAGGGGAGACTGTCTGGCTTGTGGTCTGCCTCTCTGGTCCCATAGGGTTGCTGGGAGGCCATTTTTCTCTGGAAGATATCCTTATCGGATTTAGTTTTTAGACAAAAGCATTCAGTTGCATTTAGAAGAGTCCATGGGTATCTTCTCTGTAATAGGTTCTATGGGATGTCAAGGTTCATATAATACATAAGGGTATGTTGTACTATGGCTGTCTTATATTTCACCCACTTAACTGCGTTGCTTTGTACTTTGAATGATTCCTGTACCTGGGGAATGGTTGTATGCCCAGAGAAAGGACACACACTTAACATCAGTCAAAGCAAAACAGCACCGAAAGGCAAGGCTGCTTAGGACACACCATATAGTATCATGGCATATAGTATCATATACTTATCATGGCACAACCAAGATAAGTAGTACATTGGCTTGAGGCTGTCTTATGTCTGATGCACATGTATTTAGAGATCTACCTTTAGGGACTCTCAGAGTCCTTCATTGCATGGTGATATTGGCAGGGCTCAGACTGGGGTGTGCTTGAGATTGGAGGGTCTTTGGTTTGGATTTGGGGGTGTTTTTTGGCTTTTTTAATAGCCCTTTCTTTACCTGTTTGCCTTCTTGTCACTATGTTAAAACTACTCTCAAAACCTAGCAGACTCCATAGCTGCCAGCCAAGGAGATATAAGCACCTTCTCTCTTCTTTCTTTATATTAATCATGTTTGACAAAGTGCTGGCAGACCTTATAGTTACCTGTATGTCTCAACTTTACACCACATTGTGACCTCTTGAGAGCAGGCCTATACCTATTATTTTTAATATAGGTCTCTCTGTACCTGAAGCTGGCATAGAATTCATTGTGTGACTCAGGTTGCCTTCCGACTTGCTGCCATCCCCTGCCTTTGGGTTCTCAAGAGCTGAATAGAAGTGTACTATATCTTGTTCCTCCTCCTCCTCCTCCCTTCTTCCTTTTCATCCTCATCCTCCTTTTCTTCCTCTTCCTCTTCTACTCCCCTTCCTCTCCTCTCCCTCTTCTCTTTTCCTCCCTCCTCTTTTTTTCCTCCCTCTCGAGCTTTTTTTTTTTGGTTTTTCGAGACAGGGTTTCTCTGTGTAGCCCTGGCTGTCCTGGAACACACTTTGTAGACCAGGCTGGCCTCGAACTCAGAAATCCTCCTGCCTCTGTCTCCCAAGTGCTGGGATTAAAGGCGTGCGCCACCACCGCCCGGCTCCTCTCGAGCTTCTTTTTTCCTTTTCCTTCTTCCTTCTTCTTTCTCCCCCTTCCTCTTCTTTCTCCTCCTCCTTCCTCCACTTCCCTTTTCCTCTTCCTTCCTCCTTTTCCTTCTTCTTTTCCTTCTTTTCTTCCTCCTCCTCCTCTCTTCTTTCTTCTTCCTTTTAATCCCTAGCTCTGAATACAGTGCCTGATAGAGCTCTTAGCATGTCAGCATTTACACAATGAGCAGCAGAGCAATTTTCTGGTTCTGCATGATGTCCTTCCCAGTACATCAGGGCAATAAAGGTTACTTTGATCACTTACCTTGAATGCATGGTATGAGAATTAACTAACTGTGATCCAAAGATTGGTGGGACCTTAAAGAGCATGTTATAAATATAGTTTTGTGTCCCCATTAAGCAGATACTGTGGATCTGAAAGTGTGTGTGTGTGTGTGTGTGTGTGTGTGTGTGTGTGTGTGTGTGCGTGTCTGTATATATTTTGAATTCTAGAGTAACTTTTTACAATACTGGGGTGAATTCAGTGAAGAGTATTCATTACACAGCCTATTCCTGGGCAGAACTTGTAACAGTGACCTGACACTTGACAATAAAGGGACTCCCCAGCCTCCTCCTTTTATCTCTTCCACTGAAGTATTGAATGCAAGGGTTGGATTTCTTTGCTTGTGTTCTTTACTGGTTCTCTTTGTAGATTAGCACTGTGGTGGCTTGCTTAGCATGTGACACATTTAACTTGTGACATATTTTAATCATATCTACTATAGTTTTCCTTGCTTCCTTGACTACTCAGATGTTTGTGTGGTTATCAAGTTCTCACAAAACAATGATCTTGTTAGATGTAATCTGCAGTGTTTCAGAATCTTTCACCTTTCCTACTGTACAGGATTGGAGCTTCACTGTTTTCCAAGCTAAGTAGAGACAGGGTTCAACTGCCATTTTATTGTGGGATGGTCATATCTAGGAAGGACCCGGGGGTCAGCAGGAAGGTTCGGGCTTTACTTCAGGACTCACTTACATGGCCTTCAGCATACTCTTTCACTTCTGAGCCACTCTTATCTAAACATGAGCATAGGGTTCCAGGCTTGTGAAGTATAGGCCCTTGTGTATCTAAGACAACTTCTGTACAGGTCCCTGAACCTCACAGAATAAGAATAAAGCCATGTCTCTACTGCAGAGCTGGGCATGGGCCCATTCCTTCTTTACCTGCCTGTAAGCACTCATGTGGACACAAGAATCCCTATTTATATAATCTGCTTTTCAGATCCAAAATATTGTTAACCATTGCTCAAGTTATAAGGAGGGAGTATCAAGAAATTTAAAGTGTGGTTTATTTGTTGAAAATGGAAGACTTCATAGTATAGTGAATCACAGATGTAATTCACATAACTCATAAGGTTGAAACAGAAGGATTGCTATGAATTAAAAGCCAGTTTAAGCTTTGTAGTAAGTTCCAGACCACTATGGGTGGCCCATGCCTACTACCTACCCCTTACCCACCCCAGCCTACCTCCCTTCCCCCCCTCAAAGAAAAATGAAAAAGGGAAGACTAATGAGAATATCAGCATCTACCTTTCTAGAACAATATGACCCAGACTTGCTATAGTTGACTCTGACTCTAAAAGTATCTTTGAAGCATTTAATAAGTATTACCATGAATTTAACACTGGCATGTTGTCCCACAGATGTTGGACGCTTGGTGTCCAGTCACTTATTTTCTTTACTGCCTTTCTGTCTTTCAGATGTCTCATGCAGCCACCAGTGCCTTTTGCCGTTCTATTAAGCTGCAGTGTGAACTTTACCCTTCTAGAGAAGTGGCCATCTGCTTGGATCCTTACTGTGGACTTGGGTTTGTCCTCTGGTGTCTCTGCAGGTGAGGTTCTTCCTTAACATTCTTAAAATGATTGATTTTGTTTTTTGTTTTTTGTGGCTTTGTTGTTGTGTTTTTTTTTTTTTTTTTTTTTTTTTTTTAATGAAAAGACACCATACACTTCTCTTCTGGATCTTTGGCTGTGGAGCTAAATGTAGAAACCCTGATCCTGTTCCTCTCCCTGAGGCCCCAGCTCAGGACCAGAGTGTAGTAACTGTGGCACTTTCACTTTCTTTCTTTTCTGTTTTTGTTTGTTTGTTTGTTTGTTTTTGGTTTTTTTGGTGGAATACAAATTTTTCTTATTTTTTTTATTACATATTTGCTTTATTTACATTTCAAATGGTATCCCCTTTCCAAAAGCTCAGAATACCCAAGATACAACTCACAGACCACATGAAGCTCAAGAAGAAGGAAGACCAAAGTGTGGATACTTTGATCCTTCTTGGAAGGTGGATCAAAATACCCATGGCTCACAGCCAACCAATAGACTGAGCCTAGGGTCCCCAATGGAGCAGCTAGAGAAAGGACCCAAGGAACTGAAGAGGATTGCACTTTTACTTTCCACAGCAGCTAAATGAGATTTTGAGGAAGCATCCCATGGGTAGACTGCATCTGCTAAGGGGCTACAAATCATTTTTTTTAAACCATAAGAAGATAATTAGATTTGAGTCTAAAGCCCTTATCCTTGGCAGTCATGCCTTCTGGGGATTATGAAGATTTTCAACTCCTCTTGCCTTCTCGCTGACCTTACTCAGTGGTGGACTTGGGCTGAGGAGAGGTACAGAGGAAAGCCCATGAAGCCTGAGCTTATCTCTCTGGTCATTGTACTCTTTTCTGCCACCAGCTTGGTGCTGGTTCTTAGAAAGTGCCCAGAAAATACATATAGAATGATTGATAGAATAAAATATGCAAATGGTTCTTTCCTGGATTTTTTTTCTGAATATACATACATCTTTTCTGTAGACAATTTTAGAAATACAGAATAAATACAAGCATAAATATGATGTCATACACCTATAAGTCCAGCACTTGGGAGGTAAAGAAAGGAGGATAGGGTTCAGGTTCAGCCTCAGCTCCTTTACAGGAAGGACCAGGAACTCAAGACCAGCTCTAGTATCACAGCAAATTTGAAGCCTATCTGGAAATAGGAGAGTCTTTCTCAGAAAAGAAAACTGAAGAATGTAGCTGTTAGCAGTATCACATAATAAATAGTGGCCTCAGGAAGTATCCATGATCTGCAAGATGCCATGTCGTCTTCAGAGTGTATTTTTTAATGTAGGATACCTTTAATAAGCATTGTTTAGTACATCTAAGTGTATGAAAGATACTAAAGCAGGAACCAGTGTTCTAGACCCAGCTTCATGGCTCTCAAAATGCTGTTTTCTTTCTTGTATTTTCCTATGGGTTGGTTTTTGTTCTTGTTTTTCTTTGTTGTTTATTATATGTGTTGTGTTATTTTTGTATGTTATTTGTATTTCAGCACACAAAATTTTATCCATAATGTTTATGCTTATATATTTCATAAATATACATTACTAAAGTTGTATAATTGAGGCAATAGTATGTGTAATTTCTCAGTTTTTCTTATAGTTTATGATGGTTATGAATTTAGACATTCATGGATAATTATGTTAGTGGATTCATAGTATTTACTATTAATTTAATATTTAATTATTCTACTGAAGCCTAGATGTGTTTGTTGGAAAGGACATTGTATTTAGATAATTCAGCTTTTTGTGAAAGCAAATAGAATTGAAACAGTAATGTGCTTAATAGTTACTCATATATGACTCAATGCAGATGTAATTGCGTTGAATATGTTAGTACTCAGGAGAGCTCAGAATATCCTCCTAATATTGGCTGAGCCCATGTACCTGAAGCCGTTTAAGCCAGCTGAGCAGGAAGTGATGTTCTCTGAACATTGCCTCTCTAAGAAGACCATATTCATTTTGCAAAGGACTAGTCAACATACAGTCAGTAATGGAAGAATGTTTGGTTCTGTGGAGCTCAGGCCTTACCCCACAACATTCTCAGAGTAGGAGCTTGTTTCAAGAAAGTTCTGAATTTGAATAAGATAGCAAGTAACCTTAATTAATAGATGTTCTTGCAAATTCACTCACAAGACTCAAAGCTAAAATATTCTGAGCTGAGGGATGCCTCAGATGGTAAAAATGAGTTTGATCCCGAGAAAGGTAGATGTGGTGGTAGTACATGCTAATAATCCCAGCACCAAGGACTAGGGAGTTGGAGACAGGTGGATCCTTGGGGTTCACTGGTCAGCTACCCTAGCCTCCATGGCTATTGAGAGAACCTGACTCAAAAAACAACCCCAAGGTGAATGGTGCTTAAGGGATAATAGCTGAGATTGTCCTTTGGTCTCCATATACACATATATATACAAAAAGGTACAGCGTTTTGCTGGTCACCTCTGATTTGAAACAGTAAAGGCAGTTGTATAAATGTAAACAAAGACTGTAAATTTCTATTTTTTCAAAAACCTGTGCAAACAGATCACAAAGAGCTTGTTTAAAAAAATTCATGTGAAGTCTTAGATGCACAATCACTAACGTAACCTTCAGTTGTGAAATTGAAGGTTCTATTGAGAGTCATTGATAAAATGGAATTGTTTTAAAATATTCTCTAAGGTATGCATATTGTTTAAAAGTGTTAGAGACAGATGCTAGAATGAAGATCATTAGAAGAGGACTTGGCCAACCTATTGAAAAGCACTAAGTTAGACCCTTACTGTACCTACTCAAAAAGGTATATGCTTATATTTATGGATAAGAATATCAATAAAATATCACTTTAAAAAAACTAAGTATGATGAGTTTAATCTCCAGCAAAGCCTTAGCAGCCTTTTTTGTAGAAATGGATTTTGTAGCACCCAAAAATATGTCCAAACAGAACAAAATGAGACAAAACATCTACAAAAATACCATTGAGTTCATTTGTATTGGTTAACTACTCCTGGCAGAACGCCTACCCTGAAATGTGGTCAATATACCCAATGAGACTCCATTAATGAAAACTCTCTTTGCTAGCTGATATCAATTATAGATAGCTTCTTGGTTGGGAGAGGTTTGTTTTCAAGACAGTCTTGCCACCCTCAAAGTTTAGAAGATCTTTGCCTCATCAATGCTGAGAGTACAGACTGTGCCACCACACCTGGCCGCAACTTTCTCGAGAAGAAAGATTTTCTCAAGAAGAGAATGCCTTTGGAAGACCTGACACATAGTGTAGCCCACATGTCCTTTCACAACAGACTTCTGATTAAGGAGGCTCAGTCTAGGAGTACCCTGAGATCATATGTGACTGTGTTGTTGAGAGCCAAACTTGGTGCAATTGTCATTTGTTTTTATGTGGGTTGTCAGGTTAATAATCTGAAGTCACTTGCTAATATACACATTAACAATATAAGAAAAATGTCTTTTTCATCATTTGGAGCTTAGCCCTAATCTAGAGTAGACCAAGTTCCAGAAAGTCTTACAGAATACTTTGCTCCATATAGGCAAACCTGTTCCTAAACTAGTCTTACCCATTAGTATTTATAGTCAGTGCCCCCAGAATCAGTATGTGAAAAACTTGATGGATCAGATTTTGATGGATGATTTGATAAGGGCAAATTCAAAATTCATGAGTCGGGACAGAGGAATCACTATAGGATAATGGTTGTCAATTGTCAATAATCCACAACAACACTACCGTGACAATAATACAGCTTGGCAGTTAATATCATTTTGTTCTGTAGTGTAAGCCTTCTTTGTGATGTATATGTTTTCGTATAATGTTACTTGAATTCTGTCAGTGCTTCAGTGTATCTATCTGTTGTGTGTGTGTGTGTGTGTATGGAATGCTAAAGAGGCTAGTGACTCTATATATAATGTTCATTAATATGCTTCAAATTAATGATCCTGAATTCACGTTCTGAGCCCAATGTTTTTTGTATGCTAGAGCTTAGATCAAATAGTTCATTAATCCTGGTGTATATTGTTGAAAAATCAAGCTATAGGTTATTTGTATTTAATGTTCTTTAATTTGGATCTCCTTATACTAGCAATTCAGAAATTAAAATTGGGGAATTATGGATATATGTTAGATTGTCAGAATTAAGAGGGAAAAGCATTATAAGGTTATATAGCTCAGTTTTTGATCCTTAAGATATTAGGCTCAAATTATTAAGCTTGTTTAGTGGTACTGAAAAGTATAAATGAGTACCTGTTTAGATCTCAGTTTCAATAAAAAGCCTCTAAGAACATCTAATTAATGTAGCATTATGAATCTTGAATCATGAATGTGCTGAATAGTGTTTGATATTAACAGAAACACTGTGTTCCTTTGCTTCTCAGGATAGAAAGACACCTAGCATTTTCTGGTAGGTAATTATGATTTATAGGATGTATAATGTGTAGGCTTCTTAGAGCTTAGGTTCTTTCTGGTGTATAATCCTGGGTTTGGCCTTGAGGTAATTTTTTTAAATATCTATACAACCAAGATAAATTTTTTACTTATCCTGATTGCTTCTTCGTGTTACCTTGAGGCTTCTAATTGGAAACAATACACTACCTAATATGTAAGGCTCAAATTCAAAGTCATACCTACTTAGACTCTATAAGCACATTCTGAAGTGCCAGCAAGCCCACCTGGAAAATGAGGCCTCCTGATAACAAATGAAATCTAAAGTGTCAATAAAATCAGTCCAGGTGGGCATGCCATACTCCCCTAAGCATCATGAGAAAAGTTACACATTTCTAGGAAAAAGACTGGGATATGGTCATCACTCAACTTCTCAAGCAGGGAGAGGGAGGAATGAGATGTCTATTTTAGCTGTGGTGTGCTCTGGAAGTAACACCCAGTCTCCAAATATTTATAGGTTTGGAGCAATGGCTCAGTAGTACAGGCATGTACTACACTTGTCGAGGACCCAGTTTTGTTTTCCAGCATCTATAAGAGGTAGCTCACAACTGCCTGTAACTCCAATTCCATAAGGATGTAATGCCTCTCGCCTCCTCAAGCATTGTAACACTCATGTGCACCTGTGTACACATACATATAATTAAACATAGACCAGATTTTTGATGTACATGAATCTGATGAGGAGAGGGTGGTACATAAGTTAAGCCCTTAAATGCATCTCCAGAGCTACGAAGACAAATACTTTGCTGCCAGAACTGAAGTGTGTTAATTGGGGAGTAATGTGCACATACTTTGAAAGAAAAAAAATGATTGTTGGAAAGCCCATATTATGTTAGCTTTGGAAGCTCGTGGGAAACAGTATAAATGCTTAGGTTCTGGAAAAAAGAACATCTGAGTATAAGTTTGTTCTTAAGGACTAAACTAAGCTCACATTCTATTGGATAAGAACTAACTTTTAGCAGGTAATTGTTGTAATGCTGTACAGATGGGTGTGATGAGTCACACCTGTGTCCTAGTACTATTCGGCTCTAACAGGATGGCTGCCACAAATTCAAAGCCAGCCTAAACTACAAAGTAAAACCTTGTCTCAATAAAACAACAAAAAAGATCCTAAATAAATACCTCAACAATGGCAAATTAATAAAAATGTGTCCTAGTATGGGATATTAGAATTATTTACATGGGCTTTTACTGAATATGACATATTGACTCTAAACATTTGCATAAACATTTGAGCAAATCAAATCACAGAGAAGTTTAAAACATAATTTAAAATCTGACTTACTTTCTTTAAATGTACCTGATCTTCTCATTCTCAAGTTACTAACTGCATTAAAAGGCTATATAAAATGTCGGAGTTTGATATATTTCCACTTCACAAAAATTAACTGGAACCTTGAAGTGTTGAAATAGAGAGATGAAAATATGCTACCAATTTTGCCATGTTCCCTCTACAATGGTTCTCTATGTTAAATAAATTTGCAGGCTTGTTGATTTTTTTCTTTTTTTTAAAGATTTATTAATTTTATGTATGAGTGTTCTATCTACATGTACACCTGCATGGTGGAAGAAGGCATCAGACAACATTATAGATGGTTGTGAGCTACCATGTGGTTGCTGGGATTTGAACTCAGGACCTCTGGAAAAGCAGCCAGTGCTCTTAGCAGCTGAGCCATCTCTCCAAACCCCTCATTTAGTTTTCTTAAATTTCTTGAGTCAGTTGGGCTCTCTTGATTTTGATTTGAAACTTTTTGAATGAGATTGACCACATTAAAGAAGAAATGGCTTGTTCTAGGAAGATTACAAGCATATAGACAGATATATTTCTCTTGATACAGCATAACAATGATGTGGGTTTCATCTATGAATTTTCATATAAGTAAAATATCTTTAAATCTCAGAATATTTATCTGAGATAGTTTATTGTAATAAATAAGATCAAGTACTGCTAATTCACAATGATAAGCAAGCATCTAAAATGGCAGTTTGTACCCTGTCTGGTCTCAGTTGATGTGTGGGAGTGGGGTGTGAGAAGGACTTCCCCTCCTCAAAAGAAAAGGGGAAGGTGGAACAGGCGGGGGGAGGACTCGTGTGAGGGATACTGGGAGGAGAGGAAGGGCCGATAAGGGTTGTAAAGTGAATAAATAAATGAATATTTAAAACTGATGGTTTGAACAAATACTTTTGAATTAAAATTTGCTATCTCATTTTTTAAAGTATACTCTCAAGGACAAAGATAATAAATAAAAATGACTCTGCTTGTCCTTCTGTGTGGTGATTTGGACGTAAAACAGTACAGATTGACCCACTCAGAAGGTCAAGTGTCTGACTTCTTTTGGTTCTCCTAATTTTCTTTCTATGTAATTTTCTTAATATTTTGTATCTGGGTTTTCTATTTATCTTACATATAAAAGTGTCTTGCTTGAAGTGTTCCTGTTTCTCAGGGTGGATGTTACTGTCTCTTTCCCATCTGCCCTGGGTTGCAGCCCTGATGGCCTGTCTTGTCTCTGCAGTGTATACTCAGGGCACCAGTCCATTCTGATCCCTCCCTCTGAGCTGGAGACCAATCCTGCCTTGTGGCTTCTCGCAGTGAGTCAGTACAAAGTCCGGGATACCTTCTGTTCCTATTCGGTGATGGAGCTTTGCACCAAAGGGCTGGGCTCACAAACTGAGTCCCTCAAGGTAAGCATCCCCTCTTTAGGGCCTCAAAGCTCCCCAGCACTCCAGGCCACTCTAGTCCTAAGAAAGGACACTCGCACACTTGGTGAGGCAGCACAGGCCTTCCAAAGAGCTGACGTGTGATCTGCTTGCAGATGATTTAGGGGAAAATAAGGTTTTAGGTTTTCCTCATGAATACTTTCCCACTGTTAGATACTAGTAAGAATTGTGAAAGTAGTTTGTCCTAAAGTCCTCCATTATTGTTCAAAAGATGTAAACTGTCTCTGTTCCTAACTGGTTTTGGTGTTCAGGTAGAAAATGTTTATGTGATCATCTTTCCTTTGCTGGAAGGCCCTTATTTGAAGGTCTGCACTGTAACAAAAATCTATTTTGCAACCCAGTAAACAGTTTGGGTTTTTTACTTTTTTCTTTTTGATTTACTTAAAGTGAGAACAATATTTCCCTCCACTTAAGCTGGAGGAATTTCATAGGCATGTTTTCGTGGTAAGTTGAAGACTCATTAATTAATAATAAGAGGGAAAAAATAATGCTAAGAACTGTCTTGATAGTGTTCTATCCTGTGATTCTCTGCTTGTATATGCAGTGTGTGTGTCTGCCTGTAGCTTTCAGGTTATTTATGTTTCTGTGTGTACACATATAGTCAAGTAGAACCTAGCACATTTATTTCCTATGAAGTTTTTCCTATTCATCCCACTGCAGTAAAACACAATATGTAACTATTAAGCTATCCAAATTCATTTTTTGAAATTACATATTTATAAAATGAAGAGTTACAGAGAATATCTCTTAGATCTATCTATATTGTTTTTTTACAAAATGGTCAGGTGCTTTTTCATTAGCCTTTTTTGTTGGCATGTACATAATTATAAAAGCTATTACAATTGAGTGATAACCTTTACAGTTCAGTTGACACTTGCCACAGTTGTATGAATCCAGATACGCTCCTGTCCCTTGTAAAGATGAGAAACTTAAATTCAAAGGATTAAGCAACCTTTCTACCCACATTCCTGCACTTAAGAATTATAGAGATAAATTTGTATTGCTAATTGGAGTTGCTATTGTAGCACAGCCACTTGAACAGTCACAGGTAAAGTTATTAGTGTCATCCAGAGTTCAGATGTTCCTATCCAATGTTGTATTTGCAGTTATGGTTAAACATCAGATTTTAATGTCAAAGTTATCTTGAAGTCTGAGAATATAGTCTGGTTGTAAAGCACATGAGGAACGCTTTAGTTACCCCTCTGTTTCCACAGCTTGAGAGGCCTAGTTTGGGGTGGGGGGAGTCCCTGTGTCGTGTCAACAGCTCGCTTTCATGCAAGCCAGCATTACTCATTGTGTGCTGTCACATTCACTTAAGGCCACAGATAAGATCAGAAGTGACTGATCTCATCTCTCTCAGCCCAGCCTGAGTGTGGCAGCTTTAACTATTCAATATTTTTGTTCATTTCATTGAATTCTTCCTCTTGTGTGTGTCATTGTACAGTTCAGCTGCCTATCTTTGTGGCAGAACCTTAGAAATAATTATGGAGATACACTTGATAATGAAAGTTGGTCTGCAACTTTTCAAGTCTCATCAGGTGTAAACAGAATTGTCATTAGAAAGTTGTCGAAACATTTCAGTTCTGACTTTCTGTTTAAACATATTTCCCATTTCCCATATGTGCATTCTTTTTTTAAAGTAGTGTGTGCACGCATGCACACGCACATGCACACGCACACTTGAACACACCGTGTTTGCAGACACATGTGGAGGCCAGAAAAGAGTGTTGGTCTCTTGGAGCTGGAGTTATGGCAGCCGTGAACCATGAACTGTGGGTGATGGAACTGAATCTGAGTCCTCTGAAGAATAGCATACACTTAAGCACTGAGCCAGCTCTCTAGCCCCATCATGTGTCCAATCTTGTCAGGTCCTACCCTCCAAAAATGCACACTAATGCTTGCTCTTCCCCAGTGAGTGTACTTGCCTCAACCTCTTCCTTATTATCCTTGCTCTTGCTTCAAGTAAGTTTACAATGGCATCTTTGCCAGTTTGAATGTCTGCATGGCTTTGTCCTGTGTTTGTTCAGCTGATTGGTTGGCTTGGCTAGGGTCTTTTTGGTTTTGTTACACTAACCTCAAATAGCTTACAGAAACACTTTGGGTACAGATGCCACTAGAAGTGAAGAGTATTGCTGTGGGATTCTGAGTGAAAGGTTGTGTAGTTCACACACAGCTGAACATGTTGAAGGCTTAGCTGGTGTCCCTGTCCTTATTTCCAGGCAAGAGGCCTGGACTTGTCCCGGGTAAGAACCTGTGTTGTTGTGGCAGAAGAGCGCCCCCGAATCGCCCTGACCCAGTCTTTCTCAAAGCTCTTTAAGGACTTGGGCCTCCACCCACGGGCTGTTAGCACTTCATTTGGCTGCAGAGTGAACCTGGCAATTTGCTTACAGGTAAGTTTCATTGAAACCATGGAGTGCTGTGTCAGAAGACTGAGTCTCAATGCCAGGTGTGCAGTGTAGACCTGCTCAGTGAATTTTCCTTGGCAGGTGCTTATTTATATTAGACAAATTTCTGCTCATCACACAGATGTGACTGCTACACAGTTTCCTTTTCTGCTTTTACTTGGAGACTTCCTTTCTAGCCATTATTCACATCACTTACTATATCCTGGAATGTTTTATCTTTGGCACAAGAATAGCTCTTGGCCAAACTGGGCTGTCAGACTTATTTCAAAATTAGATAAAAGAAAAGCACTTATTTCACTAATTCCCAACCTTCCTAATGTTGTGACCTTTAATACAGATTCTCATGCTGTGATGACCCCAACCATAAAATTATTTTGTGGCTACTTCCTAACTGTAATTTTGCTATTATTATGAATCATAGTATAAATATCTGATATGGAGGATATCTGATATGTGAACCTGCAAATATGCCATTCAGCACCCAAAGGGTCATGACCCATAGGTTAAGAATCATTGACCCATAGGTCAAGAATCATATATAGAGATGGTAATTTCTGAAGGGAGATTTTTACTGTGTTCAGGTCTTCAACATAGAAACAACAAGACTGCATTTCTATGAAATAGCTGGGAGGGAGGCAGCTCTCTGAAGGAAGCTTTGCAGAGAGAATATTGGTGGTTTTCTTCATTAGTTTCCTTCACTATTTCCTTCCTTTTTTTTTGATACACTTAACTCGTGAAGGGTGAAGTGACAAGATTAAGATTGCCAAAAATAGCACATGAGCACTTCAAGTCTGTGCCCAGCACTTACTGGTCCGGGGTGAGATATGAGGAGGAGTTCCTTGAGCTAGTTCACAGCAAAAGCTGGACTGGCAGTTGCAGGAAAGCAAATGGCTTCCAGGCCCCTACCCACACTGTCCCTGCCATTAATACTTGCAAGGGCAGCTGCTGCAGTCTGCTACTGGGTGAACCTCAGAGAGCTCCATTGGCTTCTCTCTTGTCCATTTTAGGCCCTTAGACTCAGCCACTATGTAAAAGGGTAAACGTGCTTGCGCACGCACACGCGCACACACACAGACACACACACACACAGCAGAGAGAGAGCGAGCGAGCGGGCAGGCGGGCACGCAACTTTGAGGATATCAAAGCAGAAAGTAGCTACCAACTACTTGTTAAACATTCTCATGTCCATGTTCCCTGTTTTTGTCTTCTTTCTTTTAAAATTGACTGCATACTTTAAAATAGAAAGTACTAAGTAAATTTCATATCCCAAATTCAATGTTCTCCTATTGTTGGAAAGTCTTTTTACTTAGATGAACTGAATATATCTAATCTTTTTTTTTTAATGTTCAAGTTTTCAAATTTTTTTCTTAGCACATACCAAAATGTGCTAAATGTGAAGGGTGTGTGTGTATATATACAATGGGATATAATTGGAGGGAAGAGCTAGCAGGAAGGCAGATGGGGTCAAGAGGAAGTGAAAGGGGTGTCTATGATAAAAGTATATTGTATGCACTGTGAAAAGGTCACGGAACTCATTATTTTATTCAGATATACAGTAATGAAGTTAGTCTCAAGAAGTACATAGGCCATATTTTGTAACTAGTTAGCTAATGTTTTCCAAGTAGAGAATAAAATCTAATTTTATTTAGAAACAGAATCAATTTTTTCCTATTGTCATGTATTGGTTATCATAAATGGTTTCCCTGCTTGAGGCACAAAAATCCACTTCTCCCAAGGATGCAGTGATTGCACAATAAAATACTCCCACCTCCTGCTTGAGATGGCACATTATATGAACAGAGCAACCGAGAGAGAGAGAGAGAGAGAGAGAGAGAGAGAGAGAGAGAGAGAGAGAAGAAGAAGAAGAGAAGAGAAGAGAAGAGAAGAGAGCTTGTGGTTGGGGTCAGGCTCTTGATCACAGTGATGTTTAACAAAATGGGGGAAGGGAAGCAGGAAAGGGATTCCTCATTAGTATTAATTACTACAAAAGAACGCAAAGTTCTGTAGTTTGTTAGTATACAAAATTGAAAATTTGCAGAGAAGGGCATGCAGTATACAAACTTATTAACTTATGAGCCTTTCATTTATATCTGTCCCCCTAAATGAACAATATTTTAAGAGGACTTAAAAAGAATAAAATTAGCATGTAGATTTTTGCCCTGAGATGTCTGACAAATGAGCCCCCACAGGGACTGCTTTGATAAACAATAAATAATTGCTGAAGAGGGGAGACTCTTCAGCAGAGCTGCCTGCAAATTGTATAGGAGTTCCTGGGACTGTTACAGTCATAAGTCATGGCCCATGCTGGGTGGCTTTCTGGTGAGGCTGCTGCCTAAGACATCCATTCCGTAAGTGACTCCTCACCTGCATTCCGTTAAGTATGCTGGATAAATTTTGATAAAGTAAGGTAAAATGGGAATCAGTTCATTGAACATTTGTTGATGTCCTCTCTGGGGTGAATAGACATTTCTTCATGTTTCCCCAGGGAAAGTTAAGAACATAGAGTTAACATCTCAACTCGCAGACTTAACTGTATATATGCATATGCACATACCTAGTTATTGTTTTCCATCTACTTACTTGAAACAGTTGTTTACAATGAGACAATGTAAGATCCAAGAAATAGGAAATTCCTACCTCCTGTGCACCTGGAACCTAGTGGTTATCTGATAAATATGTTGTAACTATTGAGCAAATGAAATGTTACCTTCTTAATGGGAAGTAATAATATATTCTTTTATTTATTTTAATCTTATCAGTATGGCTATTAAATTGTATTTACTGTTAGCAATAGGAATAATGGTCCTATTTAGGGGTTTATAACCTCTTTTCAAGGGTCATTGGAGCCAGATGTGCTACAGGATTAACTTTTTTGGAACTGGGGAGGTAGCATGTGAATAGAGTGGCAGTCATAGCATTTATAAATCCCTGGACTTTATACCCTGAACTACATAAATCATACATGGTGGCTACCCTGTAATCCCAGCTCTTGAGAAGAGTAGCCATGGGATGGAGATCAAGGTCATCCTTGGTCAGTATTGTGTTGAGACCAGCTTGAAATGTAATTATATTTTCAAAAAAATTTTCTAATTTTAAAAAAGTTTTTTTTTTAAAAGTATCAACAAATGCTCCATTTCTGGCATCACTGCTCAGCAGGCTGTGGGGAGGCAACTCACAGCTCATACACATAAAAGCTTCTGTACCCTTCTATACCCTTGCCTACCTCTACCCCAGGAACTAGTCCATGACAAAGCTCTTACCGTCTATACATTTCTAATTGTCAGTGTGAAAAACAGTCAACACATAGATCTACGTGCCCTTTCCCCTGAAAATGTGAATATCATTTGTTGGTGAAGAGTGCCTTGGGCACAGACAGGTACTTTAGGATGAGTGATCAAAGAAGTGTTTGGGCAGGTGCTAGTTTGTAGCATATACCACATTCATAAGCATGATGGCCTGTGGAAATGTGATAGCAGTGGGGGAGGCTACAAAGGTTTGGGGAAGGCTAGTCACTGGAGACATTAGTGTTCTGTTACTTTTTATGAAACTATGTGACAGAACTGCAGAACAAATAGGGCCATGAACACATAGTGTGGAAGGCAGAAAAACCTTACCGCACCCTGTGGAGTTTTCTCTAGAACATGACACAGTGTGAAATAAGGTGTGAGGAAGATCAGTGTGCAAACAGAAACATAAAAAGCTAAGATATTCTTGAGGTTTTCCCACCTTCTGTCTAAATGGTTAAGGTGAAGAAGGTGAGGCTTCTCTGAGGAGGACCAGAATCACAGGTGTACACAAACATTAGCATATCAGCGGGAATGTTAGCTGCCGATTGATTGGCTATTTCTTACTAGTGGTTTTCTCCATATCTGATCACCATCCTTACATCCCTTCAGCACTGAGATTCTGGATAATCAGCTAGTTATGACGAGGAGATTTAATCTCTCTGAGACAGTACTTAAGCAGATTAGAAAGGGAGCCTCATTCATGTATGTCTAGGCTTTAAATGTCTATTTCTTAGGGATAGTGTTTTGTGAAATTAGTGGTGTCACTTTTAGAGGAGTTTGCTGGCCTTTTAGGCTTCTATGCACCTTTATAGATTTGGATTTTTTTTTTAATTACAGACCAAAAGGCCGCAACAGTGCCTTGAATACTCAAAGATGAAATCATGCAATTTTTTCTAGTGCTGAATAGACATAGGTAGATACCATTTAAAACATATCTGAGAAGAGGGTGATAACTTAGTTTTAAACTGCTTGTTTTGAAAGGATGTCAGTTATTAAGGAGTCCAGGTCTGGTATACACACTTAAAATCCCAGCACCTAAGAGAAGAATCTTAGGGACTCAACCACCAGCCACCCTAGTGTGCTTGGCAAATTCTAAGCCAGTGAGGTATCTGAGGAACAATACTTGCTCTACACAGCCACATCTGTAGTTGTATACACACATATCCATACACAAATGTATCAGATAGCATACCCTTTTACAATTTAAAGGAGCCAGAGAAATTGCTCAGTGGATAGAGGTGCTTCCTGCAAGAATGCTGGTCAGAGCTACCTAAAAACTTGGTGGTGGGAGGAGAGCACTCCACAGGTTGTCCTCAGATCTATACACATGTGCCAAGGTACAGCATTGTCCTCCCCCCACCCCCACCAATCATAAGTAAATGAATGTAATGCTAAATATTAAAATTTAGAAGGAATAGACTTGGGACTTGTTTTTATTTTGCAAACATCTTTACCTGTGGCCCCTAGCTGTTCTCACTGCCCAGCCTCACACTGCTCTTCACCCTTGGTCAGGCTCATGTCGAACTTTATGGAGTCATCATGCTTTTGCATGCTGAGACTTTCATCTGCAATGTGTCAGAGGCTGGATCCTAGTCCTGGTCCCTTCCAAGACATTTCAGAGTCCATGGGTGTAAGGACCTTCCTTCTTCTTCCTCTTCTTGCTCTGCACTTCCTCTCTTGTCTTCTGTAAGCGACTGTGCTAGGGAATAGCTTCACTAATGACCCTGTAGGGGCCAACATGCTGCCACATATGCCAATGCTGTCACTTCTGAGTATGAACAAAAAAATGCTGAAACTGGAGTTATCTAACCATCAGGCCTATGCAGAAGTTACAGCGATTAAATGAATACTTTCTTGGTCAGAGTTCAGTGTCCCATATAAAAAGCATATAGCACATCTGAATTTCCTCCAAAATGAAGTCACAGTGTCAATCTGTATCAAGTGAATTGTACTTACAAGAGAAATAGACATCCAAACTTTGCTCTGTAAGAAAACACAGAGACAGTGAGTGAGGAGTATTTTTAATAAATATATCACACTCTTTGATTAGGGCAGCTTCTAGTTAGATCCTCCCATTCACAGAAGGATAAAAGTTTAGTCATTGTTTTTTATGATGAGAGAAAGGCATAGAAAGGTTAAGTGAACTTTGCTAATTGACAGAGATATGGAAATAAAAACCGAAATAAATAATAAAATCTCTAAGAATAAGCCACTTGTCACCTTTAAGAATGGCATTTCTCAGAATCTTGAGCTGTTAAAATGACACAATTTTCATTTGTTGAATTTAAGATGAAAGTAGATATTGGAAATATCGAATTACTCTACTTTAGTGTTTAATTAACTTAAATATCAGATTCTTTTGTTTGGTTGGTTTTTTTGTTTTTGAGACAGGGTCTCATCATGTAACTCTGGCTCCTGGAATTCACTATGTAGACCAGACTGGCATCTAACTCTCAGATATCTGCTCATTTCTGCCTCCCAAATACTGGGATTAAATGCATGTACCACTGTGCCCAGTTTAACATCATTTTCTGTGGTGGTACCATTAAACAGTGTCATTGTTTATTATTAACCTGTCTTGGGAACAATTTCCCATTGCTTTGACAACTATTTAAAGCAAAGAAACTCTCTCTGCATTAGCTATGTAACACATAAAGTAGTATCCTCTTTTTCATTAAATGAAGAGAAGGATAATCAATGTCCTTCCATCTCTCAATGAAGAAAACATCTTCAGATGTTTTCTCATTGGGTGGGGGGAGATCTTAAATATGAATGCTGATTGTTTTATTACATAGGATAAGATGAGTGATTTATCTGAGTGAAAAGCTTGTTTATAAATAACCATAGAATTAAATCAATAGTAAAAGTTCTAGTCAACCTTAAATCTTGAAACTACCACAGAAAGAGAAATACAGTAGTCAGAATGATAGACCTAAGAGTCCTTGATCATTAAAGAGAATAAAGTTATACTGCTCAGAGGGCAGTATAACTCTCTCCCAGCATAAAACAAATAGCTCAATAAGAGTTTAATTAATTTGAGCTTTCAAGCCACTTGTTTTCCTCTGCCATGTTCTTAGATGAGAGAAGTAAAAATAAAGTGTTGTCAGAGATTTTTGCATGCTCTGGGGAGTTAGTCACAGGCAGCTACAACCTTCTGTTTTCTTCTGCTATATGTTGTCCTTGATAATTAAGACTTCAATCTGAGATCAATGGGACCTGTATTCTCCATCATTTGACTTGTTCTTCGGTCAAGAAACATTCCTGGTTTTCAGACTGTGCATTTTTCCCCAGTCTGGCTAAAAGTTAAGCCATTAATATCAGATAAATGTCTAAATTTGATTCAGTATATTCCATGTGCTAGACATTCATTCCAATACATTGCATGGGTTGCTTCATTTAAACAATACACAGCGTATCTGTGAAGTAAATACTGTCATTCCCACATGGCAGGGCAGGACTAAGCACTTTACCCAGTTCCCCATGCAGGCCAAGTGGTCATCACTGCAGTGCAGGCACTTGCCCTGAGGTTACATCCTCAATCAGTCACCCAAGTAAAGCTGATTTCATGAGGCTTCACTGAAGTAGGAGGAAGGGCTCCACAGGTCCATGCACCCCAAAGTCTGTTTGTATGACAATTATCAGAGTTTGGCAGCCTGAGTACTCACATGTTGCTTGCCAGCCCTCTGAAGGGAGGTACTCACTGGACCAGAGTGAGGAAGTCAGGCTTAGTGTTGCTATGATCTTTGCAGAAGGGTCAGCTCAAAAGAAAAATAGTATGTGAACAAATGGGCCACGTTCCAGTAAAACATTTTCAAAGCCAGGCAAGATGGTCTTTGTCTGGTGCCTGTGAATCTCATTCCATTTACCAATTTGGCAGTTCATGGCATATAGACTGGCAGATTACAAGCCACTGAATTAGCTAGTTTTTCACTGTCTTTTGAAACTTGCCTGTCCCACCCCAACTCTCCCTAAAAAAAAATTGGACTTTTTTTTCTTGAGACAGGCTTTTATATAGCCTAGGGTGCTATTAGACTCAATGTATAAAGAAGAGGAATCAAGTATACAATCTAGGAACCTGGTACTTGATACCTTCATACCTCAAAAATGTACTGTTGATTCTTTTGCCTTACTGATCTCATGGATAGGGTGAGATACTGTAACTGCAGATGTAAAGGCGTCTCTTCACTGTTGTGAGGAACTTAAAATTACGTAAGGAGCTAAAGAGCTGGCTTCGAGGTTAAGAACGTGGACAGCTCTTGCAGAAGACCTGAGCTTGGTCCCGAGCACCCGTGTTGGGCAAACCTTCTGTAACTCCAGAGGGATCTGACACCTATGTCCCCTGTGAGTGCCTGCATTTATAGGCACAGACCCACATGAACACACGTCTTTTAAAAACTTGATAAAGTCGTTAAATTGAGCCATTGAAATATATACTTTGAAGTGAACCAATAAGGTGTATAGTTTTAAGTGCCATTGGAAAGAGAACACAAAGCACCCTAAAATCACTGTTGATATGTATTATCTACCTTACTGATAAAGGTCCTGTGGCAATTTTCATGCCCTGGACTATCCTCCATTTCTCTTTTGTGCTCTGTGGATATGTTGACATTGTTTTCAGTTTTTTTCCCCATCTTTAACAGTATAGTGGTTAATTTTAATGATTTTCACATTTGACATTGTTTTGATCTTGTTTTTACTTTGTTCCCTGCTTTCTGCATTCTTCCCCACCCCCATCCTTCCCTTTTCTTCTTCCCATTCTTAACTGTTGCATTGTTCTGTGTGTGTCTCTCCTATTTGTGTCCTTCCTGTCTGTTGGCTTGGTATATTCTCCTTCTTTCTTGTCCCCACCCTCTTGTTGCTTGTAGCCCCACAGGCTGTGGACACTGGCTGAGCAGGTAGGGGACATTCCTGTTCATCACATCAGCACACACCCACCCACTTCCTACCTCCTGCCATTCCAGTTTCCAGTACTGAGACAAGCTGGAAGTGTAGTGAAGAGATCGACAGGAGGTCTGTAGGCCTGTGGCTCCATACCACCTAGAGTAGCACCACCCAGAGGGTGTGTCACCATGAGTGTGATCACTGTTCCCTGGCTGACTGGGTCTATCTACTTCCATTTACCACCATCCCCCACTTCTCAGGATCCGATCTGTGCCCTGCTGGTCTTCAGTTGACCTCATATGGTTATGAGTCTCACATTGCTCATTTCTGATGGTGTTTCTCCATCTGCTGCCCTGAAGCACAGCTCCATTGAATAATTACAAGATGGAAAGAACACTGGAGGCCACTGTCACTGTGAGCATCCATGGCTCGCTTATGTTTCCTCTTCCTGCTCTCAGTGGTGGGACCCCAGTCATCACTATCCCTGAGTGTTGTAACAAACAGGTGGTGATTTGTTTTGTTTTAGATCAGGTCTCTCAATAGCTAGCCTGGAACTCAAAGTACCCACTTGCATCTGCCCTGCTTCCTGAGCACTGGGATTAAAAAGCATAAGCCACCATACCCAGCAAAGCTGTTATTGTTTTTAATTCTTATCTTTAAACATACCTTGGTACAAAATCGAGATTCTTAAAGAAATGTAGTACAGTTAAGTAAATTCTGAAGGGTGTAACTTCCCCAGCTCTCTTACAAGTCTGTTGTGTTTGCCATGTTTTTCAACCTTCTTATCATTGTATTGCCTTATAATATGTAAAATGTTCTGTCATCTCAATAGTACATACCTTCCCTGAGCAGAGGCCATTGGTCAGAAGTCAGTGTGGTATATTTTCAGAAGACCTTTATGATGCCAAGATGTCTGGACTGCTCCAGATATTAAAGCTCAAAGTACTTATTGCTCAGCTGATTTAGAGAAGCATAGAACCTCCCTGACTTACGTCATAGACAAAAATAACCATCTGAGGCTAGAGGCACAAGCGGGATTAAAAGGAATAAAATAATTATCTCTTGTATCTTCCCCCTCAATCTGTCAGCTCCTGTCACACTTATGCTTCAGTATCTTAAGGTCTAAAAATAGCCTTTCTGAATGCATGAAGTGAAAATTTCTGAGCAAGAGACACTTCATATCCTGAGAACCCACTTGTGCAGCCAAACTTTTCCTAGTAAAACATGTTGTATTCCTCCCTTCATTCTTATTATACATGCATGGCTGGGGTCAAGCTTTGTGATGGGCCAGTGTGGTCCTAAGGCATTCATTTGGGAATTTAGATGATCAAATCAGATGTTAGAAGGAGAGGTATAGGTTTAGCACCATAGTCTTTGGGGTTGTTTGTTCAGCTTAAGGTTTTTACCAAACAAATGCCTACCAGTTAGTAGAGAGTATAGACCCAGTTTCTTTCCATGCAAACAGGTTAACCACACTGTGTTGTTATTTGCAGGGGACATCGGGACCTGACCCCACCACTGTCTATGTTGACATGAGAGCCCTGAGACATGACAGGTATGGGTTCCCTCCTCTCTTCTTTCCTCCCTTCCTCCATTGTTGGTGATCCAGCAAGTATGTGTTCAAGTTAACCAAGATGAAAGTAGCCATGTTTACTTATTTAAACTATCATTATATGGAGACAGTGTATGCCTGGGAAAGTTGGCTAAAACTTTACAGGTAAAAACTTGGTTGCACAAGACTAATGGTATGACTAGAGGTGTCTAAAAGTTGTGACCATCTCAGGTCCCATTTTTCATGTCATCATGCGTCAACACTTCAGCTACATTTCTACATGAGGGATGTATAAATTTGAACCATATGTTGATGTTTTTGTGAAACAGTTAAAGTTGAAGTGATCACCTTTTCTGCAAAGCTACTAAACAGATTTTTAAATGGGATTATTGGTGTGTGCCCATTTGTGTTTTTATATTATGTCTCAGTAAGACAAGGCATGGGGACATACAAGATAAGTCCCTTTGGAGAAAGCCCCACCTCAACTAGAAGAGTCTATTGAGCTGTCCAAGAGGAAAGAAAAAAATGTTGTTATTTTACATCAGTTCTCCCCATTGAAATGGTTTGTGTTCTGCTCAGTGGCCATGGAGATGCCTCAACATTGTTGTTGTGTGGTGTGCAGACAGAGCACAGATTGATGTATTTCATAGATGGTTAGGTATTACATGAATGTGTTGCTATATGTCAGGTAGTGTGCTGTTACCCTGTGTTTTCTAGAAGTTTACTCACCTATCAACAACCTATAATACATGGAAAAACAGTCAAAGAGTAGTTGTGTGGTTAGGGGGTGAGAACAAGAGAAACAGTATGTACCCTGCCTGACCAAGGAGACAGCTGAAACTCTTCAGAGACAGGAACCATTCTCTGCACAGACTGACAAGGGGTCCAAATTTGGTGACCCTGTCCCAGGGTTAGAGACGTGAGGGTCTCCAAGTGGGAGCTCTGCATCTGAATTCAAAATCCACCTAACTGTAAACCTTATTGAAAAATAATGTCTTGTTTGTATACCTTACTGAAAGAGTTCCTGTGCTAGTGACCCTCCAGCAATTCTGCCCTCTGGCTATTCTTCCAAATCGAGAGAGAGCAGAGTTCTCAGTGCACTGCAGTTGGATGTCCTCCTGTGTTATGAGTATTTGGGCAGTGGGGAAAGATTGGATTTGGGATTTTTCTCCTGAGAAAAAGATAGTCTCAAGAACTATCTTCACCTGTTAATCTTTTACCCATCATTTGTCTTCATTGTGACAAATCCTCATACTGCATGGGCAGGGCATTGGGGAACTGCTATGAAGTGAGTATCTGCATGGTGTATAGTAGAGAGTGATCTGTGTTCTCCATCACATCAGTCTGTACTGCTGGAAAGAGCAGGAGGCCTGTGTTGAAGATGAGTCCTTTGCAATCAATCAGTTCTGTGATCTTAACTAAGGCCTCTGAATAACATTTGTGTCCTAATTTCAAGTCAGTAGTAATAGTCTTCCCAGCCTAGGCTTTGCACATTAAAATAATTGGAAAGAGACATACATGAGAGTGAGTTGTGTACTGGAAATTGCTCTGGGGTCATGTGTCATTAAACTTGACTGGATAATGTCATCAGTTGTGATGATCACGAATGATCTTGCCCTTGATGGACTACTAGGCCACAGCTCCTCCTGCATGGGCTACCTTAAAGTGAGGGGCTGTATCCAAGCAGTCTCCAGGCCTCCCATCAGCATAGTAGACTGGCCCAGGTACGATCTCAGAGCTTAGATATGATGCAGTGCAGTTTCCCTGAAATGACTTGCTCAGTTCTCTTGTATAGTAGAGAAAAACTGAGGACTATTCCTGAGCCACCAGAGTATCTCCTGTGATCTTACCCCTCCACCTCCTTCACCCAGGTCTGCATCAGGCCTTCTCAGTCTGTCTGGCAGAGACACCTGCTTCTCTTTCTCTGCAGCAGCTCTTCTCCACAGTGTGGGACTGAGAGATACTTCTTTCATTTCATGACTTTACAACTCACTCTCCTTAAATTTGCAGGATGTGGTTGAGTGCTTGAGACACTCAAGTTGATTCACTGAGGTATCTCCTCAGACCCTCCTCCACTTTATTTTTTCAAGATGATAGGTGTTTACAATGTTCCTGCTTGTTTGGCCTTCGTAGAAATCTGTCCTGCACACCTCACTTCATCTGCCTGGGCCCCTTTTCCTTGGCCTGCTGCATAGAATCTGAGTATCCTCTTCATCTTTCATTTACTTGTCAGTGGAGGCCACCTTCCTGATACTCAGACACACTGACAGCCACATCTGCATCCTCTGGATCCTCCTATGGTAGGCGTTCTCTAATGGGTTTTTTCCTCATCACCTTTTAAGAAGCCAAGTCTATCATTCTCAACTCAAATACTGCATCCTCCACACTGAAGCCACTTCTTCCCAGAA
Organism: Tokudaia tokunoshimensis; assembly: GCA_036184795.1. Lineage (NCBI taxonomy): Eukaryota > Metazoa > Chordata > Mammalia > Rodentia > Muridae > Tokudaia > Tokudaia tokunoshimensis. The sequence continues at coordinate 81,572,143 of BTHU01000022.1, forward strand.
GAAAATAATACCCAGGTTTTACTTCTTCAGCATTACGTTTGATGCTGATTGACAAACAAAGTATACCTTGTATTGCAGCTCCTGTGACATAAGGGTTCCAGGTTCAGACAGATCAGAGTCAAGATTTCCCTGCTTCTGACCCTGGAACAAGGTGCTAGCTCTGGGGTTTCAATTTCTCTATGCTTAGCATGGGCACAATAAAATGAGTCTTTGCAGGTACCTGTAATAGCCAAAGGAAAAAAGAAATCTGAGGCTCTTAGGGTACCTTGAATCTTCCTGGAACTCTTGTTGTACAGAGAGAGAAAGTGGAGATTTCTAGGGTGATGTATGTTTTCCCTATGGAGACCTAGAATATCAGTCCACAGCACCCTAATGTGCTTCCCTCAAAACCAACAGCTGGAAGGCAGTGAGACAGGAGAGCTCTGGCAGTGCTGGTCCTCTCATTCTTCTGGAGTTCCTATGAAAATCGTGTAGTAGTTTTCTCATTACCCCTATGTGAGGATCTGTCATAAGGATTAATTACTTTACCAACTGATTTAGTGGGACATTCACTTGGGAGTGTCAAGATACCTGCCCAATTATCCTTTAACTAACATAAGGAAGCTTAGTTTTTCAATATGCTATGTATGCACTGTGAGAGAAAGAAAGAAAGATAGGTGCAAGCTAGCTCAGAGGTTGTGATCACGATCTCATTAGGCCCACCCTTTAGAAGCAAGGAATTAAATAGATTCATTAACCACATCAGTTTGGTGTTACGCCTCTGTCTTTAATACCTATTTTATTCTTGTAGTTCCAATGTTAGGGATTTGGCAATCTGTAGCCAGGTTGCTGTGGAGAATAGTTCTGCCTCACATAATGAAGATACATATTCCTTCACTTCCTGGAATAAATTTAGTTTACACATATACTTGAGAAAATGTGGCAATTGGGACCTCTAGGCACAGGGACAATCAAGCATAATATCGCTTGGGACTCAGCCAGCTTGTGTGCTCCCTGATCCCAAGAGCTGGGCAGTTCTGTGGTCACCTACACGCCAGCCCTGCTGTGGGACATCTGGCCTACAGAGGGACCCACACCGGGAGAGAGCTCACCCGCACAGGGAGGGAGCGCACCAGCCTCCCCTTGGTGACCTCTGCTCCGGGGATCGACTGTGCTGAGAATCCAGGTACCCAGGGACTCCCCAATATAATATCGCTTGGGACACAGCCTGTTGGGCTTCCATCTGCACCCAAGAGTGGTGCAGCTCTGTGGTCGTCTGGGTGCCAGCTCTGCTGTGGGCCTTCTGCCCTGCAGAGTGATCTGCTCTGAGAGGGTGCACAGTACAGTCCACCATCTTTGATCCAGCAACAGAGCAGTGGGGACCTCCAGGTGCAGGGATAACCAAGCATAACACCGATTGGGACTCAGCCAGCTTGTGTGCTCCCTGCTCCCAAGAGCTGGGCAGTGCTGTGGTCACCTAATCTCAGGTGCTGAAGATACCATAGAAACCATCGACTCAACAGTCAAAGAAAATGCAAAATGCAAAAAACATGTAACCCAAAACATCCAGGAAATCCAGGACACAATGAGAAGACCAAACCTAAGGATTATAGGTATAGATGAGAGTGAAGATTTGCAACTTAAAGGGCCAGTAAATATCTTCAACAAAATTATGGAGGAAAACTTCCCTAACCAAAAGAGAGAGATGCCAATGAACGTACAAGAAGCCTACAGAACTCCAAACAGACTGGACCAGAACAGAAATACCTCCCATCACATAATAATCAAAACACCAAATGTACTAAACAAAGAAAGAATATTAAAAGCAGTAAGAGAGGCTGGGCGGTGGTGGTGCACACCTTTAATCCTAGCACTTGGGAGGCAGAGGCAGGGGGATTTCTGAGTTCGAGGCCAGCCTGGACTACAGAGCAAGTTGCAGGACAGCCAGGGCTATACAGAGAAACCCTGTCTCTCAAAAAGCCAAAAAAAAAAAAGAAAATTGATTCACCATTTTATCTATTTATCTTGAATAAATAATTGTTTCTATAGTAGTACGGTCCTGTGTTCCAGGGCCTAAACAAGATACTATATTTAAAAAAAAAAAAAAGGCAGTAAGAGAAAAAGGCCAAGTATCATATAAAGGAAGACCTATCTGAATCACATCAGACTTCTCACCAGAGACTATGGAAGCCAGAAGATCCTGGGCAGATCTCATGCAGACTCTAAGAGAACACAAATACCAGCCTAGACTACTATACCCAGCAAAACTCTCAATCACCATAGATGGAGATACCAAGACATTCCATGATAAAACCAAATATCTTTCCACAAACCCAGCCCGGCAAAGGATAATAGGTGGAAACCTCCAATACAAGGAGAGAAACTACACCCTGCAAAAAATGAGATAGTAACCTTCTTGCATCAAACCCAAAAGTAGATAACCACTCAACCATAAAGATAGCATCAAGAATAGCAGGTGGCAATAATCACTATTCCTTAATCTCTCTTAATATCAATGATCTCAATTCCCCAATAAAAAGACATAAACTAACAGACTGGATACATAAACAGGACCCAGCATTTTGCTGCGTGCAGGAAAAGCACCTCAGTGTCAAAGACAAACACTACCTCAGAGTAAAAGGCTGGAAAACAATCTTACAAGCAAATGGTCCCAGGAAACGAGCCGGAGTAGCCATCCTAATATCAGATAAAATTGACTTTCAACCTAAAGTCATCAAAAAAGACACAGAAGGACACTACATACTGGTCAAAGGAAAAATCCACCAAGAAAATGTCTCAATTCTGAACATCTATGTTCCAAATACAAGGGCACCCTCATTCATAAAAGAAACTTTACTAAAGCTCAAAGCACACATCGCACTTCACACAATAATAGTGGGTGACTTCAACACCCCACTCTCTGAAATGGATCGTTCAGGAAAGCAGAAACTAAACAGGGACCGTGTGAAACTAATTGAAGCCTCGGACCAAATAGAACTAACAGATATATATAGAACATTTCATCCTAAATCAAAAGAATATACCTTCTTCTCAGCACCTCATGATACCTTCTCCAAAATCGACCATATAATTGGTCACAAAACAGACCTCAACAAATATAAGAAGATCAAACTAATCCCATGCTTCCTATCAGATCACTATGGAATAAGGGTGGTCTTCAATAGCAACAAAAACAACAGAAAGCCCACATACCTGTGGAAGCTGAACAATGCTCTATTCAATGATACCTTGATCAAGGAGGAAATAAAAAAAGAAATCAAAGACTTTTTAAAATTTAATGAAAATGAAGGCACAACATACCCTAATTTATGGGACACAATGAATGTGATGCTAAGAGGAAAATTCATAGCCCTGAGTGCCTCCAAAAAGAAACAGGAGAGAGCATACACTAGCAGCTTAATGGCACACCTGAAAGCCCTGGAACAAAAAAGAAGCAAATACACCCAAGAGGAGTAGAAGGCAGGAAATCATCAAACTCAGGGCTGAAATCAATCAAGTAGAAACAAATAAAACCATACAAAGAATCAACAAAACTAGGAGTTGGTTCTTTGAGAAAATCAACAAGATAGATAACCCCTTAGCCAGACTAGCCAGAGAGCACAGAGACAATATCTAAATTAACAAAATCAGAAATGAAAAGGGAGAGATAACAGCAGAAACTGAGGAAATTCAAAGAATCATCAGATCCTACTACAAAAGCCTGTATTCAACACAACTAGAAAATCTGGAGGAAATGGACAATTTCCTAGACAGATACCAAATACCAAAATTATCAGGATCAAAAAGACCATCTAAACTGTCCTATAAGACCTGAAGAAATAGAAGTGGTCATTGGAAGTCTTCTAACCAAAAAAATCACAGGTCCAGATGGTTTTAGTGCAGAATTCTATCAGACCTTCAAAGAAGACCTAACACCAATACTCTTCAAACTATTCCACAAAATAGAAACCGAAGGAACACTACCCAACTCGTTCTATGAAGCCACAATTAACGCTAATACCAAAAGCACACAAAGATCCGACAAAGAAAGAGAATCTCAGGCCAATTTCTCTTATGAATATCGATTCAAAAATACTCAATAAAATTCTTGCCAACCGAATCCAAGAACACATCAAAATGATCATTCACCACGATCAAGTAGGCTTCATCCCAGGGATGCAGGGATGGTTCAATATAAGGAAGTCCATCAATGTAATCCACTACATAAACAATCTCAAAGAAAAAAACCACATTGTCATTTCATCAGATGCTGAGAAATCATTTGACAAAAGTCAGCATCCAACCTGGTGGGAGTATACAGCTGTAACCTCAACATTCTAGAGGCTGAAGCAGAGGTTGCCTGCGAGTTTAACGTCAGCCAGAGCTACAAAATCCCTGAACCCACAAAATACACACACTATTTATTTAAATTATATAATTATATAAATATATAATATATTTATATTATATACAATTGTATATTCAATAATATGTATTCATATATTATATATCAACATATATTGATATATAATTATATACATACAAAAAACCCTGAACCCACAAAATACACACACATATTTAATTAAATTATATAATTATATAAATATACAATATATATTTATATTATATACAATTTTATATTCAATAATATGTATTTGCACATTATACATCAACATATATTGATATATAATTATATACATATATATCATTATGTATAGAGAGAGACAGGGAGGGGTAAAACATTAATTTCTTATCAAGTAAATATAATAAATGGATTAGACTCCCCCCAAAAAAAAAAAAAAAAAGTCAGCATCCTTTCATGTAAAAGGTCTTGGAAAGATCAGGAATTCGAGGCCCATATCTAAACATAGTAAAAACAATTTACAGCAAACCGGTAGCCAACATCAATCTAAATGGAGAGAAACTTGAAGCAATCCCACTAAAATCAGGGACTAGACAAGGCTGCCCTCTCTCTCCATATCTTTTCAATATAGTACTTGAAGTTCTAGCTAGAGCAATTAGACAACAAAAGGAGGTCAAAGGGTTACAAATTGGAAAGGAAGAAGTCAAACTATCACTATTTGCAGACGATATGATAGTATACTTAAGCGACTCAAAGAACTCCACCAGAAAACTCCTACAGCTGATAAACAACTTCAGCAAAGTGGCCGGATATAAAATCAACTCAAGCCAGTCAGTAGCCTTCCTATACTCAAAGGATAAGCAGGCTGAGAAAGAAGTAAGAGAAATGATGCCCTTCACGATAGCCACAAACCATATAAAGTATCTTGGGTGTGACTCTAACCAAACAATGAAAGATCTGTATGACAAGAACTTCAAGTCTCTGAAGAAAGAAATTGAAGACCTCAGAAGATGGAAAAATCTGCCATGCTCATGGATTGGCAGGATTAATATAGTAAAAATGACCATCTTGCCAAAAGCAATATATAGATTCAATGCAATCCCCATCAAAATCCCAACTCAATTCTTCATAGAGTTAGAAAGAGCAATTCAAAAATTCATCTGGAATAAAGAAAACCCAGGATAACTAAAACTATTCTCAACAGTAAAAGAACTTCTGGGGGAATCAGCATCCTGGACCTCAAGCTGTACTACAGAGTAATAGTGTTTAAAACTGCATGGCATTGGTATAGAGACAGGCATGTAGATCAATGGAACAGAATTGAAGACCCAGAAATGAATCCACACTCCTATGGTCACTTGATCTTTGACAAAGGAGCTAAAACCATCCAGTGGAAAAAAAAATAGCCTGTTCAACAAATGGTGCTGGTTCAACTGGAGGTCAGCATGCAGAAGAATGAAAATTGATCCATTCTTATCTCCTTGCACTAAGCTCAATTCCAAGTGGATCAAGGACCTCCACATAAAACCAGACACACTGAAACTAATAGAAAGGAAACTAGGGAAGAACCTTGAACATATGGGCACAGGGGAGAATTTCCTGAACAGAACTCCAATAGCTTATGCTCTAAGATCAAGAATTGACAAATGGGACCTCATGAAATTACACAGTTTCTGTAAGGCAAAGGACACTGTCAAAAGGACATAGAGGCAACCAACATACTGGGAAAATATCTTTACCAACCCTACATCCGACAGAGGGCTAATATCCAATATATACAAAGAACTCAGAAGTTATACTCCAGAGAGCCAAGTAACCCTATTAAAAAAATGGTGTACAGAGCTATTCAAAGAGTTCTCACCTGAAGAATATTTAATGACTGAGAAGCACCTAAAGAAATGTTAAACATCCTTAGTCATTAGGGAAATGCAAATCAACCCTGAGATTCCATCTCACACCAGTAAGAATGGCTAAAATCAAAAACACGGGAGACAGCAATTGTTGGCGAGGATGTGGAGAAAGAGGAACACTCCTCAACTGCTGGTGGGATTGCAAGCTGGTACAACCACTCTGGAAAGCAGTCTGCTGTTTCCTCAGCAAACTGGGCATGACATTCCTGGAGGATCCTGCTATACCATTCCTGGGCATATACCCAGAGGCTTCCCCTGCATGCAATAAGGACACATGCTCCACTATTTTCATAGCAGCCTTATTTATAATAGCCAGAAGCTGGAAAGAACCCATATGTCCCTCAATGGAGGAATGGATTCACAAGTTGTGGTATATTTTCACAATGGAATACTGCTCTTGCAATTAAAATCAATGAATTCATGAAATTCCTAGGAAAATGGTCAGAACTGGAAAATATCATCCTTAGTGAGGTAACCCAATCACAAAAGAACACACATGGTATGCAGTCACTGATAAGGACATATTAACCCAGAATCTCAGAATACCCTAGACACAATTCACATATCAATAGATTTCCAAGAAGATAGAAGGAGAGACCCCTGGTCCTGGAAAGACTGAATATAGGGGAAATACCAGGACAGAGAAGCGAGAGTGGGTAGAATGGGGAACAGAGGGAGGGAAGGGGCCTTATGGGACTTTCGGGGAGGGAGGAAATGGGAAAGGGGAAATCATTTGGAATGTAAATAAAAAAACTTAGAACATAATAATAATAAAAAATAAAAAAAAATAAATTCAGGAGCAAAAAAAGAGAAATGTTCAGGGGCTATTTGAGAGTTTTTTATTAATTTTTAAAGGTATTATTTACTGTGTGTTTATTGAAAATAAATAGTTACTTGATCTCTTTCAGTTTGATCTTTTCTTAAGCACTTTTGGTAGAAAAGAAAAACATTTCTCAGACATTTCAAGACATAGTTTTAGTGGATTGCCAGATCTTAACCCGGTATTAGTATGAAGATTTGTTTGCCTCCATCATGGAGTGTAACCTGAAGTCATAATTAAAGTGTGTATTGTGTGTGAATTCTGGAGCTGCAGATGTAGTCCATTAGAGCATTTGTTTAGCTTAACAGGTAAGAAACCCTGTGTTCCATCTCTAGCACTGTAACCTGGAGGTAGTGTCACATGCCAATGATCCCAGCACTGGGGATGCACATGTAGGGAGACCAGAAAGTCGGTACATAACAAATTTGCTGTTCGCCTGGGCTTCATGAGAATGCTCCTGGAGGAAGGCAAGCAGGAAGGAATGAAAGAAAAGCATGGATTCTAGATTAATTGCAACCTAGTGAATAGCAGAATACCAAGATTTCCAAGAGCCGTGGACAGAGAAAAAGGCATCTCTGTGGGGTTATATTGGCCAGCAGCAGGATAGGAGAAGCAAGGGTAAAATCAAAGACATTTATTTGCTCAGGGACTCTCTGCTAGCTTGGGCCCTGGTGTGCATTGTGTAAATGGCATGAGTTCTGCATGTGCATGTGTATGATGTGATGTAGGTGTGTTGAACTTGGGCACATAAGCTCATGTATGCTAGAGGGTGTTGAAAATGTAAGAGCTTCTGGGTAGTATGTTATCCATGAGCTACATATATATGCCCATGACTGTAAAAAGGTGCTACAAGCAAATGAGGACTTCCATATATGTGTGCGTGTGTGTGTGTGCGTGTGTGTGTGTGTGTGTGTGTGTGTGTTGGTTCTCATTAGTGTGTTGGGAGTATTGTGTGTGTTGCATATACATAGGTGTGTTCTCTGTATGTGTGTGCACATGCTAACATGAATCTGTGCTTCTGGGGTTTATGTGCCAGTGTTCCTGCACTCTTTCCCAAGTACATTCCAGGATTTTCTGGGAAGAGTTGGGGTCTACTATCTTGACCAGAAGGCCTTAGTCTTGTTGTCAACTTTCTGAGGCCTGTGGCTCTCCTAGATAGGAGCTGGGACATGGGTACAGCATGTTCATTTTTACTAGACACAACCTCTGACAGATGACTGTCCTAACAATTGTATCTGGGCTATCTCACTTCTCTGTATTTTGTACCATTCTTGACCTGCTCCCTGGGTCTTATTGTTCCTCTAGCTGAAGTGAACTGACAGGTGCCTTGAGATTAGATGAGATTTTTAATCTTTATTACTAGCTTTTTTTTTCCTCCTTTATTTCAGCTTTGAGTTTCTTCAGACAGGGGGAGTCTTTAACTCACTAAACATTATGTTAGAATGTGATCACAGGATCATGATATAATAGGACTTTTCTGATTAACAAGCATTTGAATCTATATTCTGATGTATCTGTGAAAATCAGTTAACTGTCTTCCATGGAGAAAATGGAAGGACATTTGCCCTTTGCAGAATCTCCTCCATGGGTAATTTGATAAGAATTTGTATTTTCCATTCCTGAGGTGAGCCCCAATCTTCCATGGAGCTTGCTTCTACACCCCTTTCTTGGTTGCTCATGAAAGATATATGGTTCACATTTCTCACCCTCTTCAAATATCCCATGAACTAACCATGTATGGAAGGGGAGGTGGCTGCTACTGGTGGAGCCATGCAGTGCCAGTGGTGAGGCTGAGCTCCAATTACACAGACCTCAGCCAAGTTTTGAATGTGGAACTCTTTCCCACTCTCGAGCTAGCTCCCCTCTCCTTGGTCATATATCAAGGATTTAACCTTATAAATCAGTTCTAAAGGAACAGCCACCAGCCTCTGTAACTCAGACTAAAGTAAAGGCCCTGGATGAACGCATGATATTCTTAGTTCATTGACCTTGCACAGTATGATGAAGCCCCAGGTAGGACAATGAGCCAGCCAGGTCATGGTCAGCAAAGGTCTTCTCAGCAGCGCTCCAGACCAGCTTACTGTAACTATGCTTTAGACCCAAACCATTTTCCTTCTGGAGAGGATTTTCACTGTTTCTCAGCTCAGGCTCTCTTAGTTTAGCAGGCCAGCTGTGGCTACTCAACCCAGAGACTCTGTCTTCCTCAGCATGTTGTCTACACTCAAGCGTAACTATATGAACTGTAGGCCTAAAGGTGATACCTGGGCCCCATCATGGTTAAGGATGCCATTCAATGCCTATCCTTCCACTTTGAGTACAGAGGCATCTTTCCAGTTGTCTTGTAGATGGAGCAAATGTGGTTCCATATCCTTTCCCTGTGGCCACTACTGATATGTTCTTACCATTTGTCCTTGCCAGAGCATTATTGCCTCTGCTATCAGTAGCCCTCTGTGGGACTTCCACTTTTGCTGTAGAATAATACTAACAATTAACTGACTTTATTAGACTGCCAAGCCCAAGCCGTGTGGCCAAAGACAGTAGTGTGATCCAAAAAGGCCACTAAGTGATGTGTTTCTACTTACAGAGTCCGGTTGGTAGAAAGGGGATCTCCTCACAGCTTACCTCTGATGGAGTCTGGAAAAGTAAGTATTAGAAGTGTTAAAGTCTTACACCAGCATAAAGGAGAGTAAGGATGAAAAGGCTTTAACTCGTGAAGAGATGTGCTCACAGAGACTGTGAAACCCTGGGAAAAAAGCTGTCATGAAGATACTGTTTCAGGATGGTTTGACTATGAGTACAGAAAGTCAACAATAGTGTTTCAAGCATTTTTTTTTAATAACAAAGTTATGTTGTGTCGGAGCCACTAGAATCCTGAATGCTATGTATCTCTCTGTGGGCTCTATTCTGAGAGGTTGCAAAGGTTTTAATGTGACTGTTCCAGTTCAATTGTTAGTCCCTTGTTCCAGCCCTAAGGAGGAGAAAAGACTTTCAGAACTTTGAGAAGGTTCTCATACTATCTTATACTTAAATGCCATTGGCTACTATTTAGTCACCTGTTCATACCTAATGCAAGCAAAGGTTGTAAAGTATTCTATTGATTCTTGTTATCCTAGTGTTCTAGTTTAAAATCAGGATATTACAGAAAAGAAGTGTGTGGATAATGGTTCTCAGTGATCAGCTAGGAGTTTAGTTTCTGTCACATTGTTAGAGAATTGTTCTGTGAAGACAGAACTAAAAAGTGTATTTAATCTTACATGCTTTTTTACTTTTTGACCCAAATGACAATTCTCCATTTGATATAGTTCTATTTTTAAGTTTATTTTATTTGTGGATATTTATGTGGTATGCATGCTCATATTCACACACACACACACACAGCAGATAGAGCAGGATATTGGGTTCCTTCCTGTCACTCATTCTCTGCATATTGCCTCCAGACATGGTCTTCATTTATGTAGAATCCACCACATTTTTGACTAGGTTGATTAACCAGAGAGCTGTTGGGATCCAACTGTCTCTCTTCCCCAAAGCTGGGGTCACAAACATATACAACCATGCATTGCTTTTTGTGTGGGTGCTGGGGATTTGAACTCATGCCCTCATGCTTGAAGGGAAAACACTCATACTCACTGAATCATCTGCCTAAGTCCTGGACGTATGCTGCTGTGGGCCTTTTAGAATCTGTATGTCCATAACTACAAGTTCTATCCCTTAAAGAAGTGATTCTTGGGGTGGGAAATTAGTAACTACCACCCCAACACAATTGCAGGGCCTGTGAGGCACAGACACCAGGGCATCACCCTTCAGGTGCCATCTGACTGTTCCAAGATGACATGAGTTTCTACCACAGAGTGTCTTGCTACAACTTGACTCTTGAATGTTAAATATGACCTGCCTCAGGTTATAAAACTTGAGATTTTAGAGTGGACCTTTGAACTCTTTGCAATGTGATACAGTAAACTATTGCTAGGTTGAATGTGCATTGGGAGGAAGGACTTAATATCAGTGTCAGTATGTAAGTGGTTCACCCATAGGAAGTCAACGTGCAAATATAGTGGAAAGGAGAAAATAGCAGGACAGGTGTTTCTATCAGAACCTACCCACTTTTAAGTCTAACAACCACAAAAACATCCTCTGTTGAATCATTTATCAAGAATCATTTGGAGATTGGTTCCATTTAGTCCCTGCAAACTCCCTCTGCAATTCCTCAAGTTCAGGTTGATTCTGACCCTGCCTCCTCCCCTAGTTTCTATATTCCATGCTGTTAAATCAGTGTGGGCAAATTCCTATTTTACACATCAAACTGGGTGAAATGTTACATCTTTTAACATGGGTTTTGTTTCAGAATTTCCTTTTAAATGATCAGATCTGGGCATTTATTGGTTTTGAGATATGATTGACAATCAGATTTCTGTATTTTAAAGTTCCTCTGCCCTAGACTGTAGACTTGTAGAGCAAGAAAACTCTTTGGTAATGGCACACCCTTAACTTTATGCCATGATGCTCTCCAAATGGTCTTTGGAAAGGAAATGGCCATTTGGCATTGGGGCAAGATTGCCAAGGGAGAGTGTTTGATTCCTGCCTGCCTTCTTAGCCACAATCAGAAATTGTCTCCTCTTTTTTCTGAAACAGATACTTCCTGGGGTCCGAATCATTATTGCCAATCCAGAAACGAAAGGCCCACTGGGGGATTCCCACCTTGGAGAGGTGAGTCACACAGAGCCTCTTGGGAGATCTGTACTCTGAGCCTGTTTTTGCTTTGGCACCTGCTATCATCCACAACTCATGCTGCTCACATGAGGCAAGTCATGGTGTCCAGGGAGGAGCTAGAGGTGTGCTTTCCAGATTCAGTCACCACCGGAAAGCTCAGTACTATAGAGTTGCATACCCCTAAGGACTCATGAGACACAGTCATCAGAGAATTCCAAAATCATCTGAATCATTTATCAAGAATCTGATCTCTGCAGATTCACTCTGCAGGGTGTTTTTATGAGCCTTCTCTGTTTCTAAGAACTCCTCCATCAGGAAATTATTAAAACCTACAGAGTGAACAGAGCTCCACCTACCACAATGGCCATGAAATTCAAAAGCCCAAGATTATCAAAGTGGTGATTAGATGTGTATTTTAGATCAGAGAGAAGAGTGGTGTTTTATGTCACTTGTGATGACATCCATACCCTGTCATTTGTTCTCCTCATGCTGTTGGTAAGGTATAACTGGAGGGAAATAGCTCATCATGCTTCCAAGCCTAAGTTTTACAGCACTGACATCAGCAGTGCCACCCATTTGGTGAGGTCAAGTGTCACCATGTCCTTTCTCTTATTCTCTCCACTGATAAAACTTCTCTGAAAAGATAGAAGCCATGAGCAAATGACACAGCCCAAGTCTAACCTTTCCTTCCAGTTATTCTGCCTATGCCTTGGCTGCCCAGCTTAGGATCCTTGTGTGTGATCATTTTCTCTGCATCCTCTACCCTACATGTCACCAGCAGCAGAACAGTATCAGCTCACCACACTTCCCACAGAGCATGTGGGTAAACACACGACTAAACATTTCTACTTACTCTCCACATTCCTTTCTTGTTTGGCTACTTTGTAACCCTTGTCTACATCTTGTGATTATATGAACTAAGGTAAACAAGTGTTACTTACATTCAGAGTTCTGTTCCCTCCCAAGGCAACCAGGAATGGAGATGTTATGAAGTTGACTTTTTTTATATATATAGTTTTACTCCAACTTGATTGAACCATAATTGGCAAATAGAGTATATAAGTCAAGGTGTGCACATAATATTTTTGATGTACTAGTAGTTTTATACATTCAAGGTAATCAATACAACTATCACCTTATAAAATTACCTTTTTTGTGTATGGTGAGAAAATTTAAGTTCTGTTGCCGAATTTCAAGCCAAAAGAGCACAATCTCTTCTCCCAGGAGTCCTTCATCATCTAATGCTCTTCAGCCAACATTCACTCCCATCCCTTCCTACCCTCAGGGACTAGTGACAACTATTTAGCTCCCTGCTTTCTATAAGCACAACCTTTCAGAGTCCACATAAGAGATTAGGTGGTATGTGTTTTGTCCTGACTTCTACTTCACGTTGTTAGGAATAGCAGACTTCCATTTCCCCCTTTTAAAACTGAAGTATATGACATTGGAGACTGAATTATATGGCATTGTATTAGTTAACTTATCTTGTTGCTATGACAAGAGCAAATAAGGAAGAGTTTATTGTGCCATATGGCCCCAGGAGACAGTCCATCATGGCAGAGACATCATGATATCAGAAGCTCAAGGCCATTGGTCACATTATATCTACAGTCATAAGTGTAGTGGGAATGGTGGTGTTCAGCTAGCTCTCTCTTTTTGTAGTCTACAATGAAGCCTAAAAAGTGGAACTACCCATGTTCAGGTGGTTTTTCCCACCTCAGTTAACCTAATCAAGAAAATCCCTCACAGATGTACCCAGAGACTTCTCTCCAAAGTAATTGTAGATCCTGCCAAGTTGCAGCCAATATAATGTCACAATTGTCTTAGCAGGGAATATTGCATACTGGAGAACAGAAAACAGCTGTCACCTCATCTGATGTTGTCCTTCTCTCTGTGTGTTACTTTTTAATTACTTCAGCATGTGTTTAGTAAATGTCTGCTAGGATCCAGGTACTAATATGGGGTCTTGAAATACAGTGGTAAACAGTACAGATGAAGCTTTCACTTCAAGGTACTCAGCTATTTTGATGTTAGTAAAGTAACAAAATATGCAATCTCAGAATGCCTGTACTGCAAACTGTATAACCTGAAAGCCCTCTTTATGGGTCTGGCCTTGTATATAAGCATCACTACATACATTGTACAGATGTCCTTGGAATTGTGTTGCCTCCATATTTACCTGGGCCTTTCATGTGGTTCCACATCATCCACAGCTATTGCTTTGCACCTATGTCAGCCTCTACTTAACCATTCGTTCTGCAGACCCCACATTCACCTGCCTGTCCTTTCTGTCGACTTTGCCCCTTCACTGTACGTTGTGTTATTTGATCATAGTCTTCTTCAAATAGTATGCTAACCAAGTGAAAGGGAAAGGCACAGTCTTAAGGCTTTGAGCATTTTCCTAGTTGCTCTTAGAAATGACCATCACATTTGAAAAACTATAAGAAAACTCATACAACTTTGTTCACTTTTAAAATCTTCCTGTAATCTGCTTTAATGAAATTTTCAGATTGTTAATGGCTTATTTGGTTGTAGCTTATTTTTGCATAGTACTTTTATTATAGAGAGCTTTGTGAATGTCTGTACTCCCCATCCCCACCCCCACCAACCCAGACAGCTGGTCAAAACCACCATGGTCTTGTATTGGGACTGAACCAAGGAAGCCTTAGCTATTGTGGAAAACGAATTGCTATGTAATAGAGAGTTAGCTTCTCTTCTCTAGAGAAGGCTGAGTGGACAAAGTAGCTCATGTACAATGATGTTTCATTCTGTCCGTAGATCTGGGTCCACAGTGCCCATAATGCCAGTGGCTATTTTACTATTTATGGAGACGAATCTCTTCAGTCTGATCATTTCAACTCCCGGTTGAGTTTTGGAGACACCCAGACCATTTGGGCCCGGACAGGCTACCTGGGCTTCCTGCGGAGAACTGAGCTCACAGATGCAAATGGAGGTGAGTCCAGACTGGAAGATGCTACACATTGGACAGAAGTTGAATTTGACCAACATTGAAAATGGCTTTGAATTTGAGAGCATCACCAGGACCTCTGCTTGCCCTTACTCATCTGAAAGTGCCTGACCTTGAAAGAGAGACAAGTAGGGACTGGTAAAGTATTTACCATGTGAACATAAGACCTGAGTTTAATCCCCAGAACTCACTATGTGCTTCTTAAGATCTTAGCACTAGAAGTTAGCTCCCTGGGCCATCTAGACAACCAACCTAGACAGATTGTTTCTAAGTTCAGTGAGAGACCCTTTCTCAGCAAACAGGGTGACTAGCAACCAAGGAAAATATCTGATGCTGATTTCTGGCTTCCATGCATATACATAAATGTGCACACACCTGTACAACCAAATATACATGACCATGTACACACAGGCAGGTAAGATATAAATGCAGTGGACAGAACTGTGCTTTCTTTTGCCTTTCTGAGAATCAAGAGCAAAGGTAAAGCTAAAGACAAGCCCAGCACTTCCTATGGTGAAGTGTGACTAGTGTCCTCATAAATTCCAGGGGTTGCATGCTTTCTCTCTACCAGGACCACTCCTATGACATTTGGAAGGGAGTAGTCTGAGTCTCTGAGCCCTGATGGCCAACAACTGCCTTCCTACTCCCACTACTTAGGACACAGCCCCCTAGCAGTAGAATACTCTATTGCTACCTTCCTGAGGCTCCATATAGAGAGTCACATTAGGGTTTTTCATGAAGCCAAGATACAAAAACATACTCACAAGCCTTGGGGGTGGCTCAGTGGCAGAGTGCATGCCTGAGAATCACATATCAGAAAAAATCAATTTTCAATATGTATTCAGATAACTGGGGAGATTTGGTAAAGTACTTGGTAAAGTATTCACTATGCAAGAAGGAAGACCAGAGTTCAGATCTCTAGCACTCAAGTAAAATGCTTGGTACAACCACACACACCTGTAATCCCAGGACAAGGAAGGCAAAATAGGTGGATTCCTGGAGCTCACAGGCCAGCCAATCTAACCAAACTGGTGAGCTTGAGGTTCAGTGAGAGAGCCTGTCTCACAAAGTAAAGAGGAGAACAACTGAGGGACGATATCCTATATTGACACATGAGCAGGTGCACCCACAACACACAGAAAATAAAGAACTGCCCTGAATATTCACTTCTGATTGTTTCATAGTCTACTTGCCTCTCTGCTTTACCATATACTTCTAGAGTCATGGGGAGACCAAAATCCTGGGCAGATGAGATTCTAGATTTTGATGATGAGGCTTCCTAAATCACCTAACACACCTGCTAACCTGAGTCCTGCATTTAGGGGATAGAGCATGCTAGTATGGAAGTTTCATGATGGGTAGTCACAGGCTCATTTAATCAAAGATGTAAAGTTCAAAGTTGTAAATGAGGATATCAGTTTACAGCCCTCAAGGAAAACCTGTAGAATCCTGCTCAGCTAAGCCCTAGGGAATAAAGCAGTGGAGTGTGCCTGCTGTCTTCACCTCATTGGTCCCTGGATGATTGCGTGAACCCACACTCACAGCAGGAAAACAAAGCTCTATTGTAAGAAGAAGCAGGTAAGCAGAGGTCTCCATCTTGCTCCTCTGCTTAGATTAGGAAAGATTTATGTGCTTTTACTTTATGGTATTTGTTTATTCCAAATTTTCCCTGGCATACTTATTACCCAGTTAAAATTAAAGATAGAATTTTTATTTTAAGCAAAGATAGAGATGACCATATCTTCATTATTATAAGGTTTTTCTTGCAGGATAAAAGAAAGTCTTGAAGGGCCTGAGGAGATGACTCAGCAAATGAAAACAGAGTTTGACCTCCAGAATCAACATAAGTGTTAGGTAGGCCTGGTAGCCTTCCTGAAATCTCAGCTCACATGAGTCAGAATCTTTGGAGCTAGCTAAACTAGTCCATTTGGCAAGGTTTGTGTTTAAGTAAGAGACCTGCCTCAGGGTAGGAGAACAGCTGAGGGACTTGTAAGTGAGTTCAACCCCATAAAGTTCATACTTTTAAGTGCTGACTGGTGTTAGTTCATTAGTCATTGCTAAGTCCCATAATCACTAATGTAGATGTGATCTTATGTCTGATGGTAGAAGCTGGTCCAAAAGAAGATTGGCTTATTCCTAGTGGACAAAGTCAGAAATTAGGCAGGCTAGGATAAAAACTGAAAAGGCTTAGGAGGGTGATGGGGAGGCATGTTGTATACCTATGTGAAAGCATCATAATACTTATTACTTTATATAATTAATGTACATTCATACATAATAAGAAAGGACAGGTATGGCCTTATCACCAGTAACTGGGATGCTGAGAAGGATCCCTGAGGCTTGCTAGCCAGCCTAGCTGAATTACTGGATTTCTGGGCTCCAAATTCAGTAGGAGGATCATGTTCTCATAAAATGATGTGCAGAGTCATAGAGAAAAACACCTGACATTGACCTGTGGCCTCTACAAGTGTGCACATGTGTGTAAGACCACGCGCGCGCACGCACACACACACACACACACACACACACACACACACACACACACGCCTTAAAAGGAAAAAACAAAACAAAAAATAAAACATAAAAAAGAGAACCTGGTGATTAGACATTCGGCCTCTGGAGAATAAAAAGGAGTGTCTGAGCCTGAGGCAGCTGACACTCCCCAGGAGGAAGGCGAGAACCATCCCTAGATCTAGATCTCCTTTCCTTGTTTATGTCACTCTGGAGAAAATAGAATAAAGCAAAGGTCTTGACTGGTTCTTGGTTTCTTCTCCAACAGAGCGCCATGATGCCCTCTACGTGGTGGGAGCACTGGATGAAGCCATGGAGCTGCGGGGCATGAGGTACCACCCAATAGACATAGAGACTTCAGTCATCAGAGCCCACAAAAGTGTCACAGAATGGTAAGAGGACCGGAAGGCATTGTCTGTTGTGGTGTCAGGAACCTAGTTATTGATCACAGAATATGGAGAAATTTCCCTAAAACAAGGCACTTGACTGGGTGGAGTGTCTCTTCAAGGTAAGCTGTCCTCAGGGCTAAGGGCAATGCAGGTAAGAACTATTCTGTTAGAACATCTCAGGCGACTGGAAGCCCAAGAGTTTTCTTCTAAATAGTGTTTCCAGGAAGCCAAGTTGTTAATTTCTGCAATCATATAGATGTGAAGTTTATTTTAGTCCTCTGTATTGTGTTTTCACAAATTAAAACAACAAAGAAAACACACATGCCTTCCACTGATACTTGGTAGTAAGAGGCATTATACTTCCATGGGAAAAGTAAACATGGAGAGGCATTGTTTTGATTGTAAACTGATATCCTCATTTACAACTTTGAACTTTACATCTTTGATTAAATGAGCCTGTGACTACCCATCACAGCCCTCAAGGAAAACCTGTAGAATCCTTGTTTTGATTGGGCTTACTAGATATGTGTGTCAGGTCAGAAATGCTTCACTTAAACCAAAGCCTAAGCCACAAGGCCCTGGACACAGTGACCCCTAGAGGTGAGAATCTCTGTCTTCTGCCTGAGCCTTTTCAATGCATTTATAAGTGCCATTGACAAGCAGGTCTCCACCCATGAGCTCACTTCTGCTCCCTGTGTTTGGAAAAGGAGGGCGGCTAGAGCAAGTCATCAGTCTCTGCTCATGGTAGCCACAGACTTGCTTAGCGCCTTCATGCTATGTCTCAGAATGAAAAGTGACTACATGCTTTTCATTGTAGGTTTGTTCACTCACTTGATGACAGGCAGGTATTTACTCACTAAGGGCACTAAATACACTCTTGGCAGAGAGCCTGATGGGACCAATCTCAGTCTTTGGCCACAACCAGTAAGAGAAGCATATGCAGGAATAGCTTTGAGTAGTTTTCAGACCTTAGTTCTGATTGTTCATTCTTCTAAAGAGTTTCTAAACACAGGCTCAGACTTACTGCCACTTATTGAACCTAAATAGTACAGGAAGATTTATTTACTTGTTTATTTTTTTGTTGTGCTAAGTTTTAGAACTGGTGTTTCCTATATGCTAGACAGATGTTTTGTAATAGTCCTGAATTTGATTGTTAGGCTCTTGGCAAAGTACGTAAGATCCTGCTTGCATGTACATGTTCTGTCATCACATGTTTTCAACACAGACCTCCCAAGGCCCTGAGTTCTATGCTCAGCACCCCAAAAGTCCCTCTGCATTTTTACCCTAAGCATCACTAGGACAAAAGCTCCATTTGTCATAGTTTCCACCAAATAAATGCCCACTGTATGAATTAGTTGCTGCAGTTTTACTGTTGTCTCCAAACTCAGTACTGAGAGACAGAACTGGTAATCATGCTCACATGTCGCCTTGTCATGTTGTTTGACTGGAGATAGACTTAATGGCTCTGCCCTCCATGTGTCTTATCCTCTGGGGCCAGCTCAGGCATATCTCTAGTCTGGCAATGACAGTGTTTCATATCAGAACAACCCAGAATATTCCAGCACTTGTATAGCCTCTGTTAGTATCACCCTGCTCACACACATTGACCAGGTTCCATATTGAGCTTGAGCCCAAGAACCAGAAAGTAGGAGGGCTGGGCTGAGAGTGCTTCCTGCTCCCACTCAAACTCCAGCAGCAGCAGAGCTGGGAGTGGAAAGAGCTGGTGATAGGCCACGTTAGAGGGCTGATGAAAATGATGGGGGAACCCATCCCAGGCAGCTATAAAGTAGCAGAACTAGAATCCATACACCCGGGGTGGGGGTGGGGCAGAAGTGAACCCTGTGCCATGGAAGCAGAATCCAGGAAACACTATATATACCACACAGGAGCCACCATGAGAGAAGGCCAGGAGAAAATCTGAAGAGGTATGTTGTTGCCTGAAAGGCTGTATGCTGATCCAGATCAGAGGGATGTGCCAGTCTGAGGAGATGGGTGGGATCTCTCAGGCAGATCTGAATGAAACAAAGTCTTATCATTCTATAAAAGACTCCCCCCAGTAATGGTGGTTTTCTTCTCTGTCTTCTAGTGCTGTCTTTACCTGGACAAACCTGTTAGTGGTTGTGGTTGAACTTGATGGGTCAGAGCAGGAAGCCTTGGACTTGGTTCCCTTGGTAACCAATGTGGTCCTGGAAGAGCATTACCTAATCGTAGGAGTAGTGGTCGTGGTGGACATCGGTGTCATCCCCATCAACTCCCGGGGAGAGAAACAGCGGATGCACCTGCGAGACGGGTTCTTGGCAGACCAACTGGACCCCATCTACGTGGCCTATAACATGTAGTCTCGTCACTTTGACTGGACCCCATCTACGTGGCCTATAACATGTAGTCTCGTCACTTTGACTTCCACAGACTTTTCTACGGATGTGACCATTTTTCTTTCTTTTTTTTTCCTTCTCAGTGTCCACAGAGACATGCAGACACTCAGGCCACACTCAGAAGAGGAGCCTGATGTGGTGGGATTGGGGTAGCACCTCTAGGAGCGCCACCCTGAGTGGACATGAGATGTGGATTTATGCTGGACATTGCTCAGAAGGACTTTGGATCACTGCCTTCAGTTTGCTGGAAAAGATCGTTTTAAGAACTTTCTTTCCTTCTTTTTTTCTTTTTCTTTTCTTTTTTTTAATTATTGGATAAGAAGTGCTCTCTTCGTAAATGTGGTATTTTGTTAAGCCAATATAGTGATTAAAAAAAATTCTACCCTTCAAATGGGTTCTTTTAAACAATTTATGTAGTGTGACAAAGAATTGTTTTTTCTGTTTTAATGTTTCATGGAATCTTACTGACGTGGATCTGTTACTAATTTAAGCCATCCCTAGATCTCACCCTTCTAGGAGAGTTTATTGAGGTACGAGAACCTTCCAGGTAGCACCTTCCAATTAGATTTTAGCAGCTTGCTTTGTCAGAGACATGCTGAAGAAACAGAGGCCAGTTCATGGCCTTTGAAGTTAACATAGAAGGAGCAGCGATTATAAATAAGGTATTTCGGCAACTATCTTGCAGATATCTTTGTACTAAACTAAAAAGATAAAAATAAGTTAACTTCCTCGATATGTAATTATGTACAAAATGTTTAATTTATTTTGATCTCTTTAGAAGTATAAAAGAGAAAAAACATGCAAGAATATTAAAGTCTTGTAATGTTTGCTAATATAAAAAAAAGTGTTGTATTATCTTGCGTGGATAGTATCACAACAAATATATATATATGAAATATAAATTCACTAATGAACAAAGGAGATTTTAAAGTTTAACTGCAGAACTTGTCACTTGCATGGTGCGCCCTCCACTGTATTCATACACACTTGGCTGTTTCCGAGCAATCGCAGATCGCCAGGAACCCTGTCTTAGACCCGAGATCAGCAAGTGGAGTCACCGCCGTCTCTGAGAGGGTGAAGGGATTCAAAGCTAATGTGCGCTAGTTTTTCCTTTGCTATGAGGATGACAGTGAATGCTCTAGTGCCAGCATATGCCAGTGACGTTGAGGGGCTCCAGGTTGGCAAACAGCACTGTTTTCTCAGCTGCAAAAATTTGTTGCATAATGTCAATTTTATTTTATTTTAGCATTTTGTGTCACTTTTTATAATTTTTGTTGTTGTTGTTTTCCCTTGATATGAAAAGAAATGACACCGTTTGGTCATTTGCACCAGGTGTCACTAATTTACCCCTTCCAGTGGCCAATGTGAGCAGATAAATGACCAGAACACCTTTGAGGGAAAAGCTAGCTATGTGTGATGTCTTCTTGACTGTGTAGATCCAGCCAACTCTGATCCTCTAATCTTGGGAACTTCCTAGCTTGGCCCTGAAAGTAGGCACTATTCCAGAGACTTAAAACAGCAAGGAGTTCTGCCAGCTTCATCCTTGTACAAGCTGTTGGGAAACTGATTCCTGGTGACATGTGCCTATATTTTCATGTGCACAGCTTGGCCACTGTATCCTTGTCTGTATCCGATCAAGGAGAAGGTATCAGCAATACAAGACAGTGTTTATTTTGTAATTGCCACAGTATGGCTTCAGTGGCTCCCAGTATGAGATAAACCTAAAATTGTTGCTAGGCAGAAATGAGGTTCTTGATTGCTTTATGGGTGAGGTCTTTGTCTGCCTTAGTTACAGCTGCCAACAGTAAACCCTTTGCTAAAAGAGAGTTTTCTATGACTTCCAAGATCCAAGGCTGATTTGTTTTGGTTTGTTATTAATTTAATTGGCGCATTTCTTTTAAAAACTTTACATGTGTAAAGCATTCTTCATCTCCATAAATTACTTAATTTTTCAAATATTGTTTGCTCATTGCTGTATGTTTCTACATGTTTCAAATACACATTCCTACAGTTTGCAGATTCCCAAGGGGGAAAATCCCTATCACATACACCACATACAGAAAAAATTTTCTTGATACATGCATTTGCACTCCCCATACACACACCTCCACAGTTTCTTTAAGGGAATTTGGTTTAATATTTCAGATAGGAGACTGATTGGGAAACATGATTACAGTGTGCAGGGAATCTTCCATCTGGCTGATGTGAGGAAGCAAATCAAATTTAGATGTCACTCAAAACCTACTCTTAACTTTTCACCGTATCAACTTCATACCCTAGGAGGGCGAAGCCTGCAGCACAGGTGCAAAAGCCAATCCCGGCCGGTCTCTTCTGCACCGTCATCTGTGACGTGAGACTTTAGGCTTGAAAGAGTTGGTGGACTAGCTTGGAAGCTTAGTTGTGCAAGAAAAAGGAAAGGAGACACTTAAGTACCACCAGTTTCAGCAATAAAGAAGGATCATTGTGTATTAGAAATCGTACTGTAGATAAATCATTCATGAGAATGTTTTTTTTTAAAAAAAGTTTGTCTTGTGACCATGTGCTTTTGGAATCAGCCAAAACCATGTAATCTACTTGCACAAAAAGAGGGTACACACTGAACACTGAGACACAGACCTAATCGAACAGGAGCAGATTCCTCATGGTGCTTGTTTATTATATATATTTAACCCTGCTTGACACTTTACCCAAGGGGATGGTCCCTTTATCAGTTGAATGTTAGCAGCGTTATTTCAGAGTGTGGTGACTGGTTAGAGAAAACTCATGTACTCAACCAATCACAGTTTCAAACAAAATTTTTATGTGCAAAGGACAGCAACCTTCTTGTATGTTCAACCACCAGTACGCTTTGTACATCTGTGATAACGCCTGTTTTATATTCAAATGAACAAATAAAAGCTTTTATTTTTGTTGCTCTGAAAATAGCAGTTTCTTAATTGGTACCCTGGGGGGAAAATGGCTGGGATAGACCACTTCCATGGCAGGAAGGAGGTGGCTCCTGCTGGGAAGTGTATCTGACTCTGTTTACAGGACTTGTTGCATAGCTTAGTACAGATGAACCTGCTTTGAATGGTGTGTAAATCTTGATGTAAACATTTCTAGTTAACAGCAGTTCCTATGGCAACAAATGTTTTGTGAAATTTTTTTTATTCTTTTAAATATATCTGAATATATTTGTTTACATTTTGCTGCATGTGTACAGATTATTGGTAACTGGGACAGAGTAAGCAGATGTCCTGTTATGTGAACCCTTTGATTTGCTCTGTCACAGGGAACTTTGCATGTCCGGACAGGCCACCACCACTGGTTGCCTATTCTTTCCAATTCAAACTGTCATTGCTCATTTAATAACCAAAAGTTCTATCTTTTGCTTAAGGTCCTAGGAGTCTTAACAATTTTGTCTTGGGAAAGCCTTGACTAGTAACCTGATCTTTAGCCTGGTGATTATATAAAGGTCCACATGAGCATAGGGAGATTGCTCAGCTGGTCAAGCAGTTGCCACACAGCCTGGCAAACTGAGTTTGATCCCTGGAACTTACATGTGAGTAGCAGGAAAGAGCTAATTACATGAAGTTGTTCTCTTAACCTCTACAGACATTATACACCCCCATACAAATCATGCACATAAACGATAATGTTAAAGATGGGTATGGTGACATGTGCTTCTAAGCCAAGCACTGGGGAAGCAGAAGCAGAACTTCTGGGGCTCACCTACTAGCCTAGCCTTTGAGAAGAGAGACCCTGTGTGTACATGTCAAGATGTTATCTCCTGAAGAGTGATAGCTAAGTTTAATGGCTGACTTCCACACAGAAGTCAGAGCTAGTTCACAGGATCAGAACTGAAGTACATCTGTGCAGAGCACGAGGTTAGCTTAAAGCCTTTGCGTTGGAGTTCTACTTGCCTATGCCCTGGTTACATCTGAGATGACAAATGCTCATGCTGCTTTAAGTATGGTATAAGACCTATCTGGCAGTATCAAGGAGAAACAGAATCTTGCAAGAAAGGATGCTTTTACAGAGACCCAGGTTTCTCAGATGGCAACCCTGATAACTGGTCAAGTAGAAGGCAGGTAACCATGAGAACTGTGCCTATGGGGGGCCGATTCAGATCTATCATATGCACTCATGTATGTATGGATGTGTGCACATGTAGCATCTTTTAGTGTGATGTTCTGCACATTTTGTGCCCTCGAGGACAACGTTATAGTCCCAGGGAATGTTCTGTAGTATTGTGGTTATTGATCAGTTGTTCTGTCCTAGGAATCTCCTGTGACTTCTCAGTAGGCTGAGATCCAATGGTCTGCCCACCTACGTGGAAACTGGCAGTAAAGTTCTATGGGAGAAGTTCTGGGATGAAATCAGCATCCCTCAGCCTCCACATGGGTTTGATGACCACTGAAACTTGCTTCATCTGTAGATAGACCTCGTGATCTTTCCCCTCATTAATATTGTTTTCTATCCTATGCTAGAATGTCTTGGGTGGAATCCTTTATGACCTTTTCCATAGTCCTTCAGCTATCTTTGCATTATTAAAACCTCTGAAGATGTCATATCCTCATTTCCCTGGGGCAAAGGCATATCCACATCAAGGCTGGTAGGTCCACTCAGTGGCTGACTCACTGAATTTTAATCTTTCGGATTGATTATGTGAACAAAACCAAGCAACATACAACCAATATTTTTGTTTCTCTCAGCAAATGGTTTGGTGTGGCGCCAATGTTTGTGCGGACTGTTATTTAACTATAATAATTTCATTCCACGAAGGGCCAGGCCAAGTCACCTGGCTGGATTGAGGACTTGTGTCATAGCTGAACTCTGTTTCCCACAGTACACTCTATCTTGGCTCCTTTCCTTGAAATAAGACTAACTGGCCTTGTATCTAATCTTTGCCAGACAATGGCTAGGTCATTTTCACTGAGTTCTGGCTTTCCAAGTAGAAACAGTAGAAATATGAAGGAGTCAGGCTTACTGGTGAATGCCTTGTGTGAACTTGGTGAGACGGTGCCTGTTTTACCAGGGTGTATTCCAGAGGCAGTCTAAGAATGAGGAGGCAAGTAGACAACATACCCAAGGACTTCTGGCTACATGCCTGAGATAGGAGAGAAATATCCTTTCACCCTTATGTCTGCTATGTGTACCCAGTTAGCTATCTCCTAGGAAGAGTCATTCAGTGACCCATGGAGTGGTAAAGTATGAACAGAAAGGAAGAAGGAATCAAAATGTTTAAGTTCTGTCTCTTTTGGATGTCAGTCAACACACACTTAAACTCCACTCCCCATTCATACTGACTGTTGCTGAGGATGTTACATGAAACATCCCCAGACTCGAGACCAGGCCATGAGCAATGAAGGAAGTCTCAGTTCATCTGTTTCCAGTCTCTGTCCAGCCTCAGAGTGTATTCATTTCTACAACAGGAAGTGGACTACTTTCTGAGGAAGATCTGTCCTCTTTCCCCACAACTTGAAGGATTCTCCAAATTCATCTAATCAAATGTGAGTATGAAGCTGCTGGTTCACTTCCTTAACCTCTTACTTATTATTGATGTATAGGAATTCTAAAATACCCCAGTTCTAATGACAAGAGGTAGAGAATATAAGTGAAGACAGCTGTGATCAAGGCAAAGAGGACTTTTGATGATTCCTGATGGTAAACTAGAATTGTGACTTAAATGTTCACAGGACTCCAAGGAATATGGGAACAAGGGTGCTTCTCCTGTGACCTGCATCTCTGTGTGAAGCCTCCCCATTCCTGTGCTCCATGACCGCTTCTCTAAAACTAGTATGATTTCAGTGCACCCAACTTATGTTTTCTTGCCCAGTATTCATTATAAAAATGCTCTTAAATCAGGCATATTGGTGCATTCCTAAAGGCCAGACACTTGGGGTGCAAACAAAGCAGAAGCTCAAGGTCATCCTTGGCTACATAGTAAGTTCAAGGCTAACCTGTGCTACATAAGACCCTGTGCAAAAAAAAAAAAAAATTTTAGCTCTAGGTCCACTGAATGTACTTTGAGTTTCCATCTGGGCCTACAGAAGGAACTTGTCCAAAACATGGCCCTTCTTCATCATGGTTTCTGGAACAGCTCAGAAAATGCCGTTCATAAATCCCTAGCTTTGAAGAGTTTCAGTTAAAATATTTGAAGCAATGAGGAAACTGGGCTCCTCATAGAAAAACCCCTGAAGAGCACTGGGATAAACAGAAAGGATATAACATTTGTGTGTGCCCCTGTGGCTATATGTGGATATGTTTATTCAGTTTTGTGGGGCCAGAGGTTGATGTTAGTGGTCTTGCCCAGTCATTCTCCACCTTACTTTTTAATCAGGGATCCTCCTGGCTTTGCCTGCCCAGGGATTACAAAAGTAGACCTGGCTGTGGCTGGCTCTGTGTATAGGTGCTGAGGACTGAATGTTTGTTGCTCCTTGTGCTTTCCTAGTGAGCACTTGACCTGACCAACTGAGCCATGCTCCCAGCCCCAAGGACTTAACATTTTTGTTTTTTCAGGTTAATGTAGAGTATACCTGAAGGCCCCCTGAGAATGGTGTGGGCCCTGGCTAAGCTTAGGTGTATAAGTGAGTGAAACGTGGCCCTGTGGGTGTTGGTGAGCACCTCCTGATTGGTAGAGACAAGTACAGCAGGACTAGGTCCCCTTTTCTGCCAGTAGCCCTTGTTTCTTCATGTAGAAGTGCATGGCTGTAGCATAGAAAGGATAACACAGACCTCAAGTTTCCCAGAAAACAGAAATTCCTAAAACTGTCAGTTTTCTTTTCCCACATCATAGTTTAGAAGTCTTATGGGTGCTGTTGAGAAGCAATTTGAAAGGCTCCTGTGGTCCTCTGCAATGTGGATAATTAAACCTTCCATTTGACCCATCTAAAGTTTACATCAGGCATTCAGGAATTAGCATCCAAAAGGTTTCTTCTGTTTTGTAAATGATGACTTAGGTGTGGATTTCTACCAAGAGAGTTCCTTAGATGTGGCAGAGAGATCTGGAGGCAGCCCCTCTTGTTTTCCAGGTTGTCCATAAAGACACAGATTTTTGCCTTAATATACAGATCTTCAGCCTCTACTCTGTTTCAATGGCTCCTTGTCATTCTATCAATAAAGACCAAAGGACAGTTGGTCCTTACTGTGTCTTAAAGTCCCTCAGTAGAGGTGAAGGTGGGATTCAAAGAGCACATGACCTCAGACTGCTTGATAATCCATGGATACTGATTATCACCCAAAGGATCCCTCTTTCAAGTTGTCTTCAACCAGCAAGTTATATAGGAATGGGGAACAAGACAGCCCATCAGTTCAGCATTTAGTGTCACCTCTGTGGTCAGGTAGTCTTGTCTCAGATTCATGGTGTTGGTGGTTTTCTCCTTAGGGTCTCCTCTGTGTAGCTGATGAGGGTTCACAAACACCAAGGCCACTAAGTCTTGCATCTGGATCAAAGATTAACTTGGGGCAAACAAACCATTAGTGTATATGTATAGAGACCTCTTAGAAATGATACACTTGAAAAAGAGGGTAACAGAAATGTATCTCCATCACTTGGTGGCCAACAGCTCAACATTTACATGTGGGCTGTTAGGGGAAAGGCAAATCATTTTATACAAAGAATAAAATTTGAAATAGGAATTGAGTCATTCAGTTGTTTCAAATGTGGCATTTCTGAAACAGTCACTGAGAAGGTTTTGTTTTGGTTAACCATTTATATTAGCTCTGATGTGTCTTTCTAGTGTTGGTGATACAAACTGACTATGGAACTAGATCCTCACCATCCCTCACCATAACCCAACAATACAGCATACACTCCATTTTATATCTTGGTTTCTTTATGGCTTATCTTGATAGATCACTGGCCTAGCACACATGGGGTCCTGTACTTGAAGCTCTGGTCCCACAACAAACAAAATGATGTGATATTGTCTGAATGCTTCATAGTCCCTGTTGGGCGGCACAAAGTCTTTTTAGGCAGCCTGCAATTTTGAATATCCTACTTTTTATTTTTTTTAAATTATTTTATCTATTCAGTCATTGCCTCCCCAGTACCCCCTTCCCACAGTTACTCATCCCATTCTTCCTCTCCTTTTCCTTCAAGAGGGTGTCCCCCATATACACCAGGAATTCCCCTTCTCTGGGGCCTCAAGTCCCAGGATTAAGCACATCCTCTCCCACTGAGGCCACACCAGGCAGTCCTTTGCTATATTTCTGTCAGTGCCTTGGAGCAGCCTATGTATGTTACCTGGTTGATGGCTCAGTCTCTAGAAGTTCCCAAGGGCCTGGGTTAGTTGAGACTGCTGATCTTATGGGGACGCCCTTCGCTTCAGCTTCTTCCATCCTTCCTTTAGTTCAACCATGGGGGTCCCCAACTTCAGTTCAATGGTTGGGTATCTGCATCTGTCTCAGTCAGCTGCTGGTAGGGCCTCTCAGAGGACAGCCATGCTAGGCTTCTGTCTATGTGCACATCATAGCACCAGTCAGGCCTTGATGCAGCCCCCCACCCCTTCCCCCAATGAGATGGATCCAAAGTTGGGCCAGTCATTGGACTGCCCCTTCCTTCAGTCTCTTCTCCACTTTTGTCCCTGCAGTTCTTTTAGACAAGTACAATTCTGGGTCAGAAGTTTTGACTGTGGGCTAGTAAACCTGTCCTTCCACTTGAGGCTCTATCTACTGGAGGTAGACTCTTCAAGTTCCCTCTTCCCAATGTTAGGCATTTCATCTAAGGTCACCCCCACTGAGTCCTGAGAGTGTCTCACCTCCCAGGACTCTGGTACTTTCTAGAGGCTCCCCCACCTCCCACCCCCAAGGCTGCTTGTTTCCATTCATTCTCCTGGCCCTCTGGGCTTCTTTCCTGTCCTCTCTCCCCTCCCCATACCTGACCCTTTTTCCCTTTGTGACCCCTCTCCCACCCAGTTCCTTTCCTCCCTCTGCCTCCTGTGATTGTTTTCTTCCCCCTTCTATGTGGGACTGAAGCATCATCACTTGGGGTTTTCTGCTTCTTAACATTTCTTATGGCCTGCCTCCTAGGTATTCTGTACTCTTTTAGCTAATATCCACTTTTCAATGAGTACATACCATACATGGCTTTTTGGGTCTGAGTTACTTCATTCAGGATGATATTTTTTAGTTCCATCCATGTGCCTGCAAAATTCATGACGTTCTCGTTTTTAATAGCTGAATAGTGTACCATTGTGTAAATGAATCACATTTTCAGTATCTATTTTTCAGTTGAGGGATTTCTAAGCTGTTTCCAGCTTCTGGCTATTACAAATAAGGCTGCTATGACGTGGAACACATGACCTGTGGTATGGTGGAACATCTTTTTGGGTATATTCCCAGGAGTGGTATATCTGGGTCTTCAAGTAGAACTATTTCCAGTTTTCTGAGGAACCTTCAGACTGATTTCCAGAATTGTTGTACCAGTTGCAATCCCACTGAACTGTTCCTTTTCCTCCACATCCTTGCCAGCATGTGCTGTCACTTGATGCCTACTTGATCATGGTGAATGATGGTTTTTTGATGTGATCTTGGACTCAGTTTGCAAGAACTTTATTATTTTTGCATCAATGTTCATAAGTGAAAATAGCCTCAAGTTTAATTTCTTTGTTGGGTCTTTGTGTGGCTTAGGTAGCAGAATAATTGTGGCTTCATGGAATGAATTAGGTCATGTTCCTTCTCTTTCTGTTTCGTGGAACAGTTTGAGGAGTATTGATATTAGCTCTTTTTGGAAGGTCTGGTAGAATCCTGCACTAAAACCATCTGGCCCTGGGCTTTGTGGGGGGGGGGGTTGGGAGGTTTCTAATGACTATTTCTATTTCCTTAGGGGTTATGGAACTGTTTAGTTTATCTGATCTTGATTTAACTTTGATATGTGGTATCTGTCCTGAAAATCATCTATTTCATCTAGGTTTTTCAGTTTTGTAGAGTATAGGCATCTGTGGTAGGTTCTGGTGATTTTTTAATTTCCTCAGTTTTTATTTTGTCTCCCTTTTCATTTCTGCTTTTGTTTATTTGGATACTGTCTTTGTGCCCTTTAGTTAGTTTTGCTAAGGGTTTACCTATCTTGTTGGTTTTTCTCAAAGAACCAGTTCTTGGTTTTGTTGATTCTTTATATCCTTTCTATAGTTTTCTTTCTGACTGGTTGATTCCAGCCCTAAGTTTGACTATTCCCTGCTGTCTATTCCTCTTGGCTATATTTGCTTCTCTCTGTTCTAGAACTTTCAGATGAGCTGTTAAGTTGCTTGTATGGGATCTCTCCAATTTCTTTATGAAGGCATTTAATGCTATGAATTTTTCTCTTAACACTGCTTTCATTGTGTCCCAAAAGTTTGGGTATGATATGTCCTCATTTTCATTGAATTCTACAAAGTCTTTGATCTCTCTCTCTCTCTCTCTCTCTCTCTCTCTCTCTCTCTCTCTCTCTCTCTCTCTCTCTCTCTCCTGACCAAGTTATCACTGAGGAGAGAGATGTTCAATTTCCATGAGTATGTGGGCTTTCTGTTGTTTTTGAAGTCCAACCTTAGTCTGTGGTGATCTGATAGGATGCATGGGATTATCTCTATTTTCTTGTATCTGTTGAGGCTTGTTTTGTGTCCAATTATATGGTCAGTTTTGGAGAAGATTCCATTAGGTGCTGAGAAGAAGGTATATTCTTTTGTTTTGAGGTGAAATGCTCTGTAGATAGCTGTTAAACCATTTAGTTCATAACTTCTGTTACTTTCACTGTGTCTCTGTTTAGTTTCTGTTTCAATGACCTGTCCATTAGTGAAAATGGAGTATTGAAGTCTCCCACTACTATTATGTGTGGTACAATGTGTTTTGAGCTTTAGTAAAGTTTCTTTTGCAAATGTGGGTCCTCTTGTATTTGGGGCATAGATATTCAGGATTGAGACTTCCTCTTGCTAGATTTTTCCTTTGAATATGAAGTGTCCTTCCCCATCTTGCTTGATTATTTTTGGTTGAAAGTTTATTTTATTGGATATTAGAATGGCAACTCCAGCTTGTTTCTTGGGACCATTTGCTAGAAAATGGTCCAGCTTCTTCCTGTAATGTGGTGTCTGTCTTTGTCAGTAAGGTGTGTTCCTTGTATGCAGCAAAATGCTGAATCCTGTTTACCTATTCATTCTGGTAGCCTGTGTCTTTTCATTGGGGAATTTAGTCCATTGATGTTGAAATTTATTAAAAACAGATGATTGTTAGTTTCTGTTATTTTTATTGCTGGAGGTGGTATTATGTGTATATGATTCTCTTTTGGGTTTGTTGTGAAATGTTTCTTGTGTGTGGGTTTTTTTGGCTTGGGTTTTTTTGTTGTTGTTTTTTTGTTTTGTTTTTTGGATGTAGTAACCCTCCTTGCTTTGGAGATTTCCTTCTAGTATCCTCTGTAGGACTGGATTAGTAAAAATATATTGTTTAAATTTGGTCTTGTCATGAAATATCTTGGTTTCTCCATCTATGGTGATTGAGAATTTTGCTGGGTATAGTATCCTGGACTGGCATTTGTGTTCTCTTAGAGTCTGGATGGCATCTGTCCTGGATCTTCTGGCTTTTAGAGTCTCTGTTGAGAAGTCTGATGTAATTCTGATAGATCTACCTTTATATGTTACTTAGCTTTTTCCCCTTACAGCTTTTAATATTCTTTCTTTGTTCTGTGCATTTAGTATTTTGATCATTATGTGACAAGAAGATTTTCTTTTCTGATCCAATCTATTTGGTATTCTGTAGTCGTCTTGTACATTTATGGCCATCTCTTCCTTTAGGTTAGGGAAATTTTTTTCTATGATTTTTTTGAAGATGTTTTCTGGCCCTTTGAGCTGGAATTCTTCACCCTCTTCTATTCTTATGATTCTTAGGTTTGATCTTTTTATTGTGTCCCAAATTTCCTGGATATTCTGGGTTAGGAGCTTTTTACAGTTTGTATTTTCTTTGATGTGTCAATATTTTCTATGGTCTCTTCTATGTCTGAGATTCTCTCTTCTATCTCTTGTATCCTGTTGGGGATGCTTGCATCTGTAGCTCCTGATTTCTTTCCTAAGTTGTCTATCTCCAGGGTTGCCTCCATTTTGGTTTTCTTTATTGTTTCTATTTCCATGTTTAGCTCTTGGACTGTTTTATTCAATTCCTTCACCTACTTGGTTGTATTTTCCTGTATTTCTTTAAGGGAGTTATTTATATCCTCCTTAAAGGCCTCTATCATCTTCATGAGATGGGATTTTAGGTCATTATCTTGCTTTTAAGGTATATTAAGGTATCCCAGGCTTGCTATGGTGGGAGAACTGGGTTCTGGCCATTCACTAGTAACTCCCATCCCTGACTCCTGCCAAGAAGAGTTCTGTTTTTTCCCTTGACTGCTTTAGAAGTTCATCCATGTTGGGTCACCACATTGGTCTTCCCCTGGATTGTTTGACTTACCATATCCCTGAAGGGTGGTTAAATACAGTAGCCTGAAATGCTCTACTTGTACATGAGAGCTGGATACAAAGGATGCCCTGTCACCCTTTTCCTCTTAAAATCAGGAGAATGAACCTCCCTTGAATGGCACCTGCCTCCACCCCAAGAAGAAACAAACATTCTTTATCAGGTGAACAGCCAACATCTACACAAGGTCTTGATCTTGGTCTTTTCCCCAAAGCTCTCATCTGCTGCCAGCTCCTGTCAACATCAACAGCCCTTTCCACACTCACCTGTTGTTCCACATCCTGCTTGGGATTTCAGTGAGGCCCTATGAGAAGGGCATGCATGCTCATCTCCCTGTGGGTCTGTCTTACCTAGCCTTAGAGGATGCAGTTACAATTTTGCCTTGGCTATCCCTTCAAGGTTAATGCTTGTCACATTACAGGATTTCGGTTGGGGGGGTCTCACTTTTCTTTAGAATGTGGTGACCAGACAATTTCCAGGCTCTCAAATTTGAGACTACTATAGCTTCAAAGAGGCTCAAATTGGAGCAAGAGTTAATTTTTGTTTTTTTCTGCAGCTCCCAGGCATTCTAACATGTGTCTGCTGGTAAATGCCACAGTGAGTCTGAACAGACAGATGCTTGTTTATGGCAGAAGAAGCCACTGGGGACAGTACGGCGAGTTTCAGTGGAAACATGGAAGAAGTAATAAACTAGATTTTGAAAGCTTGGTGCAAACTAGGAATGCAAATCGCCTCAACCATAATTTATATATTAGAACTGAGGGTATAGCTCCACAGGTAGAAGACTTGCCGGCCATGCAGAAAGCCCTGGCTTCCATGCCCAGTACTGCATATGGCTGATGTGGTGGTACATGCCTGTGATCTCAGCATGACAGTACATGCTGAAAGATCAGAAGTTCAAGGTCACATGGTTTGTGGCCAGTCTTAAATATGTGAGACCCTGTCTCACACATAATTGTAATTTTATATTATTTACAAATGTTTGATGAGACACAACAACCTGTAAAGTTGTGGTTTCATTTTTTACAATAATTGTATAGTTCTGTAGAATTCCATAGTTCTGCAGCATTCTATATCCCTCTCACAGCATTTTCACTTTATGGAGTTCAGGGCAGTAACACTCACCATCTGTGAGTTTTCCCAGCCTCAAAACTTGTCTCTCAAGAGTGATGCTCTCTGGTCAGTTGATGCCATACTACCTGGAAGTTCACAAGCAGATGAATCTCCAGCCTCCCAAGCTGTGGACCCACTCCATGGACCTGACGTCTGCAGTCCCCGGATGAGCTATGTAGGTGTGAACAGTTTGAACTTAATTTGTCTCTTTTTGTAGTAATGTTTAACTAATTTGATTGGGTCAATAATTCTTAATCTGAAGGACAAGGTAATTCTGGACATGAGGCACCTATAGAATTTTATGCAGTTTATCTTGCACATTGGTATTTGGCCCAACACTTTTATTTTCCTGGTATTATATCTGTAGTCCTCAGAGTGGCTTGGGAATGTGTTAAGGATGCCTGTGCTGAAGTGTGGAACCTAACAGTGCATGAATAAAGCTTCCTGGGACTGGGTTTGTGCTCCTCTAAATCAGAGACTAGACTGGGTGAAGACACAAGTTGGAGCTGCTTGCTGCACCATCTTAGTTAGTGAGGGGTGTGGAGGGAGTGGAGAAGCCAACTGTGACACGTATGATTTTGGATATTGAACGTGTTAACAACTTTTAGATGGTCATTAAGTTTTTTACTCTAGGATCTGCACCGAGAGGGTGCACAGTGCACTCCGCCACCTTTGATCCAGCAACACAGCATTTGGGACCTCCAAGTGCAGGGATAACCAAACATAACATCACTTGGGACTCGGCCACCTTGTGTGCTCCCTGCACCCAAGAGCTGGGCAGTTCTGTGGTCACCTACGCGCCAGCTCTGCTGTGGGACATCTGCCCTGCAGAGTGATCTGCACTGAGAGGGTGCACAGTGCACTCCGCCATCTTTGATCCAGCAACAGAGCAGTTGGGACCTCCAGGTGCAGGGATAACCGAGCATAACATTGGTTGGGACTCAGCCAGCTTGTGTGCTCCCTGCACCCAAGAGGTGGGCAGTTCTGTGGTCACCTACACACCAGCTCTGCTGTGGGACATCTGCCCTGCAGAGGGACCCGCACCGGGAGAGAGCACACCAGCCTCCCCTTAGCCATCTCTGCTCCGTGGATTGACTACTCTGAGTCTTCAGGTACACAGGGATTCCCCCAAGTATAACATCACCTGGGGCAAGGCACATTAGGGCTAAAAAAGTCACTCAGGAGCAGGGCAGCCCCTCAGCAATCAGTGCCAGGAGAATCCTGGGCACGGGGAGGGGCACAAATAGCCTTGCTGGCTCACAGGAGGTCCAAGCAACAGCCAGTGACAGCAGGACCAACTAACACCAGAGGTAACCAGATGGCAAAGGGCAAACGTAGAAACGTTACTAACAGAAATCAAGGCAATATGGCACCATCCGAACCCAACTCTTCAACAGCAGCAAGTCCTGGATACCCCATCACACCCGAAAGGCAAGATCTGGAATTAAAATCACTTCTCATGATGCTATTAGAGGATTTCAAGAAGGACGTAAATAAATCTCATAAAGAAATACAGGAGAACATGAATCAACAGTTAGAAGCCCTTACAAGGGAAACACAAAAATCGCTTAGAGAAATGCAGGAGAACATGGGTCAACAGATGGAGGCCTACAGAGAGGCAACACAAAAATCGCTTAAAGAAATGAATCAACGGGTAGATGCCCTTACAAAGGAAACACGAGAACTGCTTAAAGAAATGCAGGTGACTATGGATCAACAAATGGAAGCCCATGAGGAGGAAACACAAAAATCGCTTAGAGAAATACAGGAGAACTTGAGTCAACAGGCAGAAATCCTGAAAGAGGAAATACAAAAATATCCTAAAGAAATACAGGAAAACACAAACAAACAAGTGAAGGATCTCAACAAATTCATCCAGGATCTAAAAAAGGAAGTAGAAACAACTAAGAAATCACAAAGGGAGACAATTTTGGAGATAGAAAACCTTGGGAAGAAATCAGGAATGATAGATGCAAACATCAACAATAGAATGCAAGAGATGGAAGAAAGAATCTCAAGTGCTAGAGATACTATAGAAAGCATCGACTCAACAGTCAAAGAATGCAAAATGCAAAAAACATCTAACCCAAAACATCCATGAAATCCAGGACACAATGAGAAGACCAAACTTAAGGATTATCGGTGTAGATGAGAGTGAAGATTTGCAACTTAAAGGGCCAGTAAATATCTTCAACAAATTGTGGAGGAAAACTTGCCTAATCTAAAGAGAGAGATGCTGATGAACGTAAAAGAAGCCTACAGAACTCCAAACAGACTGGAATAGAACAGAAATACCTCCCATCACATAATAATCAAAACACCAAATGTACTAAACAAAGAATATTAAAAGCAGTAAGAGAAAAAGGCCAAGTAACATATAAAGGAAGACCTATCCGAATCACATCAGACTTCTCACCAGAGACTATGAAAGCCAGAAGATCCTGGGCAGATCTCATACAGACTATAAGAGAACACAAATGCCAGCCCAGACTACTATACCCAGCAAAACTCTCAATCACCATAGATGGAGAGACCAAGACATTCCATGATAAAACCAAATTTACACAATATCTTTCCACAAACCCAGCCCTGCAAAGGATAATAGGTGGAAATTGCCAATACAAGGAGAGAAACTACACCCTGCAAAAAATGAGATAGTAACCTTCTTGCATCAAACCCAAAAGTAGATAACCACTCAACCATAAAGATAGCATCAAGAATAGCAGGTGGCAATAATCACTATTCCTTAATCTCTCTTAATATCAATGGTCTCAACTCCCCAATAAAAAGACATAGACTAACAGACTGGATATGTAAACAGGGCCCAGCATTTTGCTGCGTGCAGGAAAAGCACCTCAGTGTCAAAGACAAACACTACCTCAGAGTAAAAGGCTGGAAAACAATCTTACAAGCAAATGGTCCCAGGACAGGAGCTGGAGTAGCCAACCTAGTATCAGATAAAACTGACTTTCAACCTAAAGTCATCAAAAAAGACACAGAAGGACACTACATACTGGTCAAAGGAAAAATCCACCAAGAAGAACTCTCAATTCTGAACATCTATGTTCCAAATGCAAGGGCACCCTCATTTGTAAAAGAAACTTTACTAAAGCTCAAAGCACACATTGCACCTCACACAATAATAGTGGGTGACTTCAACACCCCACTCTCTGAAATGGATCGTTCAGGAAAGCAGAAACTAAACAGGGACACAGTGAAAATAATTGAAGCCTTGAACCAAATGGAACTAACAGATATATATAGAACATTTCATCCTAAATCAAAAGAATATACCTTCTTCTCAGCACCTCATGGTACCTTCTCCAAAATTGACCATATAATTAATTGGTCACAAAACAGACCTCAACAGATATAAGAAGATTGAAGTAATCCCATGCCTCCTATCACATCACTATGGAATAAGGGTGGTCTTCAATAACAACAAAAACAACAGAAAGCCCACATACACATGGAAGCTGAACAATGCTCTACTCAATGATACCTTGATCAAGGAGGAAATAAAGAAATCAAAGACTTTTTAAAATTTAATGAAAATGAAGGCACAACATACCCTAATTTATGGAACACAAGGAAAGCGGTGCTAAGAGGAAAATTTATACCCCTGAGTGTCTCCAAAAAGAAACAGGAGAGAGCATAAACTAGTAGCTTAATGGCACACTTGAAAGCCCTGGAACAGAAAAGAAGCAAATACACCCAAGAGCAGTAGAAGGCAGGTAATCATGAAACTCAGGGCTGAAATCAATCAAGTAGAAACAAAACCATACAAAGAATCAACAAAACTAGGAGTTGGTTCTCTGAGAAAATCAACAAGATAGATAAACCCTTAGCCAGACTAGCCAGAGGGCACAGAGACAGTATCTAAATTAACTAAATCAGAAATGAAAAGGGAGAGATAACAACAGAAACTGAGGAAATTCAAAAAATCATCAGATCCTACTAAAAAAGCCTGTATTAAACACAACTAGAAAATCTGGAGGAAATGGACAATTTCCTAGACAGATAACAAATACCAAAATTAAATCAGGATCAAATAGACCATCTAAACTGTCCTATAACCCCTGAAGAAATAGAAGTGGTCACTGGAAATCTTCCAACCAAAAACATCACAGGACCAGATGGTTTTAGTGCAGAATTCTATCAGACCTTCAAAGAAGACCTAACACCAATTCTTCAAACTATTCCACAAAATAGAAACAGAAGGAATACTACCCAACTCGTTCTATGAAGCCACAAGAACGCTAATACCAAAATCACACAAAGATCCGACAAAGAAAGAGAATCTCAGACCAATTTGTCTTATGAATATCGATGCAAAAATACGCAACACAATTCTTGCCAACCATCCAAGAACACATCAAAATGACCATTCACCACAATCAAGTAGGCTTCATCCCAGGGATGCAGGGATGGTTCAATATAAGGAAGTCCATCAATGTAATCCACTACATAAACAATCTCAAAGAAAAAAAACCACATGGTCATTTCATCAGATGCCGAGAAATCATTTGACAAAATTCAGCATCCTTTCATGTTAAAGGTCTTGGAAAGATCAGGAATTCGAGGCCCATATCTAAACATAGTAAAAGTAATTTACAGCAAACCGGTAGCCAACATCAAATTAAATGGAGAGAAACTTGAAGCAATCCCACTAAAATCAGGGACTAGACAAGGCTGCCCTCTCTCTCCATATCTTCTCAATATAGTACTTGAAGTTCTAGCTAGAGCAATTAGACAACAAAAGGAGGTCAAAGGGTTACAAATTGGAAAGGAAGAAGTCAAACTATCACTATTTGCAGACGATATGATAGTATACTTAAGCGACCCAAAGAACTCCACCAGAAAACGCCTACAGCTGATAAATAACTTCATTAAAGTGGCCGGATATAAAATCAACTCAAGCAAGTCAGTAGCCTTCCTATACTCAAAGGATAAGCAGACTGAGAAAGAAATAAGAGAAATGATACCCTTCACAATAGCCACAAACCATATAAAGTATCTTGGCGTTACTCTAACCAAACAATGAAAGATCTGTATGACAAGAACTTCAAGTCTCTGAAGAAAGAAATTGAAGAAGACCTCAGAAGATGGAAAAATCTGCCATGCTCATGGATTGGCAGGATTAATATAGTAAAAATGACCATCTTGCCAAAAGCAATCTACAGATTCAATGCAATCCCCATCAAAATCCCAACGCATTTCTTCATAGAGTTAGAAAGAGCAATTCAAAAATTCATCTGGAATAAAGAAAACCCAGGATAGCTAAAACTATTCTCAATAGTAAAAGAACTTCTGGGGGGAATGAGTATCCCAGACCTCAAGGTGTACTACAGAGCAATAGTGTTTAAAACTGCATGGTATTGGTATAGAGACAGGCATGTAGATCAATGGAACAGAATTGAAGACCCAGAAATGAATCCACACTCCTATGGTCACTTGATCTTTGACAAAGGAGCTAAAATCATCCAGTGGAAAAAAGACAGCCTTTTCAACAAATGGTGCTGGTTCAACTGGAGGTCAGCATGCAGAAGAATGAAAATTGATCCATTCTTATCTCCTTGCACTAAGCTCAATTTCAAGTGGATCAAGGACCTCCACATAAAACCAGAAACACTGAAACTAATAGAAAAGAAACTGGGGAAGTGCCTTGAGCACATGGGCACAGGGGAAAATTTCCTGAACAGAACACCAATAGCTTATGCTCTAAGATCAAGAATTGACAAATGGGACCTCATAAAATTACAAAGTTTCTGTAAGGCAAAGGACACTGTCAAAAGGACATAGAGGCAACCAACAAAGTGGGAAAATGTCTTTATCAACTCTACATCCGACAGAGGGCTAATATCCAATATATACAAAGAACTCAAGAAGTTAGACTCCAGAGAGTCAAGTAATCCTATTAAAAAATGGGGTACAGAGCTAAACAAAGAGTTCTCACCTGAAGAATATTTAATGGCTGAGAAGCACCTAAAGAGATGTTCATCATCCTTAGTCATTAGGGAAATGCAAATCAAAATAACCCTGAGATTCCATCTCACACCAGTCAGAATGGCTATGATCAAAAACACAGGAGACAGCAGGTGTTGGCAAGAAAGAGGAACACTCCTCCACTGCTGCTGGGATTGCAAGCTGGTACAACCACTCTGGAAAGCAGTCTGTCAGTTCTTCAGAAAACTGGGCATGACACTCCTGGAGGATCCTGTTATACCCAGAGGCTTCCCCTGCATGCAATAAGGACACTTGCTCCACTATGTTCATAGCAGCCTTATTTATAATAGCCAGAAGCTGGAAAGAACCCAGATGTCCCTCAATGGAGGAATGGATTCAGAAGATGTGGTATATTTACACAATGGAATCCTACTCTGCAATTAAAAACAATGAATTCACGAAATTCTTAGGCAAATGGTCAGAACTTGAAAATATCATCCTTAGTGAGGTAACCCAATCACAAAAGAACACACATGGTATGCAGTCACTGATAAGGGGATATTAACCCAGAATCTCGGAATACCCTAGACACAATCCGCATATCAATAGATTTCCAAGAAGATGGAGAGACCCCTGGTCCTGGAAAGACTGCATGTAGGGGAATGCCAGGACAGAGAGGGGGTTGAATGGGGAACAGACGGAGGGAAGGGGGCTTATGGGACTTTCGGGGAGGGAGGAAACGGGAAAGGGGAAATCATTTGGAATGTAAATAAAAAAATATAGAAAATAAAAATCAATAAATAAATAATAACTATTTAAAAAAGTTTTTTTTACTCTAGCACAGCGGATGCATAAAAAAATGGACTTTGCAGTTCAGCCAACATGAATTTGAGACTGAGTTCCTTGACTATGCACTAGTGAAGCACATCTAGGTTCATTATTAAATCACTTTCAATTGAACTGTCTATAATTTCCTGGTCTTGATCGCCAGACCTCAGGGTATTGGTGGCTAGACTAACTGAAAGACTTCCTTCTAATGTGTTAGAATGCAGCCACTTCCATGCAGGGTCCTGTTGTATGCTTCTAAGCACTCGGAGATGTGAGCTGCTTATCTGTCTCCAGGCACATGGTCCTCACTGACTCAGCTCTGACCTGGGCTGGTTACAGAAGACTGTCACTTTGTCTGAACTGTTATGGACTCATACCTGTTGCTTAAGGATTTTCTCAGTTGAAAACCTTTCTGACCACAACTGTTAAGGCCTAGACTTGGGGTTGGTGTCCAGGGTATGAGGTGTTTGCTTGTTTGTTTTAGTTTAGCACAGATGAGCTTGTTGCTTAGTGACCAAGACAAAATGAACAGAATATGTTCAGTTGGAAGTTTCAGACTCCTACAGTAAGTTCTAGAGGAAACCATCTCATCCCAACTATGATTCCACTACTGGATGGCAGGGATGAAACCACGCAGAAACTACATGAAGAAGGGCTAACGGTGTGCAGCCTATAGACTGGTAAAACAGCACCATCTGCCATCCCAGTGAGAGCAAGCTGCCTGGCTGTTCAGTGTTCCAGTCAAGAGCAGCCGTAAGTACATGATCTCGCCCTCTTCTTTCTGAGAAATGACCCATGGAATCCAATATAAATGTCAAAGTAAAGAACTGTACCAAATACACTTAAATTTTCCTTTTTTTGCATTTTTGTGTGTGAATGTGTTGCCTGTGTAGTCTGTGCCCCATGTGTACAGCTGGTGTCCACAGAGGTCTGAAGAAGATACTGGCTTCCCTGGAACTGGAGTGACAGATGCTTGTGAGGGGCCATGTGGGATCACACTCTGGCCATCTGCAAGAGCAGTCAGTGCTCTGAAGCACCTACCGACACTGACTTCATCGTCCCCACGAGCAGGTCACCGCTCTCGATGGAGCTTTACCAAGGCTGGGTTGTGTCTGGCACCAGACACTGAGCTAATGCAGCTTATTGACAAGAGTTGTTGGGTTTTTTTAAATACATTTATTAACCAATGTTAACACAGTAAATGAAATCTATATATTGCTAGTCAGAGCAGCTTACAAAATGCCAGAAGGCATCATAGAACTGGACAGCCACAATGGTACTTACAATGTGCAGAGTGGTTAACTCAACACCTTGATAGAACTTTAGGATTGCAGAAAATTTTAATGATTCCTAAAACAATCAATTGTAATTTTACCTAAAACTTTTACAAAACCAGGCCACAATGTCTTTTTTTAATTTTGTTTTTTTTTTTAAACACACAGTTTTCACACTGTAGTAACTTGGAAATGTGCAGCTGTGTCGACAGAGACAAGAAGCCAAAGTAACAGGAACCTCACTTTCATGCAGCTATCAGGTAAATAGTACATACTCTGGAATGATTTTACACCAAAAATATTCCCACAATAACTTGCTCTCACAGGGGTGGATCAACGTCTGAAAACCTGCAAACAATCAAAGACTGTCAAGTGTCCTTGTTTGGTAGTGGGCAGCGAGGAGGGGTGGTGTTACTGTGTAAGCTGGGGGAGCTCACAGGCGGTTCACAGAGAAGCGCGTGCTGGCGCGGCAGTGGTCACTGTGCGCAGTGGTCACTGTGCAACAGCACTGCCACCTGGTGGAGGGCCTCTCAGACTGCTCCTGACTTTCATCTTTACAGTGACCCTGATGGACCGGAGAAAACTCTCTTAAAGGCTTTTCTCCCGACTCTTTCACTTCTGTTGTGAGTAATTGCTTTAATAAATATCAAAGGTCTAAATAAATATTTACAAATTATTTCTCTAACCTCAAAAAATAACTAAAGGATAAAGTAGGAATTTGGTTTGGTCTGTGATGGGTCTTGGAGGAGAAACAAAACAATTGGTGAGATAGTTTTTAAAAGATTTAATTTTCCTGGTTGTCTTTTATATACCTATGTATAAAAAATGTTCAACTATCGATCCATTCCTACCGGTAATGCTTCTTAACCAGACATCCTGCAGATTACAGACTTTGTACAAATCACGGTATCTTTAATACAAGGAACGTAGCATGCATTCTCACTGTGTACAGTGAGAGATTCGTTAGTAGCAATGACCCTCCCCTACAACACAACGGCTTCTGTGACACGCAAGTGCTCTCTCCCTCTGAGTAGGAGACAGGGTGGATTAGGTTGGCACTGGGGAGGAAGGGAGGGACGGAGGGAGGGGACTCAGTTATAAACTTGTATGCCTCAGCTGTAATTCTGTTTTCTAAGTACAGGTAGTTTTTGGCTTTTGATTTTGTTTTTGCTGCTGATTTTGTTACAAGCATTCATGTCAAGACAAAGATGAAATGTGCAAACTTTAAAATTTAAATATTCACTTTTCTCTAAGATCCAGCTCAGTAAAAGATTACCCCAGTATCCCTGCAATTTTAAACTACAAGATCAAAGCTAATAATTTGTTATAAAAGTTATATATTGAAAAGAAATAATGAAAACACAATTGGGAAATATTTAAGAAAAAATATGCAGGGTTATCCCTGCTGTGTCAACCCTGTTCCCTATATTCAATCACATGCCGCCAGCACAGCCACAGGCGAGGCCTGTGAACCGTGAGCAGGCTGCCCAAAACCAGCTCAGCAAGGTCACGGCCAGGTCACGGCCAGGTAGTCTGTTCTTCGGAAGCATCTGCCGCTCTTACATTCAGCTCTGTTCTGTCTCTGTTGGACTCTCTCGTAGTCACCTGTCGTTTTTTGTTTTTTTTGTTTTTTTGTTTTTTTAAGATTTGTTGTTTAAAGGTTAAAATTTCTGTAAAACCTAAAAATGTTTTAAAATTTGCTGAAAATGCAACAAATCCTTAATTAGATTTATTTAGAGTAATACCCTCCATTGATGTTACTTCAGCCCCCGAAAAATGCCGGAGGAGCATTAACAAAAGATTTAAACTACTGTGCAAAATTTCACCACGAAAAGTGTTTAAAGGCTGGTGCAAACTGGGAAGCAAATTCTAAACAATTTTGGCTTCTTGGGAACAAGAACCGCTGCGTGTGAGGGTGGCGGCAGGCTCATCTCTTCCGGCGGCAGGTGCGCTTGTGCTCTGCGTGCCAGTGCTCCTGCTGACACTTGATGGAGCAGTAGGACGTGTTCCAGCAGCAGTGGTACATGGCCTCCTCCTCACAGTTGTAGCACTGCAGGGCAGGGGCACATGTGAGGCAGCATCAACAGCCCAGGGCCCGCTATACTTCTAAGGCTTGCAAAGCTCTCTGTGGCTCAGGCTAGCCCACAGAGGCATGTGCACTGGAGCATCTTATGTGGTCAGAGCCCAGTGTCTTCCCAGCATTGTCAGCCTGGGTCCCTTATCGGGCTCATCCCACCAGTTCCAGTGCCAGCTGTCTCTGCCCTTCTGCAGCTCTTCCCTCACATTCCCGAGCAGCTCTGAGTCCCTGAGGAGGGGCAGTTCTATCCTCAAACATCACATCCCTCTACTGCATATATGATTGACACCCAGCATGTGTGGTCTCCATCCCTACCTTACTTGGACATTCATTCGGTATGTGGGTGCTCAGGATTAAGTGCTGTGTCCCTATGTGTTAGGGAACCACTTTCCTTACTGTATAGCCACACCCAGACCAAGAGAGACCTCTTCCTCACTCTTCTATACGGGTCAGTGGGGTCAAAGGTGGGTAGTGTTGAGGCCAGACTATTAGACATGGGAGAAGAAATGAGGGGGGAGTTCATGCTTGAGTTTGAAGCGGGCAAGGCTGCTGGCCTAATGGCTGCACCACTGGAGATGCCTTCAGGGAGGATGAGCAGCAAAGCCAGAGTAAGCAGGCTGTGCTTCTAACCCACAAGACTACAGCGGTGCTCTACACGCGGGCTGACAGGCTTGATGGTGGCCGAGAGTCCCTGACGAGGACCCAGAACATTTTCTTACACTGAACTGGTAAAAATTCAACCTTCCAGTTTTCCTCTTGGTTGCAATGTTTGTTTTATTTATTTTTGTCAAGATTAATATTTTGAGTTTTGTGATTTTGCTACATCAACAATGGCAGCTCCTGCTATACTGCTGCTGGGAAGGCAGGATGAGGTTAGGTTAGCCACTCAGGTTGGAATCTAAATCTTGGGTTGTGTGCCTACAGACTAAGCTTATTTCACCCCCTGGTCTCCCTGACTGCCCTGCCTCTATCCCTTTCCCTGCAGATGCTCTGGGGGACCCAGCTTTCCCAGCATGTTTCTCACTCTTTCGTTCTCATCTGACACTCAGCATCTGTGTGTATTCCATCCTGTACAAGTCCTTACTGT
Organism: Tokudaia tokunoshimensis; assembly: GCA_036184795.1. NCBI lineage: Eukaryota > Metazoa > Chordata > Mammalia > Rodentia > Muridae > Tokudaia > Tokudaia tokunoshimensis. Next base: position 81,616,892 of record BTHU01000022.1, read on the forward strand.
GGTGGGAGACAACATTCTAAGCAGAAAGCTGGGGTTTGGATCCTGATTTAGGACAACCCTACCTCTCATGGGGCTTCAGTCAACATTCAGTGTCTGGAGCCCTCAAATGCCTGTCGCACCGTAGTGCTGTCTGCAAAGCTAAGGAGCAGTCCTTCAGTATCCCTTCCAAGTTCCTTTTGATTTTCTGTGAACTTAAAGAGTCGTGACTTCAACATATCTAGTAGTGCCTCGGGTGAAACAGAATCACTAAAGTGGTGTCTGGCCCGTCTGACACTCGCTTGAGCACACCTCGGCCCATCTAGTGATACCTGTCTCCTCAGCCAGCACCCTCTCCGAGCTTCTGTGTATGTGTCCAGATGCCCTTGTCACTCTTGCTAAGTTTTATAACATTTTTTTCATACCACATATTTCATGAAAACCTTATATATATTTACACAATCTTAAGAATAGAAGCTGGGTAAAAGGAATAATTCTCATGAAATGCTACATGGACTATCATCTAAATTGAAACCAGGTTAGGAGCTTAAGGGACAATTGTCTACCAGGTAGTTCCCTCAGGACTGTCGGGCTGAGAGAGTAGCCCAGGGCTGTGTGTAGGAGCTTCTGTCCAAAGGGGAAGAAAGGCTTAGAAACAGGACCAATGATATACACTTACTATAAGCAAGAAGAAGCAATTTCTTCAAACTACCATAACTGAACTGTCAGGCACAGGGACACTGCCTGTTGGGATGCACGCACAGCATTTCAGCTTGGACACTACAGACTTCTCTACACATCAAAGTCAAGAGGGACCCCTCACCCAGCAGCGTCTGCACTGGCAGTGCCCTGTCTGTGAGGGGCTCCAGGGCATCCCGAGTGCTATGTTGTCACAGGTATTCCTCCGGGGGATGCGCGCGTGCGCGTGCGCGCGCGCGCGCGCGCGTGTGTGTGTGTGTGTGTGTGTGTGTGTGTGTGTGTGTGTGTGTGTGTGTGCGCGTGCGTGTGTGCGCGCGCGCGCGCGCGTGTGTGCGCGCGTGTGCGCGCGTGCGTGTATGCGTGCGTGTGTGTGTGTGTGTGTGTGTGTGTGTGTGTGTGTGTGTGTGTGTGTGTGCGCGCGCGCGCGCGCGCGTGTGCTGCGCCTCTCTTTGAGCTGGCCTCACCACAGCAGATACACTCACGCTCCCGGGAGCAGCAGGGACGGTGTACTCACCCACTGCTTCTTCTTGGTCTGAGAAATGAGCTGCTTGTGCTGTGCCGCTAGCTTCTTGATCTCCTCTACAAATTCTTCCTTACACTTTTCCTTCACCTGCTTACACTTTCTGTCCATCTCACCCTGCATGTTGGCTACAGCTTTATTTACAGCTTGTCTTTTTTCTTCTTCCATTTCAGAACGCAACTGAAATGAAGACAGTGACAGATAAGACACCCGTAAACAAGGCTGCACTGCTAGGGTTAGGCTCTGTCCCCACTATTTTGGTACACATAAAATATGTTAGCAACAAAGTATTACTAATGTAATCTATGAGGAACACTGGCTCAGCCGCTCCTGTGAGAAGCTGTTCCGCTCTCCACTGCCCCCCAGCAATGCACAGCCCCACCTTTTCCAGCGCCTCACGGACCACTCTCTCTGTTTCACGCTTGTGGTCCGACTTCATCCTGTCTTTAAAGTCATTAAAGATTTTGGTGTACTTGTCGTGGCACATGCTCTGACAGACGCCATCGTTGGTCGTTTGGGTGCTTCGATGCAGCATCCGTGGGGAAGAGGCACTTAACTTCTTGGTCTGGGTTGACACTGACACCCTCTCAATTGACTGAGGCATTGTGGGGATTTCCTGACTGGAACTTACTGCTTCCGTTTCTGGTTCTGGTTCCTAAAGTGTTTAGAAGCAAAACAGGGTAATATAACTCACCCTGATTCAATTAAGATAAAAAAAATTCAGTGTACACACACACACACACACACACACACACTGCTGTTACCAAGCAGGTAATTAAGCTGGTCTTGTTATATTTCATTACAATTAAATAAATACTCCCCACCCCAACCAGTGAATGAAAAATTATAGAATTAATAGCTTAAGAAAATTCTAAACAAAAATTTCATTGTCATTTCACTATAAACATGATGGATTTTATTATAAAGTTAAGTTTTTGGTTTGTAGACTATAAAATCATTATCAACTGTAGTCATTTCCTAGACTCCTAAATCACACCTCACTGTGTCTCGCATATGCTCAAATTTACAACTTTAAAACATGCTCTGTTCATACAGAAAAAGAAAGCTTGACCACGGCCTCCCTGTTTCAGCGTCGGCATGACTGGTTTATCAGATAGCTGCTGTTTCACACAATGCCATGAAAACAAGGTTCTCGGGAATGCAGCAGAGCCCTGCTCGCTCCCCGGCCTGTTCCCCGGCTGCTTACTGGGGGCGGAGACTGTGCACTCGCATGCTGGTCGAGTAGCAGTCCACAACGACAGGAGTCGGGAGACTGGGCCTTAACTTGACGGATATTACTTGACTGTCTTGAGCGTACTTTGAGACTCTTTCCTCTTTCGATTGCCACCTGGACACTGTGAGGCGGGCCACTTACTTCCTTTTTGGGCTCCACACTCTGATGACGTCGTCCTTTCTTTGCTCTTGGCTCTTGAGTGGCCTTCAGCTGTGGGCATTATAAAAGCAATATCTTATTATTCGGCACACTAGGAAATACCTCTGTGTTGAAAACACTTGTAGTGGACGCGCAGGAGAGAAGGGAGTCCTTCCATGCACTCAGCGGCCACTGGCTTCCTTACTGCTGTGGATCGGTGGGGAGAGCCAGCAGGCCGGCAGGGCAGAGCGGACCGGCGCACTTCCTCTCCTCCCACCAGCAGGGTCAGGCTCCAGGTTGCTTCTACCCACTCACATCTTTGCACTGATTTGGTTACTTGTGCAGAGAACTTTACAGATGTTTGCAGGAAAGGGAAAGAAGATGTCAAAACCTGTTTATGACAGTGAGGAGGGGGACATGGGGAATCAGAATCAGCAGGACCTTCTTACCGACACCGGTGACTCACCTGGTCATTACTGGTGGAGGAGATACTGGACTCTGCCTCTTCCTCACCTCGGTCCTCATTCTTAGATTTCCAGAACCTTCCTTCACGGAGGAAGCGCTGATGCAGTTCCAGCTCATCACAAGCCTTTTTCCAGCCCATGCTGCGCTTCACATGCAGTCGGTGAACATTGACCGTGATATCCTGAATGTTTTCAGAAGGAATCCAGGCTCTGTGGGAAGCATTGGGAGGTGTAGTTAGAAACCACCACAGTACTGGGGAGGGTTAAGTGCATGGTGTGTGAACTCTGACTACTATAAAGAGTATCTTTGGCAACTTGACAAAGGCTGACACTCAGGGCTTGACAAACTCTTAGTCAGTAGACAGGAAGTGAGGAGCCAGTTCCCAGGACACACTGACTTGCTCACTGTCCCCTTTTTAAAAAGTATTACCTATTGTCTTAGATAATGTAAGCTTACAGAACCCATCCTGCTATATGCTGATCAGCATTAAGGAACCATTTCAAAATTCACAGAATTTTTCAAAGTGCGTGCACACACACACACCCCGCCTGGTAGCTAGAAGCAGGTGAAACATGGTGTCTCTGCCTTTATAACTGAGCTAGAGAGATGACAGGAGGTAAAGGTGATCTAGAAGATGGAAGCCATGAGCTCCTGTTGTGCAGGGGCAGCCACCAAAGTACATTAGTGACCAGCTTCAGTGAGGATACAGTAATAAGGTGTGAGGAGTGTTCTGGTCATCTACCAATTTTAAAACATTTCCATGTATAAGCTGCAGTTTAAATTAACACTAGGTACACAGAGCTATACAAAAAAAAAAAGACACCCAACAATTTAAGGCTAGAATACTATAATAAAGATGTATAAACTGATTGTAATAAAGATGTATAAACTGATTCTGTAACTTACTACAAAGGACCCCAAACTATTGAGCATCTTTCTTGCAGGCTCCCAGCTGAGATTATGCCATCTCTAGCAATTTACAGCAGAAAGGTCTGGCTGCCTTAAGGAAGCTGAGTGGTACAAAGCAACTGACCATCTTACAGATCCTAGAAATACCCACTACAACAGGTCCCATGTGTCAGGCAACAACTGAGTTCTCCTGGAGGCTAAATCAGCTTCACAGTCTAGAGAGGAGGGAGTCCAAAATCATTTGCTTTACTTTTTCTGCTTCCAATGAGTAATACAATATACTATCAAAAACACATTCCTCAAAATTAGCAACTAATGCCTTCTCATGAGACGGACTTTTTTGGTGTGAATTCACAATTACAATATGTTTATTTTCTTTTTTTTTTTTTTTTTTTTTTTTGGTTTTTCGAGACAGGGTTTCTCTGTATAGCCCTGGCTGTCCTGGAACAAACTTTGTAGACCAGGCTGGCCTCGAACTCAGAAATCCTCCTGCCTCTGCCTCCCAAGTGCTGGGATTAAAGGCGTGCGCCACCACCGCCAGGCCTTATGTTTATTTTCAATACATGACATACTTTTCGTAAGATGGAATTTTTACTGTGTGTCCTAAGAATCATTCATGTTCTGTTCTTCACAGATGAAGAACTCTGCACTACGTGGTAGAGTGTCAGATCTATGGAGAGGCCTGACCTCCTTCCTGTCTTTGCACCATGACTCATGACTGTGTTTATTGCCACTACAGCTAGGTGCTTGGCTTCCATGTGACTCAGGCTTGCATGAGGAGAGCCTGGCCAGTGTGTCTGGATGACAGAAGTCAGTACAGAGACATGGACACACTGACAGACACTGGCTGACCCCACTGGCATATGCACAGTGCCCCTCTGTGAGAACCTGAAACAACTCGATATGATGTGTGAAACTTGTAATGCTAAAACTTACTTCTTCATCAAAGCTAAAATGTAGTGAAATTGTGTGCTGTAACATTATTTTCTGTCTAAGTACGTCTCCACATACTTAGTGACAAAATAAGACACTTGGAATATTCACAGGGACATAAGATAAATGATAAAGTACATGGGAAAACACAATCCTTTGTTTTGAAGCTTCTCATACATTACTGACCTCTGCCCAAGACGCTGAGCCCTAAGGAGATGTTCGGACGACTGACTTTTAGTGTGACTCCACTTTTAGAGGAACCTTTTCTGGCTTTATCCATGGACTCTCCAGTGGGAATTCTCAAAAGCTAAATTACTTTTCTAATCCAAACTAATTGTAACAAGACTTAGAATACTGTTAACATCTTAATTTTTAATGTTCAATATTGTTAGGGCCTTCATTCATAGTAAGCACTCTACTGTGTGTCATACTGCAGATTGGTATCTTTTATGAAATATTGTGAAGTAATTTTATGGTCAACATCTTTGTTTAGAATATACACATTTTATGTATTCCACATCTGTAAGTCTTTAGGCTTTATGAACTCAGGTCTGGGAGTGAACAGGATGTGTGCTGTCCTTCTCCTCCGTACTCTCTGGCCCTGGCCACATTCTCAGACTGAAGCTATAATCCTGAATTGATTGTTTTTGCCTGTTAATAGGGTCATGGAGAAGACTTGAATCCCTGTGCATCTTTACAGCGTGAATTGGCTGTGCATGAGGGAGGCCCCTCCCATGCCCTGCAGATGGGTTCAATTTCAGCACAAGTTTGCTCTGCACCTGAGGACCAAGCATCCCACTGAAATCTTCTGTTTACAACAATACTGAAAACTTACATAAATTATTACTAGTTACAGGCATGTGTGAATCTGAAACAAACATGGCACTCCTGTCTCTAAGAACAGTCATCCACACATTCATAAGCTCAGCTCAGGCTACTGCCCGAGCTTGAGAATTACCTCTGGTGGTGATGGCCAAAGAAGCGAACATCAACTTGATTGTCTTCTTTCTGCATGACTTTGGCTGGCCAAAACCCAAAACCTTTCATTTTAGCCCAAACCAGCTCATGATTAGGTATCTGAAAATGATATGTTATTTCTTTTAATATTGACCTACTTAGGTAGAGAAACATGGATTAAGTAAGACATAATCTAATTTGGATAATATTTCTTTTTAACTATGAAACACATAGAAGTATTTTTTTTCTTTTGACACCAACAAAAGAATCCACAATTCATATGTTTAAGAGAAAACAGAATTATAGACTATTTTCCAGATGAGGCAGAAACTGAGCTAAGATCACCTCTACCGCCAAGAGCCCTGTGCACAATAGCAGTGAGCAGAGTGCACTGAGGGCGTCCAGCACCGCCTGGATAGGAAGGGGGGAAATTTTAGGCCCCACAGAGACTTTTCTTATTGTGAGACATCCTAAGTCCACCTGATGTCAGAGTCTCTGGCGTTACTGCCCTCAAATGCCCACAGAATCTGCCATTTCATAGGAAATGATAGAGGCAAAGCCACAGGTCTCTTGTTGAAAATGAGAGGAAAAGCAAAGACTCGCTATCCTGTTTATCAAGGGACACAGGGCATGGTCTTACTAAGTGCTGTTTGAAATCAGAACTGAGAAACAATTGTTGCTTTGTCATGTTTCATTTGTGCATACGCATTAAGATCACATGGACTATATGATGTAAAGAAATATATTTCACAGGTATTATTATCCTTAAGTAAACAGGGAATAATTGGTCCAAACAGTTCTCTATAAATGAAAATCACAAAATTCCACCTACGCAGGGGTAGCAGAACCAGTTGTCAGGCCGTGCGTTTGACAGATAGAAGCAGTTCTTGCAAAGCTGCAGCTCATCCAGCTGAAAAGCAAATCAACAGTTTGAGCCGCACTGAAGAGGTGCAGCTGCATGGGACGCAGCACGCGTTCTCAAGGCCCTTACTTAATCTAGTGCACTGCAACGTAATGTCTTAGCATGAGAGAAGGCCTTGCCACCGCCACCGTGGGACTCCTCCATGCACAAGCCAGGTGCCACTGCCCTTCCCTGGCCGCGCCCACGGCCGGCCCTCGCCTGCAGTCATTTCTTCATAACTGTACAGGTTACTTCTTTTCTTTTCCTGTTGCCAACGTTCCTTTGGCAGACAGCTCTCCGTGCCCTGGAGTCTCTCTCTACATCACCATTTCTCTCCTTCTAACACAGAAGTGATCCAATAAGGCTTTAATAACTAAAACAGAAAAGCTGAATTTGAAATGAACTGAAGAACTAAGACTCCTTATTTGAGATTTTTCTTTTACAAAAATGACTTTGAGATGTTTCATCCCTGTATGCACACACGTTGTCTTCTGCCTTCCCTGGCTCTACCATGGGGCCCTCCTTCTAAGACATGGGTGGCGCTGGCTTCAGAGGGCAGCGCATTCCCATCTCACCACCTCACCAGCAAATCAGCAACTTGCAGTGCTTCCAAGTTACTACATTTGCCATAACATCTTTTTAAGTTTTTCCGGAAATATTTTACTTACTTTCCATATATGCCAAACATGAAAATCAAATTATATTCAAAGGAAATGCCATAATTAAGATATAGCAACGAAGGGCAGAAGCCTTACAATTAGGATTATAGGAAAAGTTTGATTAGTAATCGTGAATGGTCAGTACCTCGTGACACGTGTCTTTATATAACATTCTTGCAATGTCCGCTTGCTCACTGTCTGCTGCAATTAAAGAAAAACAACCTATCAGTACTCTAGAACCCACCACCATTGAATCAAGGCACTCTACTGTCATTCGGTTTACCAAATGGCGACACAGTCATCTCAAAACACACTTTATATAATGTTCAGGTGGCACAGGCAATTTGCATTTTGCATTTAACACAACTACTAGAGAGGGATTTCTTGTCTTTGAGAATGAGAACTTAGTAGGAAAGCATCAGCATTCTGAAGTGCCTGGAAAACCCCCTTAGCTAAGATAAAGCATGTGGGTGGGAAGACTGCATTTCACTGAGGATGTAGCTCAGTGGTAGAGTGATTAACTGGCATGCACAAGTCCCTGGGCTAGATCCTCAGCACCAGGAAAAAAAATGGTCAAAAGAATCCTTTCCCCATGCAGGGCACTGGCCATCGCCTCTGTAAGCCACACCAGGAAGCAGGCATCAGTGTAAATTCCAACATCATTACTCATGTATGGATTACAAGGAGCTGTGACAGATATTCTCAATGTGGAATTTAGTATTTTCAAACTGTACATAAAGACAAAAAGGATGGAACCTCCATAGAAGATCACTGTGTTGTGGAGAAGCAGCTGTGCGTCAGCCTTGAACTCCTCGTAACTCCGGTATTTCCCCTCATTCACCTTCTGTTGGGGTAAAAGACAGAACTTGAGAAGGGGACACAGCAGAATCTGCCCAGATGACATCTGGACTCCTGCTGCCTGCACTAGAAATGACAGGGCCACAGGTAGCACCGTGGCCAGTGTGTCAACTGGACTGCACAGCCACCATGCCTCATCTGCAGTTGTGGAGGCAGCTGCTGCCGAGCTTTGCCAATAGGAAATGATTAGAACCGAGTGGGGCCACATATGCCTGCCATCTTCCTAACAGTTGGATAAAGACAGATGAGGAGTCAATAACCTATACAACAGTCACCAACCCTCTTAAGATGTGATTTTAAGCTGGGCCAGGCATTGGCTTGCAGTGAAATCTTAGGAGTTCTCCTATAGACCAAGGCAATGCATGCATGGCTTTTTCTACATCAGTGAGAAATAGAAAAGGACTTCCTTCAATGCACTCTTTGTAGCTTGGCCTTTGGTAGCCAAAGAAAATTTGGAGGGGTATTTCCCCCTTGTAGAAAGGAGTCCAAACTGTTTCCAGTACTTTATAGAGAGCTAAGTTACCTGGAAATAGCAAGAATTTCTGAATCCCAGTGATTTTGGCATAAAAATGGCTTGGAAAGCTAAGTCTTCTAAGGAATGTTCACATACCATCTTGCTTCCTTGTGCCTAACTCATGAAACTTCTTTCCCATACAGTAGTACTAGTACTAGTAGTACTAGTTCAACTGCCCTTTCCTCAAGGAAAATTCCCACTTCTCCTACACAGCCTACATAGAATTACAGGGGATGTGGCACTGGCCAGCTTTGATGCTTCCCTTCCCTTCCTGTATTCCTACCTCTAATGGGCTAGTGTACAACAGGCCCTGAACCTGTTCAGGAGCTTGCCCAGCTAAGTTCCTAGCCATGGTGCCCACAAAGCACCTCCTGGTGAGTCCTGCTCTAATCCATGATTCATGTTTTGGATTTCAAACTGGATCACAAACTGGTAACATCACAGAAATCTTGTCTTTCTGCTAATTTTCCTTACAGGACTCCTGCTCATATTATACAAGGCCAAAGCATTAATCCAGATAGCATCAGCCCACTTAACAGGGAGCTACAGGATCCAGAAACCATCACAGGAGGGATGACGGCAGCGGGGTGCAATGAATTTTTGCAGGAAGGGGCTATAGGAGTCCAAACAAAGGGTGCGGGGTAGGGCTTGCTCTTTAGATCCTCAAGCTCTATAATGGAGCACAAAGACAAAAGTAAATTCTGGGATATATGGGCAGCACAAATTATACTTGATGGGTTGAAAAAGGATATAAAGTTGAGTAGATGGAAAAAGGGGTTGGATCTGGGAACAATTCAGGGAGAGGGTGAATATGGTCAAAAGTAACTGTTTGCAATTTTCAAAGATCTAAGAATTACTTCTAGCTTCAACCCTAATTCTATGGTTTCCCAAGACAGTTAATCCATTCTACACACTAAGTTTTACCTTAAACTCCCAAGTATACTGCTAAAATAGAAATTAGTAGTTCAGAAATCAATACTGTACACACAAAATGTCAAGCTTCCCCAGCTAGAATGTGCTTCCTGTAATCAGTAAATATCAGAAGCTGTAAGTGGTTGAAAGTCATGTCTTTCAAATTTTGCATTATAGAATGACTATAGGCAGGACTGTGTCAATTGGCAGGAAAGGTGGCAAAAATGCATGGCATACCTACCATGGCCACCACCATCGTGCATGATGCTACTTACCCTCTCACCTGGTAGTTACAGACACAGGGAAGTGTGAGTAAAGGAGCCAAGTTACCTCTTGTATGGTAGGGACATCAACAGCTGAATGGACCAGCCTCCGGTACATCGGATGCTTACTGTCCTTTCCTTTCTTATTAAGGTCTATAGCCTAAAAGGGTTTTAGATATATATAAAGCGACATGTAAAACACCAATTCCTAAAAGTCAAAACATGTTCTAATCTTAGGCATTCTTTATAATTAATGGAGAATGTGTACAGTTAATATAATGTGGCATTCTTCAAGGTTTGACAGAAGAGCTGTTTAAGAAATGCCATTTACACACTAATGCAAATGTTCATTTTGATAAATTAATATTTAAAATACATTTTAATTGAATGAAGCCAACAAAATGCTTATGTCAAACACAAATACAAAGCAAAAGGCAAAATTCAGTCCAACACAAAAACTTTTGTTGTAGATAATGAATAAAACAGCAGCAAAATTAGGTAGTGCTTGCCTCTGATCCTAGCACTCAGGAGGCTGAGGCAAGAGAATCAGATATTCAAGTCCAGTCTGGACTACATATATAGACCTTGTCTTGGAAACCAAACTAGACCATAGCCAAATATGTCAGCAGAAGTTGCCATGGTTCCCACTGCAAGAGCCACAGTGCAAGGAGCCAGAGCACATACTCACCCGCTCCTTCATGCGGGAGACGATGAACCTCAAGTAGGTGCCCATCTCCTGCTTGTTAGAGTGCTTCTTCTTAATGCTCTGGGGGAGAAAGAAGAGGCCAGACAAGCCTGTCACTTACATGTCCATATGTAAAAGGGCCAGAGCATGCAAATCATGTGTTAGATTATTTCCATCACTTGATGAAGTCTGTGGTAATTACATAAAATGAGTAGTATTTGCCTCAAAAAGATGAGAATTGAAAAAATATGTTGTACTTGACATAGTGCCTATGAAATGAAAAATTTCCTTTTCTTGGTATTTTAACTTCAAAGCATTTTCTAATGAAAAGAAATTTTATATATACATACATATATATATATATATATATATATATATATATATATATATAAAAACAGAGAATCTCTAAGTTTACCAAAGATCAGCGGTTAAAGTCTTTTAGGAACACTGTAAATTGATACTACCAAACAGATAGTTTCAATATATCATATTTTGTTAAAACTAATATGTTGATGAACTGTGCATGGTACGTACACTAACATATCTGTTTTTCATGCCATAGACATAATTAGCTCATACACAAACCTAGCAGAAATATAAATTTTTACTAATTACATTATTTTATTTATCTCTCGAGAAAATTCGATTTCAGATGTCATGTCATTTTTAGACATTTTAGAAACTCAGACAAATGTCTGTGTGTCAGAACTAAGGCACACACCAGGCCAAGCATGGTTACATCGTACTTCTTCAAGATGAATGGGGCTGGCCCTATTTCAATGAATGTCACAAATTTCCAGTCACTAGATTACGATTTTCCACGGCTAATATCATTTCTATCAGAAAGTTATACACACAGGAAGTTACTTACATACACAAAGTATTTTAATATGCTAAACATGGAGAGGAAAAGTACTATTTCCAGGTTCACTACATATACATATAAAAATATCTAATAATAATTTGACTATTTTACTATCAAGAACATTCTCAGGTATTTCTTTTATTTTTTTTGAAATAGGGTCTCATTATGGAAGGAAGGTTGGCCTGAAACTTGCAGTGTAGCCAGTCTGGCACTGAACTCACCTGGCTGAGTGCTGGCATTACAGGCACGTATCATACTTTGCTCAGATATTTGCCACTTAGAACCTAGCTTTCCTTTCCTTTGCATCTCTCACCTGGACTCTGACAGAGTGAAGCACACTCCACGTCTCTCCCCCTTAGCCCTATGGTCTGTGCCACTGTGCAGCACAGATGCTAAGCGGTTAGACATGGAGTGATATGGGTGAGATGTGCTTTTTCTCAGCATTTAGGAAAACAAGTCTACATCCCGTAAAAACGGAGCATGGAGACACATGCTCCTAGACAGGCCGCCCTGTCGGGTTGAGTCTACCACACTGTGGACGCAACATTAGTGCTGCTGACCTCAATGATCAGCCTCACTAATTGAGAAATGTCCAAACAGCAATCCACAATAGCATCAGATACCAAGGAGTCTTGAAATGCTATTGACTGGGTTATGGTCTGTAGGTAGGTAATTCATGTTAAGGAAATACACAACCAACCCTTCTTGAAGTACTGAAATATTCTCACTAAATCTTAAAGCTAGCTTGCACAAATTGAACATGGCAGGAGCAGCTATCTTTTCTGAAGCATCCGTTGAATCACTCAAGCCCAGCTGGGCTATCTGCACCCTTGCTCTAAACATAATCCTATAGAATATTTCACTCTGTTGACTTAAATCTAATTTCTTTTGATGCCAGTACCATAAAAAATAAAGCCACACAGTGTTTTTCTTCAGTAAAAAATTCAGATGAAACTGGAATATCACTATGGCTAAAACATTCTTCTGTCTTTAAAACACTCTGCAGCAGCAAGGAAACTCTACTAAGGTTCAGGGAGCTTATTCCCTCACTTGTCCCATCACCACCTCCTTAAAGAGTCTGTGTTCAGTTCTCTGGCTTTATCTGTATGGATAGGGTTACTTATCTGCATAGCCATACACAGCGCTACTTGGGGAAAGAGTCTGAGTCTGGAACTTTCATTTCACTTGAATACACCGTAGGTCAGAGGATGACAACTACTTCTTCCTCTGTTGAAATCTGTCTGCAGTGAGTGGCTGCAGTTACAAGTGATGTAATAAGGCTGAGAAGTGACTATTACAGAACAGAGTGACAGATCAGGCCTACCCTCTTAGCTACATCCAGTGCAAACTGACCAGACGCCTTCAGATATAATCTTCATAAGTTACTTCAGGAAACTCTTACCCTTGCCTGACAAGTTCTCCTCAGGCTTAGACTTTCCATTTTAGTTCAGCATATCAATACCAGCCGAGAAGCCTTTAGATACAACGTCAGTGTCCATTTATATAAAGTCCTAGAGCAAGCAAACTCTCCCCTGACAGAAGGGAAGGGACAATGACAGCTGTGCTGAAACATGCCCTGTGTGGTACTCGGATGCCACAGAGGGGGCTATGTGTGCTCTTCTAACCTACATCTCTCCTCAAAGGAAAACTTCCAATGTCTCTAAGTCACTCACAGGTTCTGATCAGGCTAGTTGAAGGAAGAGACCTAGGCGTTTATAATCTACATACTCTTCTCAGTATGACCCATGCTCAAAATAATAAAACCCAAAATCGTAGGCACACACTGAGGCAGCACTTGAAATTCCACCTGCTGCTGCACTCCTGCTAAGTATAAAGGACTCAGCCTTCAAAACCGACTTTTGAAGGTCCGTCACAGTCCCCTGTGCCTGTCTGCCATCCTTGCACAGCTCTGCTCTGCTGCTCTTCATATGCATCAAATCACTGTGGAGGGCAGCTCTTGTTCAAATCACTGTGAAGGGCAGCTCTCGTTCAAATCACTGTGGAGGGCAGCTCTCGTTCAAATCACTGTGGAGGGCAGCTCTCGTCCAAATCACTGTGGAGGGCAGCTCTCGTTCAAATCACTGTGGAGGGCAGCTCTCGTTCAAATCACTGTGGAGGGCAGCTCTCGTTCAAATCACTGTGGAGGGCAGCTCTCGTTCAAATCACTGTGGAGGGCAGCTCTCGTTCAAATCACTGTGGAGGGCAGCTCTCGTTCAAATCACTGTGGAGGGCAGCTCTCGTTCAAATCACTGTGGAGGGCAGCTCTCGTTCAAATCACTGTGGAGGGCAGCTCCCGTTCAAATCACTGTGGAGGGCAGCTCCCGTTCAAATCACTGTGGAGGGCAGCTCCCGTTCAAATCACTGTGGAGGGCAGCTCCCGTTCAAATCACTGTGGAGGGCAGCTCTCGTTCAAATCACTGTGGAGGGCAGCTCTCGTTCAAATCACTGTGGAGGGCAGCTCTCGTTCAAATCACTGTGGAGGGCAGCTCTCGTTCAAATCACTGTGGAGGGCAGCTCTCGTTCAAATCACTGTGGAGGGCAGCTCTCGTTCAAATCACTGTGGAGGGCAGCTCTCGTTCAAATCACTGTGGAGGGCAGCTCTCGTTCAAATCACTGTGGAGGGCAGCTCTCGTTCAAATCACTGTGGAGGGCAGCTCTCGTTCAAATCACTGTGGAGGGCAGCTCTCGTTCAAATCACTGTGGAGGGCAGCTCTCGTTCAAATCACTGTGGAGGGCAGCTCTCGTTCAAATCACTGTGGAGGGCAGCTCTCGTTCAAGCATGTGTGGGCTCATGTAGCTGCTACAGTAGTAACTATAGTGTCCTTGGTCATATGGGTCTGACTCAAACGAATTCCACTGGGAGACCAGTTTGTGAAGTACATACTTTTTACAGGAAACCCAATTCCTCTTTTCTGTCAACAGATAAGAAATCCTTCTCTAGACACTGAAGCTGCTCTCAATCATACACACCGACTGGTGTTAGTGACCACAAAGCTGTATCTGGACCCACAGAGTAATAGAATCTGTCTCCTAAAGTGGGTGGGGAGTGCTTCTTAACAGAAGCAGAACCTCTTCCGGGGATGTATGGGAACAAAATGCAGGCTGCAAGATGCTCTTATGCCTGAGGGTCTTGTAGGCTGTCTCCCCATTACCAGGTGTATTTCAGGTTTAGTATTTTATAAAAGAAACCCACAGAAGGCATGTGTGCTAATGCACATCTTTAATCTCAGCACTTAGGAGGCGGAAGCAGGAAATCTTTGTGAGTTCAAGGAAAGCCTGGTCTATATAGAGAGTTCCAGAAGGACAGCCAAGAATATACAGAAATACCTTGTTATCAAAAACTCAAAAGAAAAAAAAATCCACAGAACAAGACCTTTAGGAAACAAAGACAGGGCTGTCTGCTGAGGCACTGATACAGGGTTGTAGGTGTAGGAGCATTAGGCCACCCAGGCATTTTAATAGAGGAAAAGCTACTCCAACCCATGGAAGAACAGCTTTTAAAGCAAGTGTGACTGTCAGAATCACTGAACAGATAGCTACACAGACACCCACACCACCCTTTCCCTCTCTAACTCATTCACCAGCTTTAAAGATTATGCTTACTTTCCAATGGCAGGTCTTAACCATCTTCAATCAAAATAAATAAGATTTTATTGGCATGGCCCTCCCTGGTCAAAAGGCCAGTCCTGCAGAATTACCAAATACAGCACTGACACACAGAGAGGTCAAAGGATGAGTTGAGGGAGTTAGTGCTCTCCTCCTATCATGTTACATCCTGGGGATGGATCTTAGGTCCCCAAGCTTGGCAGCAAAGGACGTTTACCCACTGAGCCCTCTTGTCCATTCTCCTTTTCTGTTTTGTGCCAACGTACTCCTCACTACTAGCTCCGCTGTTAAGAAGGAAGGCATGCAGACAGTAAGACCTCTGCCTGCAGAGCTCCAAATTCCTCCTACCCAACACCATCTACTCTACACTGTGAACAAGGAGAAATTATGTAATTTCTGTTTACTAATGCTACAAACACTAAGCAAGTTTTACTTAAGATCAAACCCCTCCACTACAGGAAAAGCATAAGCATTATCTTCTCAGATCCTGAGCATTATAATAAACTTCATGAGGGACTCAATGGTTTTATTTATTATGAGCACTTGTCCTTGCAGAAGACCTGGGTTTGACTCCAAGGACCCTTAATGATGACTCACAACCATCTGCATCTCCGGTTCCAGGGGCTCCTCTGGCCTCTGTGAGTACCAGGCATACATGTAGTGCACAGACATACATGCAGGCAAAACCTCAAACATATTACATAAAAATAAATCTAAAGAAAAACTATAATAAAGTTCAGTTAACTTGCTGCCCAGTCTCCAAAAGAGAAGTCACAGGATCTAATGCACTATTGCCCAAAACTTGCCACACCATGCTCATTGCTCAGTTCCAAGCCTGTTTACTGTAATACTGATACATTTACCATGGAAATGCAATGTATAAACCATGTGACTTCTTTCCTTACCAGAGTGGGTTTAGGTAGCTTCAACAGTGATTAGATAGCTATACCCAGGAGTTCATACTTTTTG
This sequence comes from Tokudaia tokunoshimensis, assembly GCA_036184795.1. Classification (NCBI taxonomy): domain Eukaryota; kingdom Metazoa; phylum Chordata; class Mammalia; order Rodentia; family Muridae; genus Tokudaia; species Tokudaia tokunoshimensis. The sequence goes on from BTHU01000022.1 coordinate 81,632,955, forward strand.
TCTTAGACTAATTTGAACAGCTTCTCCCCTTTTCAGAGTTCTTATTTATTTTTTTGTCTGGCTAAGCCCATAGGGAGCAGCAAAGCCACCTTATGACAGTATCATATTAAAACTTCAGGCAGCATCATATTAAAACTAATTTTCTATTTCTTTTTTTAATTAAATTTATGGGATACAGGTATCTTTAAACTAATGTGATCAATGGTCATTATTTTCGATATTACTCACCATTTAACAGCTTCTACTTCTATTTCACATAAAAGCCAAATATCCATTCTGTACTTGTTAATATGGGCCTTGAAAGATTTATTTGGGGGTAAAACTATTAACGAGTCACTCGCATTCATAAAAGTGAGCTGAGCAAACAACAAGAGCAGCCATTTCAAAGCAGGTACATGAAGGGGGAACTGCATCGAAACAGCTCTCACTTATCATTTGGTCCCACTTCATTGTGAGCATTAACTACAAACCACTATGCTTCAGGAGCTAGGGTACACTATACTACCCATGTCCCCAAAGCACGAAGCGGGTGCAGAAGTAGCCCCAGCTCTTCTTCCATGAGACAACTTTCAAGTACTTCAAGCCTGCAGTCAGGGGGTTTGCTTCCACATTAGGTCACTCGACCCCCTGCTGCTCCAACACTCTATAGTTAGCTTTAGTAGTAGACAATTTCTGTTCCTTTGATTTTCATCTGCCTAAGGGGCACACTGCAACCCATGGTTGACAGAAAAGGCACCAGTTTCCTAAGTACAGGCAGTTATGATCTGCCTGCTGTGGAGTGCTGGGAACTGAGCCTGGGCCCTCAGGACAGGACACACTCTGAGGCACTGAGCCATCTCTCCAGCCTATCCACATGCAGACTTCTAAAGGTTTTTTTCTTTGTTTTGGCAAAATCTATCTCTTGGCATGTGTTCAGAAGAAGCTGTGGGAGCACAGAGACTTGACCCAGAGCCTCAGTGGACTCTAGAGTTAGCCAAGGGCTAGGGAACCGCAGGCTGCAAACTCAAGGAGCTTTGTAGCTCAAGCCTAAGGCATTATTTAATAATAATTAATAAAAATAATAATCAACAGTTATCTTTTGTTTTCTTATCTTTCTTATGCTTTCATATTTTACTACTGGGCTACATTAATTTACCATGCAATTCATACAAACATTTTTTTCACAGAGAGAAATGCCATGTAGATATTTAAGAAGGGATGAGTACTTTCCAGAGTTTTAAAGGACCTATGTGAACAATCTTATATTTAATGCTTTAAGTAGATCTTTTAATCCAAAAGTAGTATGTGATATATGTGATATACATGTACAGTGACTAATATTTGGTGTGTGATATCTGGTATAGTGTGTGGTTTGTGTGTATGTGGGGGAAATGTCTAGGATTTGTGTGTATAATATATCTAGTGTAGCATGTGTGATGTCTAAAAGGTCAGGTGTATTGTGATATGTTTATCTGATATGTAGTATGAGTATACAGTGTGTGGAACATGTGATATTTGTGTGGTGTGCACAAACATACACACAAGTGATGTAGTTTAGTCAGATAAGGTGATGAACAGTCAAGTGGTATTTATGTTATTCCTTGTGGGCAAATCTCCAAACAGTATTCCACCTGAGGTCCAGAAACAGAGAAGGGAGCAAGGAACTCACCCAGATCTTCTGACTACTGCCTTCCTGATATTCACTGTCTATGCAATCATATAACAATTCAGCGGCCTAACTACTGTCAATTCACACTAGAGTTCACAGGGTAAAATTGTGTTTATGAATTTAACCTGTGGCACTACCATGAATCTACAACTCCTAGTCAAAAAAGTAAAATCAACCTATAGAGAAGAATGAATATATTAAAAGGAGGAAGAAGAAGATGGGGCCCACTCTGAAACCCCATCTCTGTCTGTCATATGTAGTCTTCTGATGGTTCATGAGGGACAGAGAGCAAGTGTCACTTACTCAGATAGTAGGCTTACTGCTCTCACAGACAGCATGCTACGGAATCTTTACACTAGGAATGTCTGTGTCTACCTTTAGAATTTCTCTCTCTCTCTCTCTCTCTCTCTCTCTCTCTCTCTCTCTCTCTCTCTCTCTCTCTCTCTCTCTCTCCCTCTCTCTCAGTGTTTCTCTGTGTAGCACTGGCTGCCATGGAACTCACTCTATGTACCAGTGAAGTGTCGAACTAATGGATCTACCTGCCTCTGCTACCTGGGCCTCCTTTAGAATTCTTGAAGTGACAGAAGGGTTTGATGAGTAGAAAAGGGCAGACCACTCTGGCAAGGGTGACATTTTTACATTAGAAGATGCTTCTCTTAGGGCTGTACAGGGTTCCAAATATGAATGTTTAAGAACAACACTGCCTGTTCTGGCAGTCACACCACATCTGGAGGCTGGAGGCTCACAATGGACAGCACGAGACCCCTTCCACCACTGCAGATTAATAGAGAAGACTATGCCAATAGGCAATATGGTGCCACCCTAGCAAGTGGTTGTGGAGTTTTTAATGACAGACTACCATGCCTGTATATTAAAACAATGCCCAAAAGTTCCTTATCTGTATATTCTATATTCTTTCAAAACATTAAGAGGAAAAGGTAACCTGAAAATTGATTCTGATTGGAACCACAGTTCCTGATTTTATTCTGATTCCAAGTTTCCTTAGTCCAAAAATAATGTTTACAGGTATCACTCAAACAGTCCTGTGATTTTTTTTTCCCAAGAAGCTAGCAGGCTAATAAAATGCAGTACACAGACACACAGACACAGACACAGACACACACACACACACACACAAGCCTACCACAAACTATGGGATCAAAGAGGAGAATGACTTTGTAATTTGGAGACGATAATGAAAATGAAGACAAGAGAAAAGGAGACCACTGACAGAAACCAAATTGCCGATAAAAACTGTGCAGTGCTGAGCATGGTTCCCAAGCGCCGTGAGTTTGTATGTGACAAGAAGTCCATGCAGGGTGATGGGCAGTACACGGAGGCACATATGTATGACCCAGTCGGAGGACGGACCTTTGTTTTCTCTCCTGAAAGCTCTACACACAGGATGTGTGGAGACAAGGTGACCATACCCAGTAATGCACATAAGTCACACACATAGCATGCACAGCACAGAAGTCTGAAGAACATCACCTATAGAGAAGGAATTCTGAGTTTTGCTTTTCTTATTTCTGTGTTACTTGAATACTTTAAAGTTTTTGAAAATGATTTTAAAACTTTTTCTAACTAACTTCACAGGAACAAGAGTGTATAACTAGATAATGAGAACATTTTTTTCAAAGTAAAATCTAATAGATATTTGTGAGCTACTTTTTTTAAACAACTGGCTGTGTCTGCAAGGTAACATGGTTTAGAAAGTAGACATTCTAAAGGAACATTCTTTGAGATGTAAGATTCCTAAGGTTAAGTATGAGAACTGGTAAAATTACTTTTACTGAGAATGGTGCATAAGGTCTTCTCAACCTTCAGACCTGAGACACAAGTGATTGGTCTGGCAGCACAGCTGACAGCTAGGACACAGCCTACTCCTAGTGATGTGACACCCACCTGGGACCTATAGTACAACAAAGTCTGTTATCTCTACCAGTTATTAGAGACATGGCTGCTTTAAACTTAAAATTTTATAGTAATGATTGGCTTCTGTTCTATTTTTGTCTGACTGGAAATAAGGTTCTTCTCTACAGAATTCATTATTTGTATGTGTAATTATCCAACATTCCCCAAACATTAGAGGGAAAGAGATTGGAAAATTGATTCTGATTAGAACCACAGTTTTAGGGTTTTAGTCTGTGAACCCCAAACTCCCTGAGTCCAAGAATACTTCAATCTAGATATTCATTTGTTAAATATTAAACATGATTTTTATAGAAATTTTTGTTTTGTTTTAAAAACTACATTAACAAAAAATTTTACCTGATACACATTTAAGTTGCCATTACAATTTTAAGGTTATTGTTCCTTTTCATACTAGAAAAATAATCATTACCATTTATCTTTTTTTGTTGAATATAACTATTAAAACAACAGAACTTAGGAATGATGGCTTCTCTGGAGGCTTTAGGGCTGAAGGTAAAATTCCCCAAATTCAGCTTCGAGCATGGGCTTCCTGAGTCTTGCTGGGGACAGTTCACAGACTATGCTATAAACACATCATGTACAGGGTTTTATGACTTACAGTATCATTTGCATAAGTACAGTTATATCTTCATACCATAAAAGCATCTAAACTAAACAAGGAAAAACAAAAACAAAAATAAAATGAAGTGGCCATGCGTTTCTCAGTCAATTAAAAATGAAGTTAAAAACAGACAAGCAAACAACTAATTAGAGCTACCAGCAGAGCAACTGTGGACAAGAAACGTAAACAGAACTTCATACGTACTATTCTCTTCAAAGTATGATTCCATCTCTATCTCTTATATAAATAATGCAAAACCCCCATTGTGCTCAAGCTGCCTCAAAACTCTCAGTGCTTTTACTGAAATGCCTTGCTATGACAATAAGAACTGAAGATGAAGTATAAGAACCTGGAGGTGTGAGCAGGTGTCTCCCTGCCTGCTGTTCTTACTACTTCAGTACATTCAGTCTGTTCTCTTGGGGTTAGGGACAAGGGGTTGAATCCAGGCTCTCACAGATGCTTGGAAAGCTGCGGAGGACTCTTCTGCTGAGCTAGATATAAAAGTCCTCTTTTAGTTTTTGTTTGCTTGGTGGCTTGCTTGTTTTTGCTGACAGGGCCTCACTGGTTTCCCTAGGATGCCCTGAACTTACTCTGTAGGCCCAGCAGTCCTGAGTAGCTGGGTTACAGGCCTGTGCCACCAGGCCCAGCTCTTCCTTGTGAGAGGTCAAGGTTTATTTCCTAAAAGATAAGAGATACGTATTTGCTTTTAAGAAGCATGATAAAAATCCATGAACACAGAACTCAAGTGTTGCAGCCCCTGCTTAGAACAGCGGCTGAAACCATGCCTGCACTATTTTCCTGTGGACAGCATGTGTTTTAAACCTCTGGAGGAAATCTCTCACCTCAGCCTTGACAGCCAGCCAGATTTATTTGTGATTCCTTCCCACATTTCCTAATAATTCACCTTGAAACAGGTTTTTAATGCTATCCTAACTGTCTTTTGACTATTTTTTAAGCTAAATGGGCTCAAGCAATCAAGAGCTCAGTAACCTAGGAAACCCCGTGTGAAGAGGGCTGAGGTAACCATTGACTTGGTTACTATGGGGGACTGAGATGAGTGTGGACATCCACTGATCGTGTCCAGATAAAATCTTTGACTGACATTAAAAAATAAGAAAACAGTAAAAATATTTTTTAAGAAAGTAAATAAATACTCCAATGACTGAAGTATTATTTCCAGCTACATAGCTGAGCGACACAAATTATAAAACAAATTATAAAGCAATCAGACAAGTCTGTACCATCGCCATCAGTGCCGTGGGAGTGCAGTATTTAGTCAGCACACTTCGCTCATATACAGACACACTACAGTCTCACAGCATGCATAGTCTTCAGTGAGGAAATTATTGTGCAAAATATGTATTTTACCAACCGCACAATACATTTTACTTTAATTAAAATTCTTAGTGTGCAACTGTCCCATCCCTTCACCCGCCACAGAAAATATAAGCAAAAAGTAAAACACATCATGAGTACAGAAAGAAGAAGCACCTTCCATACTATCGGATGGGAAGTTGATCAAGAGCATTCCAACACTGTGCCTTTTGCTGAGATGTGCTCCATAGCATCAACTCTGCCAGGCATTACAAAATCATTATTGAACAGACCTCCATGTGGCAAACAGTTCATGTTCTGAGAGGCTAGCCTTCAAAGCAGTCACATGATATAGAAATAGGTGTAAAATATGTGAAGAGAAGATATTTCTATGTGATTAAAATTCTCTAAAATGTGCACCCTGAAACACGGGGTGGGTGTCTCTGTGATGCCCGTTTATGAGTGTTGTGTCATTTGTCGGTCATTTCAGCAAGTAACCCCCACCCTCCAGGATTCATCATTCACCTGGCAAGACCATCTGGGGCACCTTGGTGACACTAATATTCATTAATTTCAACCCTCTGACCAGCACATGAAAGCTCATAGGTACTCACCCTGCAAACTGGGCACTGCCAGTGACTACTGCTGTCTCTAAGCCTGAACTCATCAGACAAACACTTGGAATGATACACACGAAAACACAGGTCACATATCAACACCTCTCCAGGCAAATGGCATTCAAAACAATACCAGTCATGAGTTTCTGTTTCCCAGTCCTACAAAAAATACAAAATAATTTTGTATGACATTTTGTCAATATCTTCAATAACTAAGAACAAAGTTGAAACTAAAGTCCATCACAAGTTAAGCATTATAAACAATTTAAGACATTTAATGTGTTAAAACGAGAGAAAATACCTAGAAATTTACTTTAAAATTTGATTCTCTCCTATGTAGTATCAATACTCAAAAATACCTTACAGGGATCTGATAGCAAACAACTACCAAGTGAATTATGTCCAGAGCCAATCCCAGGTCTAATGTTATCTTTCATTTAAAACTAGAATCTAAGGAGTAATGTCTATTATAAGCCGAGTGCCTCACATCAACCAGGGGCTTTAGATTTCCAACAAACAAACCTGTGTTTTGTCCTGCTTTTTACAGATTACACAATGAGTGTTGGCACGCCACACTGTGGGGACAGGTGCGGTCACAAGTGGGGCGCTCACTCACTATGCCTGTATCTCAGCCACTGTATTCCATACTTAACTGAAAATACAACTAATCAAAATGCCAATGTCCTGACAAGTTACAGGATCTGTTAAATTTAGAAAAATAAACTGAAAATGTAAAACTAAAGGTTTAGTGGCACCATCCAAAAGAGATTGATTAGCATATAAAACAAGAGGAAGAAGGCTGGATTCCTGGTGTGTCCTAGCAACCAGGGGAGCTACGGAGGCTGCACAGGTGCTCCTCAGCACGTCTGAGCTGGGAGGTCTCTGTACAGCCAGGATGGCTGAGGAGGTAACAGAAAGTCTGTTCCACTTGCTCTGAGCTGAGAATCCATTCTTTATAAATGTGGCTCTCCTCTTTTCCTAAAATCACACTCAGAGTAAAGTTTGAGTCTTGACCTTCTTTTGTCAGTGTGAGATGAAACCCAAATGAACAAAGGGAAAACAGAGGCTAACACCACCAAGGCTACTTATGGTAGGGATCCTGACATTCCACAGTTGGGTCAGCTACCAATTATTTATATGTATATCTATACTCTTTCCAAGGATGAGTGGCTTCCTCATTTTCTTAGATACTAATAGTATCCCAGCTAATGGGGTTCAAGCAATCAATACCCACCGACTACTTCGGCCACATGTGAATGCCACCTGCCAGTCACTAAGAGCACAGAGTCAGTTATGTTCAAAATGTATGCCTTCCAACCCACACCCAGAGTCATGGCCAGGGCAGAGTAGTCAATTCTCTAGGAATATAAACTTTCTGGGTTTAAATGTCACTAAGAAATTGATGGTCTTCACTAACCAGAACAATAAAGAAAAGTAGGTGCATTGTTTGGTTCCTCGCTGAAGCTGTATATTCCCTGCAAAGTCTAATCTCACAAAAACTCAGAAAAACCATCTACACTACCATGTCTGACTCAGGGACACCCCAAAGACATGTCTATAGTGCTTAGCTCAATCAAAATTAGTCACTGGTGTGCTTATTTCAGATAGACATCTCATACATTGTATAGTACCTATCTCATTTTCATACTTTAAAAAATTGTAATATATTAAATATATAAATATAATAAAATAGGTTTCAAAATTCTATTCTATTTTTAATTAAAGAATATATTCAAAGCTTAAAACAAAGTATTTAATTCTTACAGATGTTTGGAAATATCTTAAAGAGATTAATGGTTATATTGACTTAATAAAAACTGTCAACCTTCATGATTTAATGTTTTTATTTTAATTCATCTTCCTACAATTTTAATCATGGCAAAAGCTATTCATAATACACAAAACATACCAAAGTCAAGCACAAAAGTAACTGGATTCCAAATCCATTAAAAATTTCTGAGGTAAAAATGAGTCATGTGGACCATCGGCCAGTCAAGCTGCCTCCCGTTTGTCTTAGTAAACAGAAGTCATTTCAATCATGAGGCTGACTCCCATCAGTACCATATGTCAGTAAGCTGAGGTTACATTTGTACCAGATGCCACCAGATGCTCTGGAAGCAGCCTATGTAGCAGCGTGTGTAAAACGCACTTCAGAAGAAGAATGCCGTTAAAGAACAAGCCTACTAACACCTAACACAGAGCTCAAAACTGGAAGCAGTGTAAGATAGTACCGACTTCACACATAAGTCTAGAGAATCTAACTGAGCTGATCTAAACAGGTTAGAGCTCTATTAAAAACAAAAAACAAAACAATGCAAAACAGAAACAAACAAACAAACACAACCAGCAGAATTAAAGTAAAATAACATAGTGCGAAATTAGTTCACCTTGTCTGGGGCTGCTGTCCTGGAGAAAGGCTGCATACTGTAGGCCTTTCAAAATAAAAACAAGATAATCTTGGTCTCTACCACAATTTTTCTCATATGGGTAATATGGGGCTAAAGGGATTTCACATAATGGTTTATTATTTGAAGTATGATTCATACTATTTGGCAGACAATGTTAACAGAAAATTCTGTTAATGAGTTGATCATTAATGAAAAGATAATAGCATGCAAACTTAAGAGTTGTCACTAATTGTAGAGGAAGGTTATGGACATAGAGAATCAATCTGGGAACTCACATACCATGAAACCTATAGTCATGTTAGGAAAATGTCTTATTAGCAAAGTCCACACCATCCATAGCAGTACAGTACCACAAATGCATGTCTGATGGTCTGAAACTGGATTACACTAGACTTTTTAAAAGATCAGAATAATGAATGTAAGGGTGGTAAACTCAATACCTCACTGTCTATTTTCAATATCTAAAAATCACTAAAAATATGTAACCATCAAATCCTCACATGTAAATGATTAACTGAAACTGTTAACAAAATTAAACTAAACCTAGAATGGTAGAGAAGTCACCTTACAGCGTGTCTGCACTAAACACACTATCATATGCATGCTTAGTAGTGTAATTTATACAGGCTGTCCTCAGATCCTAGGAGAACAGCCTCCTCTATCTGGCAGCAGCCTATAATCTACTGTTTGGTTATCATTCTGGAGCCCAACTGGTTCAAATCCTGGCTCCGATATTCATGGCTGTATAACCTTGGTAGGAATGCTTAGCTCCTCTGTGTATCACTTTCTATCTGTAAAATGAACAGAATGATAACTCTTAGTTTATCTGGTCATGATAAGAAACAAACACGTGCATGGTACATAGAGTGCAGTAGAGGGTCTGGCTAGCCTGAGCGCTCAGGAGATGTACACAACAAGAACAAATGAGGAAAAGGCTTTGAGTCACATGACTACATTTCTTTCCAAACACTTTAGAAGTTATTATCATATCTGATTTTCACAGCATTTCTCTGAGCAAGGTAGAATAGGAAATATAATTAGCTCCAATTCAAGGATAAAAAGGAAGCTCAGAAATACATTTGGCCATGAACCAAGGGAAGCATTTAAAAAACTGTTGGAAGAGGGTATTTTCAAATTCTGGTCAAGGCTCTTTAATAATCTAAAGGCAGTTTTAACATTTTAAATCACTATGCTTTCATGAGCAGAAACACATCACACTACTGAGCATGCATGTAAATGGTGAGCTGTAGTATAGATACTCTGCAAAGTGAAGACTCGACTGGTCTAGGCTTAGTTTAATTCTGTTAACAAATTCAGTTAATCATTAATATGTGAGGATTTGATGCTTACATATTGTTAGCGATTTTAAATCTTGAAAATAAGTTATAGTATTGCCCAGTGAAACAGAATTCAGAGAAGGAGAGAGGACTAAAACGCAGGCACTCATGAACATGGTCTGACATCACATGGTGAGAAGCACAGAACCACCCAAAATTCTGTTGAGCAAATAGAGACTCAAGAGAGCCATGTCTCAGTAAACCATGGTATAACATCTCAGAGACCTCTAGTGTAACTGGTTTCTAATTAACTAGTAATCATCAGCATTTACTTGATACTCAATAAATAAAGGATTGTTTACTTTTCTTTGTATCTGACTTTGAGGTTAGGAATGAATATTCAAAGAATATATATTTAATTCCATATATAAGGAGAATAAAATATTTCACATTTTAAAACTCCAATAGCATCAAAGGTGCATTGAAACTTCTGGTTAAGGTATTTAAAACAATGAACTAATGACAAATATAACAGAAAAGAGCAAAAATATAAACTGTTTTAAAAACTATTCTTAAATTTACATGGTACATGTATACAATGTACTAGAACGTCCAGTTGAGCTTGAATTCAGCAGCTTTTCAACATGTTTCCTCAAGAGAGAAGTTACAGAGGCCAGAGAAGACTCTCCTGTTGTGGCTCTAGGCAATAAGGTCTGTGAGGGGCACACCATCAATTCTAATCAATGCCTTACCTAAGAGATGTGAACTCAGCTAAATTTCAAGATAAATATTATCAGTACTTCTTGTAAGCTAGCCATTTGAGTTGGAAATACTTGATGATAACATTCCTCCAAAGTGTCAATAATGCTAGGATTTTAGTCAATTCATTACTAAAATAAAATAATATTATAATAAAATATCCTCATCTCATTAGGAAACCACAAACCACAAAATACAAAACCTAAAAATAAAGGAGAAGCAAAAAATACAGAGAGAAAAATGTACAATGCTTGTTTTTTATTTAGAACAGTACTCTGAGGCCTGAGAGCAGCCTGAAGTCTACTATCAGGAGCAATTCACTTGAAAGTCCTCAGAGGGAAGCAGGTAAGGGCAAAAGTCTAGTCATATCTGCAATTAGTCTGGCCTTACCAGCAGCAAGACAAGAGAGGAAGAAGGAGTCTACATAAAACCACAATGTGAGGCTCTCAGTAGATTCCCTATATTTATATTGAAATGAATTAGGAGAGAAATGAGATCCTGAGTTCAGAGTCAGCAGGTCTATGAAAGAAGAAAACAGTTTTAAAGTAACATCATTTTCACATAAGACTTTTGTCACAGTCAACAGTGGCAACCAAATTCTTTACTGTCAGATCAAAATCACTTAACAAATAAGAGTACAACCTTGTCCTGGGGACTGCCAATAAAGTTGGAAATCACCAACAGTTCACAATGATCACCTGGTTTCAAGATACATATGTATATATTTTATCTACAAATGATCCAAAACTCAAAGCTACCTGCTTCCTATTTACATTAAGTATCTTGGAAACATCTTTCCACCCTTGGTGAACACTTTACAAACAAAGAGGTTAATTTGTGATACATTAACGTATATTGATTACAAATATAACTAGTAAACCCTAAACTTCACTCCGTTAGGTAATGGCAAAACTCTGCCCAAGAAACATAGTTCTCAAAATTTAAGAGTAAAAGGGGCCGGGTGAGATGCTAGAAGTATGGATTAAATAAGGTCCATAAGCCTGTGTTTTAGGGTAATTAGATGATAAAGCATCCATGAACACGAGCATGTATGCATGCATGTATGGTATGTATATATTCAAGAATATGTGAATGTGTATGTATATTATGCATTCATTAGTTATTTTGCAATACTGGGCCCATCTTGCACAGAGCCAGAAAAGCACTGCTAGCTTTAAAAACTCAAAAAAGACATAACAAAGTAGTAAATATTCAGATGGCAAAGAGCACATCGATGCCCTCTACTAACAGAGGAACTATCTGGATCCTATCCATTAATATGAATCCAGGAGTTTTCAGATGATCACAAAAACTCCTCCAGTGTTTCTCAGTACTGTGTGTATGTCATTTAGAAAACAGATTGGTGTGTATACTTTTACATATTTACTGACTACTCTTGTGAGCAGGGCAATTAAAAACAGGAGTAGTCTTGCTGTGAGTGATTGCTGTTTCAATTCACCATCTCATACAGACATGTGAAGTCACCATGAAGATGTTTAAACACTGCACCATTTTACCATAGTAACAGAACTGGCATTTTTACACAGAAGGCTGCAATATGTATGTGAGATCACCAGTGAAAAATGTCTGAGAATATTTCTGGGCTGGAAGAAGGAGTTTTATTGATATAGGATTATAATATACCAACATCCTCAAAAGTAGATACAGTTTCATACAGGTGTGAGCTTTTAGGATATGACTGCTGTACTTAATAAAAATAATGGTCTGACATTCAGTTTTTAAAGTTGTTTCAAGTTCTAAAAACAGGCATTAGAGAAGAGGCAGTAGGAACGCATTAACAATGTAATACCACCAACTGATGTAGGCTCTGTTCATCATAGTGTGGGGGACAGGTAAACTATATTCATTGCCTTCTCTTTCTCCACACTTGACAGGAGTCTCTGCTACATAGTCTATGAGACTCAAGAAGTAATCTTGTTTGCCCATTTCTGTTTTACAGATGCTCTTTTCAGAGGTATAGAAGAACATTCTCACCTGATTTTAAAATAAGAGAGCTGCCTTACTAAAGTCTATAATAACTCTGAATGAAGTGATCAACATACCACAAGTTAAAAACAAGTTTTAGGACACCAAAGTGATTGAAATCACACACAAAGTAGTGAAACTATAAAGTCCCAAATGCCAGTTTGCAGACCCATGGCCCACTGAACTTTATGCAAATGAGAAAATGTGGCCCTTCCTTCCATCAAACATTCTTGAGATATACTCTTTTGATTACAGAAAGCACATACATAGTGTCTATGGTGTGAAGAGTATTTATTAACTTGTCAGTTCACAGCTTAGACCTGCCTCTGTGTGCAGATGATAAACGTAATACAAATACACAAAGCCTGGGCAGTGTGGGATCTTATATTGTGTTACAGGTGACATGTTAGTCACATGAGCTTGTGGACGTCCTAAGGACATGAGGACACTCATTGCAAGGCAAGTGGTATATCATCAGGTAGTGAGATACTCATGTAATCAGTCAGCTTCTCTTTATACCTTCGATAAGAACTAGTCTTTTCAAGGGCAAGCTCTTCACAGGATTTATAATGGAGAATACTGGTTTCAAAGTAAATAGTCTAAAATAGTCTAAAAATGACTCTGCTTATATGGTCAATAAGAAGTTGATGCCTCTGGGCTGGAGAGTTGGCTTAGTGGTTAAAACACTGGCTGTTCTTCCAAAGGAACTGAGTTAAATTCCCAACACTTACATGACAGTTCACATCTATGTGTAATTTCAGTTCCAGGGAATCTGACACCCTCACTCACACAGACATACATGTAGGCAAAACGCCAATGCACATGAAATAAAAATAAATAAATAATTTTTTAAAAAATCGATGCTTCTTCTATACTGTCAACAGACATTTTAAGTATTTTAAAGTTTAATTTGTAAGTAATAATTATAAATTTATAGGGTACAGTGTGATGCTTTGATATATTATATCTATATATACATACATATATATATACATATACATATATATCAAAACAGGCTAATTAACATAACTATTTAAGGTCCATTCTTTTAGCTGTTTAGAAATACACACTAAATTATTATTAACTCTATTGCCTTTCTGCACAAAAGATCGTTGCTATGTTGTATCCTTATTTATTGCTCAACTACTTGCTTTGGGTATATTTGTGTAGTCTTCTTGGACAGAATTTCATTTAATCCTTGTGTTGGTTTGAATGAGAAAAGCCACTACATGCACATATATTTGCATGCTTCATTCCCAGTTAAACTTTTTAGGAAGGAGGTGTGTTGGAGGTGTGTTACTGGGGATGGGCTTGGAGATTTCAAAGGCCCACATCAGGGCCAGGGTATGTCTGTCTGTCTCTCTCTGTCTGTCTCTCTCTGTCTGTCTCTCTCTGTCTGTCTCTCTCTGTCTGTCTCTCTCTGTCTGTCTCTCTCTGTCTGTCTCTCTCTGTCTATCTCTGTCTCAGTCTCTGTCTCTCTCTCTGTCTCTCTCTCTCTCTCTTCCTCCCTCTCTCTGCCTGCCTCCCTGCCTGTGTGTCAGGATATAAGCACTCAGTCCCTCTCCTGTATGCTTGCCTACCACATACTCTCTCTGAAACTTTAAACAAGCCCCCAATTAAATGCTTTCTTTTTAGAAGAATTATCTTGGTCATGGTGTCTCTTCACAGTTATACAACAGTAACTAAGACAATTCTTAATCAAATGAAATAAATACTATGCCCACATTATATTGAAGATTCAATGATGTTTTAAACAATTCCAGGCATGTAAGCAAGAAATGCTTAAGATAGACATTACCCCATTCCATAACTACTTTACCTTTGAGTCTTTACAGTTACATATTTTATAAGCAGAAGTTTGATAGACTGTTATATTATATATATACATATTTAGTATAAAGCTGCCTATGAATAAGAACTAATTAGCATTAAACCCATATAGTTGCTGTTAATTTAAAAATTCATTTAGTAAAAAAAGAGACAGAAAGAAGATTATAAATGTTTAAAGAAAATATGTAAAAAAAAAAAAAAGGAATGTAGAACCTAAAGCTGTGGGAAACATATAAGAAGCTAATTAATTGCTTGATGAATTAAATTTGAGTCTGAGGAGGAAAAAAGTATATAAGCACACACATACTTTTACATATATATTTGTATATATTATATACATGTATATATACATATATATAAAACAAACACACACATACACACATCTTAAAGGAGGAAACAAACCTTTGACTGAGCAATATGTACATATGACCCACAACTGCAAGAGCGCAGAGTAAGCTCGGTCACCAGTTACATGCCCACCTCAGGCGTTCTCCACAGTCTTCTGAATCTCTGACTGTACAAGTGCTTGGGACAGAATACACCATCCTGTCTGGACTGTCCTGAATCACACTAGACTCTCAGTTTCGGCCTTTGCTCTATCTTGGCTAGGTAGCTGTGTAACCTACTACAAGGCTTCCAGTTGCAGCAGGACTTGACAAGAAACTACTCTGATGACAACAGTCCCATTTCTTCCCAGGAATATTTTCAGTTCATAAACTAAATTATACTGATTCAAGTAATGGTTTCTCTTTCATGTTTTCTGTTTGCAGAAATATGGATTTTCTTTTCTGAGGTTCTAACATATAAATAACATTGACAAAGCCTTTAGGCCTGAACAACTTCCTACATTTAGAATTATCAGAAACACTTGGTGGTAGTTCTATAGTCAGTTTCACTGAATCTATGAGCTTGTCTGTCATGTTACCAGAAAATGAACTAATGTAAAATCTTTCAGGAAATTTTGTCACAATGAACCATTTTTTAAGATTCTATGAGATTTTTAAATTTTTAAATTTTTAGAGAATTATATTACTAAATCCCCAAAACATACATTTGAAACCCACTATCTTAGAGGATGTTTATTATAATAATGAAAGCTTTTCTAATTAGTTGGTTAAAATATCAAAAAATATGATGGGGAGGTAGAAATACTATCTATGACATCAGTCTTTGCGTATGTGTCCTTCAGCATGAAAGCATGTCCTGGAGGTAAGAACAGTGAAGCACCCTAGGAGCACTCACAGTTGGAGCTAGCTGAAGGCACAGTACAGAAGGAAGGACTTTCTATTCATCCTGTTTGACAGATGCCGACCTCCCAGTGCTGCCAGAAGGCACTGGTCACTGCAGACCATGGCCAGTCTCGCGTCTGGGTCCTTTGTGTTGTGGATGATACTCTGCATCAAGCCTGACAGGATTTGGTGCCATCCAAGTGAGACAGCTTTCCTAAACTAAAAGGCAACATGTCCCTTTGCATCCATCTAGGCAGTGTAAACACTGTCCTGCACTGAAATAGTTTTCAACTAATATTAGCTGAAGAAAGCACAGGAAAGGCCATGATTTATAAGAACATTTACTTTAATTCAATTTAACTTTGGTTTTTCGAGACAGGGTTTCTCTGTGAAGCCCTGGCTGTCCTAGAACTTGCTCTGTAGACCAGACAAAACTCATTCACAAAGATCCACCCATCTCTGCCTCTCAAGTGCTGGGATCAAAGGTGTGTGTCACTACTGCCTAAGTTTAATTTTATATTTTTAGATGCAAGATAACAGAAAAGCAAGATTTTTGTAAAAGTTAGTTTTCTTCTAGGAATCATAAGGAAGCAATCAATATAGAGCCTTGATGTTAATAAAAATGTTAAGAATTATTAAATTTCTAACAGTGAATTTCTATAGGTTATATTAATACTTAAAAAAAAAAAAAACCAAAGTGCCAATTTCTAAATTTACCAAATAAAATATACTTACAATCTCATCTCCTGGTAACCAATATCCTTCCTGTTCAATACCAGCTTTTGAACCTTTGCAGCCCACTGTTAGGGTTTCGACAATAAGACCATCTTTCACAGCTAAGCTCAGCTGCCGGGTGGTCTCTTTGGGATGCATACCGTGGACTCGGGACATATACCTGAACATAGAGGAAACACAGAGTTAGGAATTTCTCAGTAATGACCACTAAAACGGGGTAAAAATCAAGAAAAGGAAGGTCCATCTGTTCTTCTTTTATTATGACTTGCATTTATGGAAGAAACAAAGGAAAGGAGGGAAGGAGGGAAGGAGGGAGGGAGAGAGGGAGAGAGGGAGGGAGGGAGGGAAGGGAGGGAAGGAGGGAAGGAGGGAGGGAGAGAGGGAGGGAGGGAGGGAAGGGAGGGAAGGAGGGAAGGGAGGGAAGGAAGGGAGGGAGGAAAGAAAGGAGGAAGACAAAAGTGTCCAAGTTCTCAACTCTATGATGCTACTTTTTTTCCATGGAAAATGATGAATCAGGCAAAGATTTTATTTCCAACTGTTCAAAGATTATCACAACACAAAGTTTTCTGCTAAATGTGTCCCAAATTAAGTCAAAGGCAAATCAGCACACTAAAGTACTGATGGCATGAGTTCTTTTATGCTGCAGTACTTTAATATTGTGTTCTTAGCCATCTGCAAGGTTCTGAATGTAGGTTCACATTCTAACATTTTTAAAGACATAAAACATTTTTTAAAGACATAAGCACCTTTTTAAAGCTATAAATACAATTATATAGTAAGGGAACTAAAAAAAAGATAAAATCACTTTCACACAAGACGGGGCAATCTAACAATACATTCTTTCAGACATGCTCACTAAGGAACACATGGTGCTATTTTAAACCTATATGTTTAGAGCAACGTTGGTTTAAAATAGTACCACTAACAAATACAAAGCACTCAACAGACTTTGAGTTGAACAAGCAATTTAATTTTAGCATTTCCAGACTTCCTTAACTCTGAAGACTCTAAAGGTAGATGTTCTCGGTCCTCAATCTAGGACTTTAGAATCCTTTAAATCTTTAAAAATGCTTGTATTCAATACTCAGGAAACAGTACTGATGAGCATATGAAATGATGTGAATGGAAAATGAAACTAATGAATGTAATTATGCAAATCATTATTAAATAAATAGAACATGAACACATGTCATCATCAAAAAGGCAAAATGTACACACTACTGTTGATTGATTACATATTTATGTTTCTTGTTGTTGTTGTTTTTTGGTTTTTTGGGAAAGGGTTTCTCTGTGTAGTCCTGGCTGTCCTGGAACTCACTCTGTAGACCAGGCTGGCCTCAAACACAGAAATCCACCTGTCTCTGCCTCCCAAGTGCTGGAATTGAAGGCATGTTCCACCACTGCCTGGCTAGGTTTTTTTTAAAATAAAAAAATAAGCGGAAAGTTTCAAACCTCCCTGAACCACAGGGAATCACCGGCTCCTCTCACTCCACTTCAAAATTTGCTGATGTCCATCTGCACTTACTTCATTTACTTGAAGTTTGATTACTGATTTCATTTTATTTTAAACAAATCTATAAATTCTAATCATTTAAAACAAAACAACAACTAAAACCCAGAAAACCTCAACATTTTGTTTTTTCTGTAAACTAGTGGTCTTCAGAGGGCCTTTGCCAATCCAAATAAAAATAGACCATAAAGTCAGGAATGGGGATTCGTGCTATAACCTCAGGATGTATCAGGAGTTAGAGCTAAAAGACAAGTTAGATTACAAAGCCTCCATAGTAATTTTAAGGCTAGCCCTAGGGTACCAAGTGAGACTGTGCCTCAAAACATCATAAGACAAATCAGACTGACTCAGACTCTCCCTGGGGAGTTACCCATGTAAGAAAAGAAAGCAACACAATGACTTCAAGAAGATGAAACAGGACAGAAACATTTTATCATGATTTTAAAAATGGAAAATAAAAATCCAGCATTTAAGGGCCTTCTTGATTCAAAAGTGGAATTTTTGTCGTTTTTCTGGAGAGAGCCCAGCCAATGGTCCTGCTGAGCTGTGTGTTTTCAGCTGGAGAGGATGGTAACTGTGTAGGAGCCAGCTCACTTTTACAGATTTCCTTTTGCTGTCATACAATTAACTGAAAGACTAAGATGGAAACAAACGTGAAGATTGTGACTAGAGAACAGAACAGAGCAGAACCTCTGACATTAACAAGAGAGTGCCAGGGAGGAGATGAGTGCAGCACACTAATTCTGCCACAGGGTCAGTCAAAAGCTTTGAAAAGCCAACTTAAGCGATTATTTAAATTTATAAATAACTTAGAACAAGAAGTTTTAAAACTATCATACAAAACACCACAAATAGTGAAACACAAAAACAAGACGACAAATAAGCAGCACGGAGTCTGAAATTGAGCAAGAGATTCAGAGACCTGGGGTGGGGGTGGGGACGGGATCAGGGGATGGGGGATCGGGGGGCAGGGGACGGTGTGGGGGGAATGGCAGGATAGGATCAAATATGATGTAGGAGATCTACAATAAAAATACTTTAAACATTAAATGTAGAATATCCATACATTGTCTGGTATGATATTAACAGACAATAAAAAACCCAAATGACTAAAAACATATCCATGGGCACAGTGAAGACTTGAAATAAAGCCATGTAAACCAGACCTCCCTAGAGCACACAGACACATGCAAAGAGAAGCCGCCATACTACCAAGCTGCTCCTTTACTCAGGTCTCTACAAAATATAGAAGCTATAGTCTTCTAAGGCACTATGAGTGATCAAAATTTGATTCTCTGATCAATTAAAAATTTCAATTTCCAAAAATATAAAGAAAAGATGGTCAAAAACCTTCCTCAGAAAAACATCAACTCGAGATATGGTCAGAAGCTGATTTTTGCTATACTTTCAATGATCAAATTCTCTTCTAGCCCATAATAATAATCGAAGGCAAAGGTACTAGCATATAATAATTTAAAAAATCGTATGAAACAATATAACAAGTAAAAACTAGTGTATCAAAGGAAAGATCATGCACAATTTTCACAAAAGATACCTGAATATACAGTCTAACACTAAATCTGTTTGTGAATGCTAATACATTTATATCATTCAAATATCAAAAACAAACACCATAACCGAATGTTCAGTGAAAATTTAATATTGACAATTGTAAACATAAAATTCATTCCATTAGTAGACTAAAAGTAAAACCACTCTCTAAGAATTTAATTCAGGGGCTGGAGAGATGGCCTAGTGGTTAAGGGCTTGTGCTGCTTGCAGAGGACCCCACTTCGCTTCCGGCACCCCACGGTGGCTCACAACTCCCTGTAAATATGGCTCCTGGGGACCTGAGTCCTTTCTGGCTTTATAAACACCTATGAGGTTTAAATGTGAAAAACAAAACCACAAAGCATTTGAAGGAAGGCACTGGAGACTATCTTATACTAGTGTGAAAATACCTTTTAAGCACAGAACAAAGCTAGAAGTAACAGTATCAGTGAACAGATTTACACAAACTAGCCATTTCCACATGGGGCAGAGGAGCACAATAACCTAAGTTAAATGCAACAGACAAGCTGGGAAGCAATGCATATCCTAAAGGACCTCACTCTATATAGTTCTAAGAGCCCCAGCACACACTTGCAGACTTCCCTTTACAAAATTCCTGGGACCAGAAATCATTCAGATTTGTCATTCTCCATACTTTAAAATAATTGAACACACATGAGAGTCCTTGGAGATGGAACCCAGCCTGAACTGGAAACTTTTCTTTTACACATATATGATCTGAAGGTAATGTATGTACTACTATTTGCAATTAGTGTATCTGTGTTCTGCACAGGGCACCTCATGGGATCACATATGGAATTCTCCTCCACTCATGTCATCATGCTGGCAATCAGAGTGTGAGACTGACTTACACAAGGTTTGACTTTACATGCTACATATGGCTTGGCTAGTGTTTATGGTACACACTGAGCCTTACCACCAGGTTTGTCTTTGCTAAATTCATCTGCCTGGGCTGTTTCATTTAGGACTTGTGTAACATACATATCTCAGGTAGGGATAATGCCTTATTTTAGTTTTTCCAGGGAGTTCTTAAACTATCCACCACTCCACAAGATGCTTGAAGACGGCTACTGGCAAAGTGGGACTTCCCTTTCCTGATCCCAGACAGCCGAGTTAAGAAGAACATTGTTGCATTTTATCATCCCTTGACACATTTGTATCCATGGACTTTGACCATGAATTTCTAAAGGGTTGTGCCCTCAGGCTAAGACACTTCTACTTTTACTTACTAACTGTGGCCTCTTTAGTTGTCAGCTCCCTATGCTTACCCTTTCCCTACTGTTTCATAAAAGCTAACTCAACCACGAATTCTCACCTCATTCTCCATAAAGGAAATGGCAAGAACTGGGCCAGAACACGCAGTTACTATGCAGAGGAGTGTGTTATCTTGAGCATGTGCACCTGAAGGAACACTGTTTCAAAGGAGCTTGATGAGCCAAGAAGACAGCTGATGCACAGGGAGGCGTCGGGACCAGTCAGAGACCTTCTAGTCTTCTACTGCAATTGACTCAGTATAAAAAGTCATCAAACAGTGTACACGTGTCTAACTATTTAAAGGATATGAACTCAGTACCTTTCTTCACCTTTCCCATTCACGTCCACTCCTGCAGTTTTTCTCTTACTGTCCGGAGCCCTGGAATACTGCTTTACAACTGTGGCAATACATTCAAACAAGCTGTAAAATGTTTTAAGATGTTTCAGTCCCCTGAGCTAATTCTGCTAGTGGAAGGTCATCCACCCCCACAAGAAAAACAAACAAACACAGTTAATTGTAACAGAAAATGACTACCATCTTTAGAAAAGTATGAAATTGTAAGAACCATTCTCCCTGAGATTTATTATCTACTTATGAACCCAATAGTGATGCAAGCTCAGAAACTGCACCACAGCTACATGAAGTACCGAGAACTGAGCACAGAGATGAAGACAAAGCTTTCACCCAAGGGAGAATGGCTGCCAGGAAGTGCAGCAAGTCTTTCCGCCCATCAAAATAATATCCATGGGTGCATGCCCTCACCTCCCTTGTGAACAGCTCCACTCTGGTTATAAGTTCTAAGGCTTGAGAATAGTCACCATTCTGGTGGCCACATAACACTTTATTCCAAGTGTATGCTGGACAATCTGAATCAACACCTTAGCTCAATGATCCCCCATGTCCAACTGGCACAGACTGCTGTCAGGTTTCTCAAAGGGACTTGGAACCAACTCCCCCAAGTTGTCCTCTGACTTTCATACGATCTTCACACAGTATGTTGATGCACACATGCTTGCATGCACATACACAAAATAAGTATACTTTTTCATTTTTAAATTAAAATAGCTTTAAAATTATATACAGTTGGACAATTTTAATTATAATCTCATTTATAAAAAATGGTCATAGCAAAGTCATATATTTCATCCTGGCTATTGATAAAGAAATAAGCAAAATAATTAGGCCTTCTGTTTAAATTATCTATAAATTTCTTCTTGATCTCATTTACTACATTTCCATTCACAATACCTAATAAAGTACACTTTGCACAAGAGGAAGGAATGTTCAGAATAAAGCATTCAGATAACACAATTCCCATGCAACTGGGGCATTTTCTTCAGTTTGATAATTTAGCACAGAAACACCCTCAGTGGAAAAGAGAGAACTAACTATAAATGATAATTAATATTAAATGATCAGATCTTTACACCAGGCTGCAGTGGGTCAACACTGCTCCTGAGCTAGCTTGACTAGAATGAAAAAGACAAGATAGCAAGGGACAGGAGAGGCAAAGATGCCTTGTCCACTCTGACAGCCTTCACTGCCACTCAGTCCCCACACTGACTTCTACTTTGTTTAAGTTTTGTTTTAACTGAGTATATGTACATTCTCAAATACAGAGACACACAGACACACACAGATACACGCACACACACACAGATACACGCACACACACACACACAAACACACACACACACACACACACACACACACACACACACACATGCGAGCGCCAGAGTCTGGTACATGCTAGACGTGCACTGTAGCACTGAGCTATAGCCGAAAGCCTGTCTCCTATACAAAAAATCCCTTACAAGCATGTTCAATGTTCCTAGTTTTGAATGCTTCCAAAATAGAATTAGACTGTATGCATTATCTGTAATTTGAGTCTTTTCCACAGTATTATATATTGGTATTTAATCTGGGTGAATTAATGTGACTGTTCAGGATAAGAACCTGCTATATATGAACACATGACTGCTCCCTGTATGGCTCTGATATTATTTCTAGATTTGGTTCGAGTTCCAGTTGTTCAAATCTAGTTCTCTTTCCTATATTGAGTGTTAGTTTTAACCTGCATTAGTAATTTTTTAACTTTACTCATATATTTATCAAGACTATGGCCACAATTCATTTTTTTTGTTTAAACTGAGTATATGTACATTCTCTCTCTCTCTCTCTCTCTCTCTCTCTCTCTCTCTTTCTCTCTCTCTCTCTCTCTCTCTCTCTCTCTCTCTCTCTCTCTCACACACACACACACACACACACACCACTTTTGTTTGTAGTTCTCCCCATCCCAAATCCAGAACCCCATCATATACTCATCATATACTCTCCCCCAAAGTCCCCAAGGTAAATCATAAAGGAATCTTCTAAGAGGGAATCTTGAACCAACTGAAGGGCAGGAAGCTCTGGGCCAGGTTGTCTGCATTCCTGGGCTTCAGGTAAAGAGTAGAGCTGCTACATTGTGTGACATCTTTAATGTTTTTCCCTTCCCTTTAGTAAATACAGCTGCCTTCACTATCACATCCTAAATGTGGATATCTTGTTGGCATGAACTATCAATATCTTCACAAACTGATCTCAAACCATGCTGACCAAAAAAAAAAAAAACAAAACAAAACCATGAAAAAGGACAATTTAAACATTCCTTGTCAGAAATGATGGTAGCTTCACATGCTTTCTATCTGGGTATCTCTGCATAAAGTTTGTCAGTTGAGCATTCCTGATGCTTCACATCTGAAATGCAAGCCTACTGAGTTTAAGACTTGAGACCGAAGATTATCTTGATTTTCATTTTCAGACTAGGGATGCTCCAGGATGTTTGACCTAGAACAAGCCAGGTGGTCACTAGCATGGAGAACAAGGTGCCAGCTGACTTAGCTTGGTAAGGAGGGCAGGGGATGCTGCCTAGTCACACAACTTCCTATTCTGTACTGAGATACTGGGTGCAAAGGGTGTTGGTTTTCTAAAGGAAGGCGATGACTTTCTCAATAAAAGATAACTAGTTAACAGCAAAGGTGTAGGAGAATTTGTCTGGTTCATCAAAGAAATCAGGTTTTCAGTTGCTAAAGATAAATCAAATGAGTAAAAAGAGTCTAGATACCCTCAGTGTTTAGCAAAGGCCACTGAAGACGGTTGAGTTTTTAGCTTGGTCTTTAGCTCTGGGTATGGAATAATACCAATATTTGTAAAAATACCAAGCCAAGAGAAGAGTCCCTTACCCATCCAGATAGCAGGCACAGTGGTGAGGAAGGCTGCATTGCTAATAAACCATCAACCAAACCATGATATGAGCTGCCACAGGTCTCAAATATATTATATCCTAACTGCAATCCCCCCTCCCTCCATCCCAGGCCTTCCACCTCTACCTCCTCCTCCCCACCATTTCTCCTCTAGTTCCCTTCAGAAAAGGCTAGGCCTTCAGGGATATCAACCAAACACGGCATACCAAGTTGCGATAAGATTAGGCATTTCACCCTATATTAAGGCTGGACAAGGCAATCCAGTAGGAGGACAAAGGTCCAAAAAGCAGGCAAAAGCATCAGCCATAGACCCTGATCCCTCTGTTAGGAGTCTCACAAAAATACCAAACTACGCAGCTATACTGTGTATACAGGAGGCCTAGGTGAGACCAATGAATGCAGGCTCCCTGGTTATTGGTTCAGTCTCGGTGAGCCCCTGTAGGCTAAGGTTAATTGACTCTGTGGGTTTCCTTGTAGTATCCTTGACCCATTTGCCTTCCAGAATCCTTTCTCCCCTCTTTAGCAGTTTTATAGTTTTTTTTAAATAGGAGTTTTGTTTCATTTGTTTGTTTGTTTGTTTTTTACAGTTGTATCTAGATTCTAAAGAAGGGAAACTCAGTACAGAGAAAAATAAAACTAGATAGATCCTGAATGGCCACAGAGAACAGATGTACTACAGACTGACAGTGAGAGATACAGTTGTTATGGTAGTAAAGCAAACTGTAGAGAGTATTCTTGTAGTTGTCTTGAGAAAAGAGAATCATAAGCTGAAGACCTGACTTAATGGTTAGAAGTATGTACTGTTCTTCCAGAGGACCTAAGTTCAAATGCCAGAACCCACACTAGGTGGATACCAACTGCCTAGACTCCAGTTCCAAGGGATCTGACGTCCTCTTCTGGTCTCTGCAGACATCTTCACTTGTGCACAAACCCATGCATATACTCATAATTACAAATAAATCTTTTATAAGACAGGAAAAGGAAGTATTTTTTCTTATTTATTTATTTATTATTTGTTTGTTTGAAACAAGATATCACTCTTGGGCGTAGGCTGACATCAAACTCAAGGCAATCTATCTGCCTCAGTCTCTTGAATACTGACATTATAGGGATGAGTTGCCATTCTTGGTGAATAAAAGAAATTCTTAAAATATTTCAAGAGCACAAAATGTCAAGGAAAAGATTGGATCCAATCACACTAATAAAGAACTATATGAGGTACCTTGGTAGTATGGTATACACCTTTCATTCTAGAGCTTAAGAGGCAGAAGCATGTGAAATTTGAAGCCATCTTGGTAAAAAGTTGATCAAATGATAGAAGGAAATAAAAACTAGAAAAGGCCATCTCCACAGTGGACACATTAGCAGCACCAACGGAGAGAACACCCAGATTTCTGGTTTGAGCACAACAGCTGGCACAATGTTACACAATGTTTCATGATCCTAAGCCTCACTGTATTCACCAGCAATTATGGGAAGGGTATGTGTGTGTGTGTGTGTGTGTGTGTGTGTGTGTGTGTGTGTGTGTGTATGTGAGAGAGAGAGAGAGAGAGAGAGAGAGAGAGAGAGACACCAACCTCAGAGTTGTGAAAATTAAATGCCAGCAAATGATGTCCATTACAACAGCCCTCCTTGAAATTGCTTCCTCAGTTAATGCAACTAAACAGCTGCTAGTATTCTGTGAGTGCACATGCATGTGTGTGCACACATGTATGTGCATGTGTGTGTGCCCATGCCATGCAGTGTTGAAGACAGAACCCAGGGCTTCATCATTCTAGGCAACCACTTGTCCACTGAGTTCCAGCCCCAGCCAAAATACTCATTATTACTACTGTCCCACGTGCTGTACTCCCTACTCACGTCAGTAAGTATGAGTGATGTAATCTATTTTAAGATACACACAGTCAGCAAATACTTGTAAAGGCTTCTAAGAAACTTTAAGAAATGATAAAAATAAACTTAAGCACATGACTATGAAAGTAGAGAGAAGGGTCAGGATTAGATATACCAAAACCAGGATCTTGAAGACTGTGTAGTGGGTTTTAAAAGGATGCATCTAATGACTTTGATCATGAATCGGGGAAAATACAAAATACAGAACCTGTGATGTTAACACATACCTGAGAAAAATCTTTAGGGTAAAACACCAAGTGGGAAGAAGATGCACACAAAAGCAGACATGATGGATCTAACTGAGAAGGGCTCTGGATTTTAAGTACAATGGGAATCAAGAGGAGTCTAAGAATACAATCATATGTGAAAATCAGAGAACTGACTGATAAGCATGGGGCTGAGGAGAACAGAAAGAACATCAGCCTAGGCACATGAGCTGGCCAGGCCTACTGAGATCCAGGGCTCTTAGAGTGCAGTGGGAATGGAGAAACAGGGGGTGAGGCAGGGAGCCAGGCAGACAAAGCCTGTGACAGTGGAGCCGCTGGGTTAGGCACTCTGCATGTAGACTCCAGGAGCCACAAGGAAAAGGTCGGCAAGAATAAGGCACATTGATGGTTAGTGTCACTTCAGAAAGATGTCACTGGCACTAACCCAGTGACAACAAGGAGCAGAGATGGGCAGGGGACTGCAGCACGGGTAGGAAGAAAGAAAGCCACTGAAGAGTAGCACATGAGAAAGCAGATGCTCAGACAGAGGGGCCATTTAACCTAGCTTGAGAGGCGAAAATGAGTGTGCTTTATGTTAATCCTGTCTGTTCTGCAAATGTCCTGCTATATACTCCTCTCTAGCTACTAAATACCTCAGTACAGACATTAAACACACTCCTAACCTGACCCTTTCTGCCATCTCCCTTCAAATACAAACCCTTCCCATGATCCAGATAATCTATGCGTTGACTCTCCCTCCTCAAGGTCTTCCGAACTCTTTCTGCAACTTCCCCTCAAATGAAGTCTGCAGTATTCTAAATCACTACCCTCTGATCCATGGGAGCAAGCTGAGCTCTGCCACACCTACCCCATACTTGAACTGCTGTTTTATTCCTCAGTGGTTAGCTGTGCTCTCAGGTGCCTTGTCTTTAAATTCACAGACATGCAAAGAAATGTCAAACTCATGTAAACAGACAAGCTTCTAGGGCAAGAGGAGTGCCCTAGAATCTGCTCTCTGAAAGAAGCAACTGTGACCACAGAACTGAAACTCAGCCTGTGACTGTCCAGGGTGACGGCAGGCCATAATTGTAACAGTGATCAAGTGTGTCTACAGGTCTCTCAGAGACAAAGATCTGTGGAAACGGGAATGCAGATGCAGAGTGACAGTGAGGACTCCTAAGACTCACGAGCAGGAGCTGCTACAGCTAACATGTCTAAAGGTTTACTTAGGCAACAGTCATTCTCCTCCTCTCTGATAATCCTGAGGGAATAGAATCTCACAGAGACATGGGCAAAATTTCATATACAAACTGGGTGTCACAGAATTCTACTAAGTGGGCAGTATGTATCTACTTTACCTCCAGAAGAAGCCTAGGCACCATAAGGGGACATACAATTCAGGTCGAGGTATGTCTGCAGTGGCAAGTCCAGGAAACTCAGAAATGCCAATGCCAACCATGTCACAAGGAGTCAGAGGTTACTTTCTCAGTGGGATTTGACCTTACAATAAGGACTACATGTAATCGACTGTGAACTTGAGTGGGACAAGGTCTCCAATCCAAATAGCCTAGAAATACAGAGCTCAGGGCAGGGAAGAAGCCTGGCCAGTAAACTTCAGCTGTCTCTAGCACGCAGGAGAAAGGAAAATGTTCCTGTTTTAAGCATTCTTCCTAGCCAGCAATGCCAGTAAAGATAATAATCCATACTAACTTCATCAGCATGTGTTTAAACTATCTTTTAATAAGTACTGAGAATAATTATGACCCTCTAAGACTGTGTTGTAACTATCTCAGGCAGACGTGAATACTCTGGAAAAAAGAGGAAAAGAAGGTGACCTATGTACCTTATTTTTTCTGTAGTGTTTTAATGCCCATATCATTTAAAGACTGAGGCGCAACAAGATAGTAACCACCAGGGTTCAGAAATTCAAGTTCCACTTCTGTGACTGATTCTATTCATAGGATTCTTCATTCTTTGTGCCTTGATTCTAAGCAGGTGAGCCTCCCAGAGTTACAACCACATATGACACTGCCTACTATGAAGGCCTCACTTGTCTCAAAGAACACAGGATTGGGACCGGAGGGATGGCTCAGTGGTTAATAGTTCTTATAGGTACATGGGTTTAGGTCTCAGCATCCACAGGCCAGTTGAACTATTCAGGGAATCTGAGCCATCTTCTGGACTCGACAGGAATCAGGCATACACACACTGTACATGCACACCAAAGGCAAGAACTCATATACACAAATAAAGATAAATAAAACTTTTTTTAAGTACATGATATAAGCCAATAACTTCTCAGTACAAAGCCCAGGGCAAACTCAGAAGAGCAGTGACAAGCAGGTGGCGTTTCATACACTCACAGGAAAGGAGGATAATATGTACTGTAGATGCTCAGACTCAGTAGCTAAAGTTCCCTTCCAGTAAAAAGCTGTATGTCTAGTGGAATGCTGAGAATTAAAATACCAACACCTATGGAGTCAGGAAAGAAGACTTTCTGCATGATGGATTAGTTTGTGCTGTGGAACAAGAGGTAAACCTAAGAAAACATAAGGCCATATTTGTTCCAATTAAAAAACGTCACATAAAGGAACTTTAGAACCATAAATCTAATGCAAATTCAAGAAGTGATTTCAAATCCAAATGAAGTGCTGTGGCTAAAGAGGTGAACACACTCAGGATCTGCCAGAAAACCAGGAAAATTGTAGTCTACTATTTCAAATGCAAGGTAAGACAAGAAGTTCATGAGCTACAGAACTATAAGTCAGAAGTAAATAAACCTCAAACGTGGGTGCAAACTTAAAGTCAACAAAGAAAAACACTTCAGAGGTACTGCCCCAAGTGAGAATGCTTCCTTCAGTCCCATTTGGAAGAGGGAAGAAAGCAATCACGGGAGGTGGGGGCAGAGGGATATGAGGCCGTGACGCCTACACAGCAGAGGACTGCCTGGTCTGATCTCAGTGAGAGAAGGTGCACCTAACCCTTGAGAGACTTGAGGCTCCGGGGAGTGGGGAGGTCTGCTGGGGTGGGGGTGGGGTGGGGACATTCTCTTGGAGTTGAGGGAGGAGGTATGGGTTAAGGAACAGTCAGAGGACAGACTGGGAGGGGGATAAGGATTGGACTGTTAAAAAGAAAAGATTAAAGATGATAAAAAAAATAGTAGTAGTAGTAGTACTAGTAGTAGTAAGGCCTGCATTCAAGGACCAGCATTGCAAAGAGAAGTCGAAACAAAACAAGAACGAAAACCTGAGACATAAAGTCTGAGCCTGAAGGCATGCACAGTGCAGGAGCAGAGTAGACCACACCACTAATGAACAAAGTTGCAAAGCAAAGAAATATCAAAGCTAAAATAAAAAGAACAGAAAAATCACAGATGCAGTGCAGGAAAACAAAATCCAGCATACTAAATAAAAATAAGCAATAGCATGTGAGCATGTGTGTATGAAAGTATATGATACCTGATATGGATGGAAGTATGTCAAACATACTTGGTGTGTGAATGCTAATGGCACTTAGGAAGTCCGCAGTCATCAAGTAAGAATGCCATTTTTAAACATGGTAAAGGGAAACATCCTTTTCTGGAGTGAATTACATGTGTGGCCACAAGGCAGGTGCATAGAAGCTTATCCCCAGGAAAGTACTCTAGCTAGAAGCACAAAGATGAAACAAATTACTTCTCAGATCTAGCATGAATGGCTATAAATATCTTGGAAGGAGAAATTTCTTAGTTAACATGTGCTCCCTACAGAAAAGCACAGCTCCATCTATCTATACAGTCTGCCCACAACCAGTGTCCTGTTTCATGAAATTCAGAGACCAGGGTCACACTTGAGTTATCAGAGCACAGATAGAATCCACAAGAACTGCAGAACAGATGACCTAATTTCCTTAGTAAAATACCCAATGGAGAACAACAGTAAAGAGATGGCTGTGGAATTTATAGATTAAAATGATAAAAATAAGATACAGGCAGAACCATACAATTACATAGAGTTAGACAAGATACTTAAGGATATACCAGGCTACAAGCCAGTAATGTCAAATGCCAGAACACTCAATGCATGAATTTTACTTCATTTTTAACAATGGGGCTGCTCACCAGTCATCAGAGAGAGCAAACAAGGTCTTAATGAGAACTCACCTAGGGAGTGGGGTAGCTTAAGGTGTTCTCAAAGTTTAAACGATATCGGCGCCAGTGCTGCTTCCTAGCCAACCTTAGGCAGTAGGACATCAAGGGAAGGGGCATCAGCCTAGAGGAAAAGGCACTGGGTCGGACATTTCCTAGACAATCCTCGGCTTCCTTGGATTTTTAAAAGGAGACTTACAAATTCATGATCATCTAGTAGGTAAACAAGTTTATCTGTATTTAAGAATTATAGAGCTTAAGGGGAAAAAATATGGCTTGGGTCACCATTCAAAGTTATATTGACAAAGAAAAAAGAAAAGTCAAATCTCATAATGATCCATGACCAATAGGAGACGTGTATAGTACCAATGACTGCCTCTGTGGCATTCATTAGTTTCACATATGCCAAACATGCACACATAGGTGTTAAGTAGCCAACAGATACATGCACAATTGCTACAGGCATTAGCCCTCTTCCTCCTACATCAGCAGGTCACCCAGCCTAACAACAGCACTCCTGAGACTCTTAGGATGCTTGACAGGTGCCCTGAGCTACCCAAGAAAGACCCCAAAGGAAAAGAGAAGTAACCGTCTGAGAAACTGAAACTGTTTGAATGTACACACTTAAGAATGCTTTAAAGTTTTGATACAAATAACAATATCATATTTTTTAATTTCAATATTCTGCTATAAAAATTTCAGCTATGGCTTTTACAAATGTCAAGGAAATAGTATCTTTTATTTGAGATTTACTTTTAGCCTAGTGAAGGGAAATGAACCTAGGGTGTCACCTGTGAAATATATGTGCTTTACCTCTAACCCATGTTATATCTCAAGCCTGAGATTTTTGAAAACTATCTGTATTAGTACCACCCCCTATTCTGTACTTAATTATCATCTCTCAAAATGCTTGCTTTTTAAAAGTAAAAGAAGCATTAGGTAATAAAAAATAAAGCAATATACTATTTACTAGTCATCTTCCTCACATCTGGGACCCTGTTTCTTTCTTTAGACTGCAGGAGGCAGGGCTGCCATTGGCTTCCTGTCAAGTTCCTAGTCCTTCCCTCTCAGGCATTCTCATCATCTTTTGGACAACATTAAGAACGTGCAAGGCTAAATTCTATTACCTATTAATAATAGTTTCAAAGCACTGTGTAAGTCAGCTTTTATAAATCTCCTACTTTTAATTTTTAGATACCATCTAACAAATGTAGGGCAGGATAAGAATAAAAAAAGTTCTATTCAAACTAACAAAAAAATCATGTATGCTTTTAAAAATATTACATTCACTTTATTTTTAAAAAGCATCCAGAGAAATAAAACAAAATCAAATTCCTAACTGTCTTCATAGTATAAAATAAGTAAAAAAGATGTTATTTTTCTATACTGAATCTTTGTCTACTAAGACAACTAGCACTGGAAACTAAGGAGAAAAGAAATAGTAAATTTTTGTTTTAAACTGAATGCATTCAATCTCATTTCTTCTAGCGGTTATAAAGATTATTTACTACATGAAGATTGTTCGTCTCCACTGAGAGAAGCCATGAGCAGTAGATTTTGTTTAGACAGCTTCACTACAATAAAGCAAATGACTAATAAATCTTTTAAATAAAAATTTCTTGGGGCAAAAATGTATAATTGAAAGTCTCCTATAACAGAATATATTGGTCTTTACTTATCTAGCATTTACATACAAAGCTTCTCAATACACATTGTCTATATGTGTCTCTGTTATCTCTCCTTTCCTGTAGTCTTTTGCAAGGCGACAGTCACTTTAGTTCCTTGTATGAACTGCACAGGAGATAGGCAAATGGGGACTTTACAGTGGTGCTTTTGTTTAAATTTACTTACTTTGTAATACGATCAATGTTGGCAATCTGCTTCTGATTCCTGATAATTTCAATGGCTGCCCAAAGATGCTGGATAGCTTTTGTGTCCGCCTGTCGTCTTTTTGTTAAACGTGCCATGACCTGTTTACTTCTTTAGCTGTAGCAATATACAAAAACATAAGGCAGAAAACATAGATTACTGAGGGAATTTCCAACACAGGAGCAACAGTCGCAGCCCTTCCTGACACTGGTCACTCTGCAGTGAAATGTAGTGCTGCGACTTCCCACCTTCTACCTTTCAGGTTGCACTTCTACTTAATGAAAAGCAAGCATTTGCTTGGTTACCTCTTAAAGAATGATATTCTAAAATCCAAATCACTTAAAAAGGTATTTCCAAGGAGTGTACTTCATACCAATGTCAATAAAGAAATGAATGAATGAATGAATGTAGGCATTTAATGTTTATTCTAAAACACATAGTTACTACAAGATTTCAGTTTTAAGTATTACACTGTATGAAAAATCAAGCAGTACAAAATAAAATTTATAAGTCCTAATTGTTTGGTATTTCAGGTTTTTATAATCATAGCTTTAGAGAATTCAGTTTTATATACATATGAAAACAATGTTTAAAAAACAAGCATTAGCCAGACATGGTAATGGTATATGGTACTACACGCCTGCAGTCCCAGCACTTAGGAGGCAGGAGCATGAGGATTAGCACAAGTCAAGATCAATCTCATCTACAGTGAGTTCCACATCAGTCAGAACTGCATAGCAAGAAACAGTGAATAGAGAATCCAGGTCATTCTGAGTTAAAATATGAAAGGCCAAGAGCTAGGATACTGATCAGTAATGATACAGCTGCCAGAACAGGGGTTCATTTCAGAACTATTACATTATTAAGAAATAATGCTATTAACTTATTCAAATTTTGGTATCTGGATGGGCTGAAGGAGACAGCTGTCAAGTCTCCAAATACCCTTTCAGTTATTGCCAGGCAAGAAAGAATGGACTACAGTTCAGTGTTTGGTGGGTGACAGTATGAATGAAAACCTATTGAATCTCCACTTCATCTTCACAGTGAGCCAAGCCTCAGGATCCAATGGAACAGGCAACTCACACATCTGTGTGCTAGGCCCTGAGTGCAAGGCAGAAAGGCAGGCACTGCAGTTTCTCCAGTTGCTGCGTTCTCCAGAGGCAACATGTGTGGAACTTGCTCTGACACTTCACTGTACTCCCTGACTGACCAGACAAGTTGCTAGACTCTCATGTCTCTTTTTCTCCATCCTTTCTCACAGCCTCCTTCCTTCTCTGGCCAACCTGAATGAGACCTGAAGTTGCCACCCGAGTTATCGTAACCAGACTCACTGGATATGGTGGCATTATGTAGCCAAGAGAGAGTATGTGTGTGCAGTGAAAATGACTAAAGGGATTTCTGAACAGCATACTTTCTTCTTGGCTACTTCTAAAATAATGTTGGGCTGGGGATAAAGCTCAGTCTTTTAGAACTCTTCATGCACACATGCAGACCAGAGCGCAAAATTTCAGCACCATGGAAAGGACAGGCATCGCTCTGTGAGCCAATGAACCCTAGCACTTGGCAGGAGTAGGAAGGACAGAGGCAAGGAGGATGGTGACCATCAGGTAGAGAATGAAAATAGAACACTTGTTATCCTCTAGTCTCCCAGCACACTACACGCATGCATGCTTGCACATACATACACTCAAAAAATGCTGGTGTTCAAGTTTTAAAGGAAAATTATTTTGTTTTAAATAAATGTAGACCTATAACTAAATGATAATAAAAATGACAACCGTGGCTTATGAAGCTTCTATTTAGAGTGCAGACACCTCAGTTTCAGTTCAGGGGTGCCAACTTGAGGAAGCCATGGGAAGAAACTGCAGGAGCCACAGAGAGACGCAACAGCCCAGCTCCACCCAGTCCTGCTGTCCATCAGACAGAGAGGCACAAGCCCAGCCACCTTGGCTGCACCCAGCATCACTGACAGTGTCTGCCTTGTTCAAATGGTGTGCTAGCCAGGGGACGTTAGAAATGTACGGAGTGGCAATCCTGCCCGGAAACCAAAACTGACAGGGGAAGTCTAATGTGGACAGTACAGTGCAAGACCGTATAGAACAGTCATACAAATAGTCTAGAATCTCTCGTGAGAATTCAGAAAGTATCATACTGCTTCTAACACAGGTAAAATTTAGGCAGAAATAAATTGAAAACTATAAAAATATAATAAATATGAGAAAAATAAATACCAATATTTCTTCTCTTATTTTTAAAATGATTGTTTAAAGCAAAAAGAAAAATAATACATATCCCTATGTTTATAATATATGCAGAAGTAAGGTATATCATGACCATAACACAAAGAAAGGGAAGAGAAATAAGTGTGGAACAGTATCAGATTACATTAAGGGACTCTGGGAAAACCAGGATGAACCTATAAGAAGAGGATATAATTCATTTTAAAATATATAGTATGAGCTGGGCCTGGCAGTGCAGCCCTGGAATCCCAGCTTCTCAGAGGTTGAAGTGGGTGGAGCACCACAAGTTCAAGGCTGGTGGGCCTCAAAGTTAGAGGCAGTCCAGGCCACCTGAAGAGACACTGTCTCAGTAATTAATCAAAAATAACATATTCACATCTACAGAAAAAAACAAACCAACAAGGTAACTTTCAAGAATACTGAGATAATAAATATAATTATTACATAACGATCATGCAAATAAATAGCAGAAATGCTTAGTGATGTCATATATTCCTAGAAAATATTAAAAGAAAGAACAAAGAATGAAGCAGCCTTCATCTCAGGAAAGCAGATGTAAAGATGAAATCATGGCCTTCTGAGAGCTATGTGAGTCATGTGTCAGACAGCAGACCTGCTGTCTCTCACATCACAACAGACCTGGAAACAGTCTCTGCTTATGGGAGTCAAAGTGGAACACTGCCAGAAGAGAAGAGTGAGTAAATGATGGAGTACCTGGCACATCTCGAGAGCCTATTAAGTGCCTATTAAGACAGTACTGAAGTACAACTATTCAATTATTTCTGAGGAAAGAGAAACCTCGAACGCTAATACAATACCGGGACTAAGCCTGAAACCTTGTGGCTCCTCAGCAAGGGTTCCACTGCTGAACTATAGGCCCCGCCCTCAGCTGTCCTTTCTTAGGAGATCTGCTTTCACTCATTTCCCATACACTTCGGTGTTCTGCTTGTAAACTAGCCACTCTTTTGTACTGTGGGAAAACAACAACAGGCAGAAAGTCAAAATTCTACTCTAGTAAGAACCATTAACAACATGACTTGATCTAAGAAAAGAATAAAAATTGGACATTACTCAACAAAAAGAAAACATCCTAGGAAGTTGGTCTCTTGGACCAACTTGTATAAAAGCTGGTGCTACTCAAGGTTTGTGCTGATGTGGTAAAGCAAAAATGAATTCAAAAGAATGAATAAAAATTATTTAATTGAAAAAGGATTGACTTCATTTACTTTTACATATAATGTTTTTCTAGGTACCCAGCAGAGTTTCAAACATGCTAACCTTTCCATATAAAAATATTAAATTCAGATTTCCCAAATATGTTATAAGACCCCAGAGAAAGCCTTCATATCAAAGAGAAAGGTCAGAAAATTTGTAGAAATCACCTAACCTTTTATCTGCTCCAATATACATGAGGAATGTAATATACTCCTCTCAATAAAAGTTACATGGGAAACAATCTTCAAGAGACCTATAGCTTAAAAAGTAAGCAGAACACTTCAAGTAACTTTAATAAGCCCCCAGTTGATGTTGCTATTCTCTCCTTGGAAATCCAGATTTACCACAATTCCTAGTATCTAGGTATATTCTGGTCTCATCACAGCATTATACAGAAAGAACACAGCAAGCCAGAAAAAAATTGATAACAAGCAAAATTAAATAAGGCATCTTTTGCTGGCGAATGCTTCTGTATGGAGGCTGTGCGGTACAAGTGACAAGCACGCAGTGAGAGAACAGCACAGTGAGGAGCAGAGGAACAATGCAGGTATCCCATTAGCATCTGCAGCAAATGGGCACTCCATTACTTTCAGTACTAGGTGTATTTGTGAGGGTTTTGTTGCATAAAATAAATATTCAAATATTTATGCCAGATATTACATAAAACTTTAAAATTTCTCATTGTTTCCCATGGTTTTTCACTGTAAATTGCATATGTATGAAACGTCCTTGTTTATTAGTGATTTTACTACATGTTTATATATTCACATCATCCTCTCATTTGTATATTTTTTTTCTATATTCTTTATTTACATTCTGAATGATTTCCCCTTTCCCAGTTCCCCCTTCCCCAAAAGTCCTATAAGCCCTCTTCCCTCCCTCTGTTCCCCAGTCAAACCCCTCCCGCTTCTCTGTCCTGGTATTCCCCTACATCCAGTCTTTCCAGAACCAGGGGTCTCTCCTTCCATCTTCTTGGAAATCTACTGATATATGAATTGCGTCTTGGGTATTCCGAGATTCTGGGTTAATATCCCCTTATCAGTGACTGCATACCATGTGTGTTCTTTTGTGATTGGGTTACCTCACTAAGGATGATATTTTCCAGTTCTGACCATTTGCCTAAGAATTTCGTGAATTCATTGTGTGTAATTGCTGAGTAGTATTGCATTGTGTAAATATACCACATTTTCTGTATCCATTCCTCCATTGAGGGACATCTGGGTCCTTTCCAGCATCTGGCTATTACAAATAAGGCTGCTATAAACATAGTGGAGCATGTGTTATTATTGCATGCTGGGAAGTCCTCTAGGTATATGTCCAGGAGTGGGTAACAGGATCTTACGGAAGTGTCATGCCTAGTTTTCTGAGGAACCACCAGACTAATTTCCAGAGTGGTTATACCAGCTTGCAATCCTACCAGCAGTAGAGGAGTGTTCCTCTTTCTCCACATCCTCACCAATACCTGCTGTCTCCTGAGTTTTTGAACTTAGCCATTCTGATTGGTGTGAGGTGGAATCTCAGGGTTGTTTTGATATGCATTTACCTAATGACTAAGGATGTTGAACATTTCTTTAGGTGCTTCTCAGCCATTCAATATTCTTCAGGTGGAAATTATCTGTTTAGCTCTGGACTCCATTTTTAAATAGGGTTCTTTGACTCTCTGGAGTCTAACTTCTTGAGTTCTTTGTATATATTGAATATTAGCCCTCTGTCAGACACAAGGTTGGTAAAGATCTTTTCCCAATTTGTTGGTTGCCGTTTTGTCAGATTGACAGTGTCCTTTGCCTTACAGAAACTTTGTAATTTTATGAGGTCCCATTTATCAATTCTTGATCTTAGAGCATAAGCTATTGGTGCTGTGTTCAGGAAATTTTCCCCCGTGCCCATGTGCTCAAGGCTCTTCCCCAGTTTCTTTTCTACTTTCAGTGTCTGGTTTTATGTGGAGGTCCTTGATCCACTTGGAGTTGAGCTTTGTACAAGGAGATAAGAATGGATCAATTTGCATTCTTCTGCATGCTGACGTCCAGTTGAACCAGCACCATTTGTAGAAAAGGCTATATTTTTTCCACTGGATAGTTTTAGCTCCTTTGTCAAAGATCAAGTGACTATAGGTGTTTGGGTTCATTTCTGGGTCTTCAATTCTATTCCATTGATCTACATGCCTGTCACTGTGACAATACCATGCAGTTTTTAACACTATTGCTCTGTAGTACTGTTTGGGGTCCGGGATACTGATTCCCCCAGAAGTTCCTTTACTGTTGAGAATAGTTTTAGCTATCCTGTGTTTTTCGTTATTCCAGTTGAATTTGAGAATTGCTTTTTCTTACTCTATGAAGAATTGAGTTGGGATTTTGATGGGGATTACATTGAATATGTACATTGCTTTTGGCAAGATGGCCATTTTTATTATATTAATTCTGCCAGTTCACAAGCATGGAAGATTTTTTCATCTTCTGAGGTCTTCTTCAATTTCTTTCTTCAGAGACTTGAAGTTCTTCTCATACAGATCTTTCACTTGTTTGGATAGAGTCACACCAAGATACTTGTTTGTGGCTATCGTGAAGGGTATCATTTCTCTTACTTCTTTCTCAGCCTGCTTATCCTTTGAGTATAGGAAGGCTACT
Organism: Tokudaia tokunoshimensis; assembly: GCA_036184795.1. NCBI lineage: Eukaryota > Metazoa > Chordata > Mammalia > Rodentia > Muridae > Tokudaia > Tokudaia tokunoshimensis. The sequence continues at coordinate 81,671,049 of BTHU01000022.1, forward strand.
GATTTGCTTGAGTTCATTTTATATCCGGCCACTTTGCTGAAGCTGTTTATCAGCTGTAGGAGTTCTCTGGTGGAGTTTTTTTGGGTAACTTAAGTATACTATCATATCATCTGCAAATAGTGATAATTTGACTTCTTACTTTCTAATTTGTATACCTTTAACCTCCTTACGTTGTCTAATTGCTCTAGCTAGAACTTCAAATACTATATAGAAAAGATATGGAGAGGGCAGTCATGTCTAGTCTCTGATTTTAGTGGATTGCTTCTAGTTTCTCTCCATTTAGTTTGATGTTGGCTACTGGTTTGCTGTATATTGCTTTTATTATGTTTAGATATGGGCCTTGAATTCGTGATCTTTCCAAGACTTTCAGCATGAAAGGATGCTGAATTTTGTCAAATGATTTTTCAGCATCTAATGAAATAACCATGTGTTTTTTTTTTGAGATTGTTTATGTAGTAGATTACATTGATGGATTTCCGTATATTGCACCATCCCTGCATCCCTGGGATGAAACCTCCTTGATCATGATGAATGACCACTTAGATGTGTTCTTGTATTCAGTTGGCAAGAATTTTATTGAGCATTTTTGCATCCATATTCATAAGGGAAACTGGTCTGAAATTCTCTTTGTTGGATCTTTGTGTGGTTGTGGTATCAGCGTAATTGTGGCTATACAGAACAAGTTGGGTAGTGTTCCTTCTGTTTCTATTTTGTGGAATAGTTTGAAGGGTACTGCAGTTAGGTCTTCTTTGAAGGTCTGATAGAATTCTGCACTAAAACAATCTGGTCCTGAGCTTTTTTTGGTTGGAAGACTTTCTATTTCTTTAGGGATTTTGGGACTGTTTAGATGGTCTATTTGATCCTGATTTCATTTTGGTATTTGGTATCTGTCTAGGAAATTGTCCATTTCCTCCAGATTTTTCAGTTGGGTTGAGTATAGGCTTTTGTAGTAGGATCTGATGATTTTTAGAATCTCCCCAGTTTCTGTTGTTATATTTCCCTTTTCATTTCATATTTTGTTAATTTGTATACTGTCTCTGTGCCCTCTGGTTAGTCTGGCTAAGGGTTTATCAATCTTGCTGATTTTCTCAAAGAAACAGCTCCTGGTTTTGTTGATTCTTTGTATGGTTCTATTTGGATAGTTCTTTTTGTTTCTACTTGGTAGATTTCAGCCCTGAGTTTGATGATTTCCTGACTTGTACTCCTCTTGGGTATATTAGCTTCTTTTTGTTCCAGAGTTTTCAGGTATGCCGTTAAGCTGCTAGTGTATGCTCTCTCCTGTTTCTTTTGGAGGGACTGAGGACTATGAGTTTTCCTCTTAGCACTGCTTTCATTGTGTCCCATAAGTTAGGGTATGTTGTGCCTTCATTTTCATTAAATTCTAAAAAGTCTTTGATTTCATTCTTTATTTCTTCCTTGACCACGGTATCATTGAGTAGAGCATTGTTCGGCTTCCATGTGTATGTGGGCTGTTGTTTTTGTTGCTATGGAAGACCACCCTTACTCCACAGTGATCTGATAGGAGGCATGGGATTAGTTCAATCTTCTTATATCTGTTGAGGTCTGTTTTGTGACCAATTATATGGTGGATTTTGGAGAAGGTACAATGGTACAATGAGGTGCTGAGAAGAAGGGTTTAGGATGAAATGTTATATATATATATATATATATATATATATATATATATATATATATATATATATATATATGTTAAATCCATTTGGTCCAAAGCTTCAATTAGTTTCACTGTGTTCCTGTTTAGTTTCTATTTTCCTGATCGGTCCATTGCGGAGAATCGAGTATTAAAGTCACCCACAATTATTGTCTGAGGTGCAATGTGTGCTTTGAGCCTTACTAAAGTTTCTTTGACGAGTGAGGGTGCCCTTGCATTTGGAGCGTAAATGTTCAGAACTGAGAGTTCTTCTTGGTGAATTTTTCCTTTGACCAGTATGAAGAGTCCTTCCGTGTCTTTTTTGATGACTTTAGGTTGAAAGTCAATTTTATCCGATATTAGAATGGCTACTCCAGCTCATTTCCTGGGACCATTTGCTTGTGAAATTGTTTTCCAGCCTTTTACTCTGAGGTAGTATTTGTCTTTAACACCGAGGTATGTTTCCCGTACGCAGCAAAATGCTGGGTCCTGTTTACATATGCAGTCTATTAGTCTATGTTTTTTTATTGGGGAATTGAGTCCATTAATGTTAAGAGATATTAAGGAATAGTAATTGTTGCTTCCTCTTATTTTTGATGTTATTTTTATGTTTGAGTGGTTATCTTTTTTGGGTTTGATGAAAGAAGGTTACTATCTTGCTTTTTCCAGGGTGTAGTTTCCCTCCTTGTATTGGCGATTTCCACCTATTATCCTTTGCAGGGCTGGGTTTATGGAAAGATATTGTGTAAATTTGGTTTTATCATGGAATATCTTGGTTTCTCCATCTATGGTGATTGAGAGTTTTGCTGGGTATAGTAGCCTGGGCTGGCATTTGTGTTCCTTTAGGGATTGTATGACATCTGCCCAGGATCTTCTGGCTTTCAAAGTCTCTGGTGAGAATTCTAGTGTAATTCTGATAGGACTGCCTTTATATGTTTTGATCTTTTTCCCTTACTACTTTTAATATTCTTTCTTTTTTAGTGCATTTGGTGTTGTAATTATTATGTGATGGGAGGAATTTCTTTTCTGGTCAATTCTATTTGGAGTTCTGTAGGCTTCTTGTGTGTACCTGGACATCTCTTTCTTTAGGTTAGGGAAGTTTTCTTCTATAATTTTGTTGAAGACATTTATTGGCCCTTTAAATTGGAAATCTTCACTCTCTTCTATACCTATAATCCTTAGGTTTGGTTTTCTCATTTTGTCCTGGATTTCCTGAATGTTTTGGGTTACAAGCTTTTTGCATTTAGCATTTTCTTTGACTGTTGTGTCAATGTTTTCCATGGTATCTTCAGCATCTGAGATTCTTTCTTCTATCTCTTGTATTCTATTGTTGATGTTTGCATCTATGACCCCTGACTTCTTCCCAAGGTTTTCTATCTCCAAAGTTGTCTCCCTCTGTGATTTCTTAGTTGTTTCTACTTCCTTTTTTTGGATCCTGGACATTTTTGCTCAGTTCCTTCACTTGTTTGTGTTTTCCTGTAATTCTTTCAGGGATTTTTGTGTTTCCTCTTTCGGGACTTCTGCCTGTTGACCCAAGTTCTCCTGTATTTCTCTAAGTGATTTTTGTGCTCCCTCCTTATGGTCTTCTATCTGTTGGCCCATATTCTCCTGAATTTCTTTAAGCAATTTTTGTGTTTCCTTTGTAAAGTCTTCTACCCATTGACTCATGTTCTCCTGTATTTCTTTAAGAGATTTATTTATGTCCTTCTTGAAATCCTCTAAGAGCATCATTAGATGTGATTTCAAATCCAAATCCTGCCTTTCTGGTGTGCTGGGATATACAGGACTTGCTGTTGTCGGAGAATTAGGTTTGGATGGTGCCATATTGCCTTGATTTCTGTTAGTAATGTTCCTATGTTTGCCTTTTGCCATCTGGTTATCTCTGGCGTTAGTTGTTCCTGCTGTCACTGGCTGGTGCTTGAACTTTCTGTGAGCCTGCAAGGCTATTTCCACACTCCTGGATGACCGGGTTTCCCCTGGTACAGATTGCTGAGTGGCTGCCCTGCTCCTGGGTGACGTTGGAGCCCTGGTGTGCCTTTCCCCATGGATGTTATACTTGGGATATCTCTGTGTACCTGGTTGTCCCTGTCTGGTCCATCGCCAGAGCAAAGATGGCAGAGGCTGGGGACCCCCTCCAAGTGCAGGTCACCCTGCAGGGCAAATGTCCCACAGCCGGGCTGGCACACAGACTACCACAGATCTGCCCAGCTCTTGGTCACAGGCGGAACCCTAGCAGGTTGTGTCCCAAGCCTTATATATTAATTCTTGATTTTGGTTTTTGGTTTTCTTGTTTTTTTGGGAACAGAGTCTTACTCAGGGTTGCCTTGAACTCACTATGTAGCCAAGTATGGCATTAAACTTCTGGTCTTCCTTCCTCCATCTCCTTAGTCCTAGAATTACAGTCACATATTACTGTTCTCAACTTTAGTAGAACTTCTATACTCAGAGCAGAAAAAATGTAAATACTTTCGATGAAGTTATAGATTGATAACAGAATTTCCATACACTGCCCGTCCCCACAGGCACTGCCGCCATCAGCACCTCACCAAGATGGTGAGACTTACTATAATTGGTGAATCCATACTGACATCACTGCCAATCTAAGTTCACAGTTTAAGGTTTCATGCACTCTATAGTTCCCGGCATATGTTCAATGACAAGCAAGCACAATTGTGACATTGTACACTCTAATCTTACTACCTTAAGTTCTTCATCCCTCAGCTAATCTTGCTGCCTCCTCCTCTAACCTCTAGGAACCACTGTTTTAGTGGTCCCACAATTATGCCTTTTCCAGAATGACATGTAGTTGGAATCACACAGCCTTCTTTTCATAGCTTGATAGCTTCTGCCAACACTAAATACTATCCCAATAGGTATATGCAAGTTTTTCCACCCACTTATCTCCTAAGAGTACCATGATTGCATACAAGTTTCATCTACTGTGGATAAAACACCTAGAAAAATCTACATGCGGCTTTGTGTGCGACAAATTTTTTGATTCATTTGGCTAAATAGCAAAGAGTATGAAGACTGAATTTTACAGTAAAAGTATTTTCAGTCTGTGAAAAAATCAAAAGCTCTGCCAGATTGTCATCCAAAGCACCAGAGCCATCATGCATTTTTCCCAACAAGGTATAGAAGCTCCAGGATTTAGACAATAGATATACAGTGATAATAGCATTTGTTAAACATATGTTCATGCTTCATGTCTGTCACCTTTCCTGTCTGCTTTAGTCAGGTGTTCATCCAGGGGTTTTGCCCACTTCTTATTGTTGACATGTTTCATTTTTGCATTGTTACATTTGGGGTACAAATGCATGTGTGTGCATATGCATAGGAAAGTCAAACAACAGCCTTGGTACCACTCCTCAGGAGCAGCAATAATCCTTTTTATTATTATTATTTTTATCTTTTTGAGAAATCATGTCTGACTTGGAACTTACCAAGGTTAGGCTGGCTGGCCACTGAGCCCCAGAGACCACCTGTTTCCACCTTCCCAGCACATGCTACCACAGCTGGATTCTGGAAATGAAACTCATATTCTAGAGCCCTTTATTTGTTATACTGACAATTTAGGAATCTTTGTTCCTTTGAAAACACTGAACTATTATAAGAATGTGTTTTCATTTTAATCCCAGGTATAGGGATGTGGGGCTGCCTTGGACTGTCTGCAGTAACTGTTCATGATTTGCCTCATGCTTTAGCAAAAGTAGTGTTTTCCAGATGCAGATAGTTTCTGCAACTGTGTGACATTTGGAATTCTGGGAACTTTTCAGAAGGTATATAAAGGACTAGAACCTGGAGATATGGGGGTGGTTGAAGTTTGTTAGTAGTTGTGTTCAAAGAAGAAACAAAAGAAAAGAATTTAGACTCAGGAATCTCTATTTCTCTTTCCCCCCTCTATCCCTCTTTCTCTCCTATCTAGTGATAGAGGGTGAAATGGGGGGGGGAGCAGTACAGGGTTGGGAAAAGAACCACAAAATAGCAGAGATCAACTACAACTTATGACTAGGCTAGCTGCCTAGCTCCTTTGTGTATGTGATTAAAAGTCATCAAAGTCATCTTTTGGAAACATTTTATCCCAGTCTGTAGTGTTATGTTCTTATTCTCTATATATCACAGAAAACGTCGAACATTTAAACACATCATGCTTATCCATTCCCTTTCACTGGCAGTGCCTTTGGTGCTGTATCAACACAGAAAGAGCATAGAGGTTCTGTTGTCTTACTAGTTCTACATTTAGCATTGAGCTCTATGATCTATTTTCAATTAATCTTAATTAATGTCATTTAAATTCACTTTTATAATCAAAGGTTCATCTATTCCAGCATAGCCTTCACTCCTTGGCAGGTGCTCAGGTCTATTTGCGGTTCTCTATTCTATCCCTTTGTCAGTTCTTTTGCCAATGCCACATCATACTGATTGTAGCATTTTCACACTGAGATTCTAGTTGGCAACCATCTTTTTTTTTTGTTGTTGTTGTTCTTCTAGACCTTTTGCCTTTCCACACAAATTTCAGAATCAGTTTGTTGATATCCATGTAATAACTGGCTCAGGTTTTAACTGATGCTGCATTAAATCTGCAGATCAATCTGGGAAGGAGGGACATCTTCACATTAGCCTTCCTAGCCATGAGTTATCTTTACATTAGTTATCTAATATTAGAATTTTGTAGTCTTCTTCATATAGACCCTGAACATATACTGTTAAGATTTTTTCCTTTTCCCTTTTGTTTTGTTTTTTTGAAACAGTATACCCCTAGCTGTCCTGTAACTCACTTTGTGCACCAGGTTTGCCTCAAACTTAGATCCATCTGCCTCTGCCTCCCAAGTGCTGGGATCAAAGGTGTGCAACACCATGCCTGCCTCTTGTTAAATTTCTATCTAAACATTTCATTTAGGGCATATCAATATAAACAACAATATGTTTTTATATTAAATTACATTTGTTCATTGCTGATACATAAATAGTTTTTATATATTAACCTTGTATCTTAATCTTACTAAGGCATTTCCTCCATGGCTTCTTTCAAGATACTTGGATGTGTTTTAAAGCTTCATTCCTTGGTGTGGGTCTTGTGGCACATTCCCTCTTATTGATTCCTTGTACTTTAGTGTCTAGCATTTGGTAAAATTCTCCAGAAAGTAATGCCTCAAATAGTTTCAAGTTCTTTTTCTTTCCTATACTACCATCTCACATGAATTACACTTCCTATGAGGTGTTCATGCTCCTGAATGCTCTATTTTAAAGCTACCAATCCCATCTTTTTCATATGTTTTTCAGTTTAGGAATATTTTTATGCCTACCATTTTATCTGTATAATTTTTCCATGAAATATTCAATCTTAACGTGTTTTTTATATATTTCTTCAATTTTATCAGAGATATTTTCCAGGTAAATCTTCAAGTTTATCAGAAAATGCTTATAATTTCACTTTCAATCAGCTTAGAAATATTTTTATGCCTACCACTTTATCTGTGTAATTTTCCATGATCTTTAATTTTAATGTTTTTCCATATATTTTTTCAATTTTATCAGAAATATTTTCCATGTAAATCTTCAATTTTATCAGAAAATGTTTATAATTCTACTTTCAATCAACTTATGAATATTTTAATTCCTACCAATTTATCTGTATAAATTTCTTCAATTTATCAGAGATATTTTCTAGGTAAATCTTCAATTTTGTCAGAAAATGTTTTTACTTCTACTTTCAATCAATTTAGGAATATTTTTATGCCTACTATCTTATCTGTATAATTTTTCATGAAATAGTCAGTTTTAACGTGTTTTTCTATATATTTCTTGAGTTTTATCAAAAATATTTCCCTTGTAGATTTTCAATTTTATCAGAAAATGTTTATAATTCCACTTTCAATCAACTTAGGAATATTTTTATGCCTACCATTTTATCTGTATAATTTTTCCATGAATAGTCAATCTTAATGTGTTTTTCCATATATTTCTTCAATTTTATCAGAGATATTTTCCATGTATATTTACACAATGGAATACTACTCAGCAATTAAAAACAATGAATTCATGAAATTCTTAGGCAAATGGGGAACAGGGGGAGGAAAGAGGGCTTATGGGACTTTCGGGGAGGGGGCAACTGGGAAAGGGGAAATCATTTTGAATGTAAATACAGAATATAGAAAATAAAATAAAAGAAATTTAAAAAAAAGAAATTCTTTCATTTCCTGAAGCTCAGAGTTTATTTCCTCTACCCTGCCCAATGTACTGATGAACTCTTCAGGGGTCATTTCTGTTACACTGCTTGTCTATAGTACTTTTTATCTTTCTTAGAACTTGTGTCTCTGCTTACATCATCCACTCATTACTATGTGCTGCACACGTTTTGCCCTCAGCATTTTAACTGTCATTTTTTAACACTGCACTGTCTGATTATTATCTAATATTCTTGTTACATGGGGTCTGGTTCTGATGTTTGCTTAGTCTCTTCAAACTATACTTCTGCCTTTTGTTAAGTTTTACAGCTTTTTGTTTTTCCTGAAAAATGGGTCTAGTATACTGAGCAAACCGAGTCACGGCAGATAGACCTTTCCATAAGGCTGAAGGAGCAGGGAAGGGAGCATGGTCAGTCCTATGACTTCTGGTAAGTCTGTGTCACTGGACTGTGAGTGCCACCAGCACTTAAGGTTTTCTCCCCCTCACATGACACAAGTTATAAGAAAGAAATGGCTGCCACATGTCCGTTCTGCTGTGGTAGACCCTTGCCAGTTCTGCCACAGTGAAGACTCCATCTCCTGATACTTCCTAGAGAACCAGCAGCACCCAGGGTATTCGGTAAGAACCATCCACACCGCTGGAGGTCCAGAGCTGCTGAGACTCACTACCCAGCAACAACCAAACCCCCCACCCTCCATAATACCACTCCCTTTCCGTTCCCTCTCCCTCTTCCTCCACCACCACCTGCCCATTCTGCTGTGGTAGAGCCTTGCCAGATGTGCCACAGTGAAGACCCCATCTCCTGATAATTCCTGGAAAACCAGATACATGCAGGGCATTTGAGAGAACAGGAATTCCAGGAGTACAAATACGCAGGCTTGCAGGACAGATAAGTCACATTCAGAGACAGCAAGACCAACTAATACCAGAGATAACTAGATGAGAAAAGGCAAATGCAAGATTATTACCAACAGAAACCCAAGTAAAAAGGCAGCATCAGAACCCAGTTCTCCCACAACAGCAAATCCAGGATACCCCAACACGTCGGAAAAGCAAGAGCTGAATTTAAAATCACATCTCATGATGCTGATAGAGGACATCAAGAAGGACATAAATAACTCCCTTAAAGAAATACAGAAAAATATGGGTCAACAGGTAGAAGAACTTAAAGGGGAAACACAAAAATCCTTTAAAAAAAAAAACCAAGAGAACATGGGTCAACAGGTAGAAGTCCTTAAAAAGGCAACACAAAAAAATCCCTTAAAGAAACAATGGAGAACATGGGTCAACAGGCAGAAGCACTTAAAGAGGAAAACACAAACAAACAAGTGAAGGAACTGGACGAATCCATCCAGGATCTAAAAAAAAGAAGTAGAAACAACTAAAAAATCACAAAGGGAGACAAGGATGGAGAGAGAAAGCCTTGGGAAGAAATCAAGAGTCATAGATGCAAGCATCAACAACAGAATACAAGAGATAGAAGAAAGAATCTAAGGTGCTGAAGAGTCCATAGAAAACATTGACTCAACAGTCAAAGAAAATGTAAAATGCAAAAAGCTCTTAGCCCAAAACATCCAAGAAATCCAGGACACAGTGAGAAGACCAAACCTAAGGATTATAGGTATAGATGAGAGCAAGGATTTACAACTTAAAGGGCTGGTAAATATCTTCAACAAAATTATAGAAAAAAAACTTCCCTAACCTAAAGAAAGAGATGCCCATGAATATACATGAAGCCTACAGAAACCCAAACAGACAGGACCAGAACAGAAATTTCTCCCATCACATAATAACCAAAACACCAAATGCACTAAACACAGAAAGAATATTAAAAACAGAAAGGGAAAATGGTCAAGTAACATATAAAGGCAGACCTATCAGAATTACTCCAGACTTCTCACCAGAAACTATGAAAGCTAGAAGATCCTGAGCAAATGTCATACAGACCCTAAGAGAATATAAGTCAGCACAGACTACTATAGCCAGTAAAACTCTCAATTACCATAGATGGAGAAAACAAGATATTCCATGACAGAACCAAATTAGCACAGTATCTTTCCACAAATCCAGCTGTACAAAGGATAATGGGTGGAAAATACCAACACAAGGAGGGAAACCACACCCTAGAAAAAGCAATAAAGTAATCTTCTTTCAACAAACCCAAAAGAAGATAGCCACACAAACAGAATTCCACCTTTAACAATGAAAATTACAACAAGCAACAATCACTTTTCCTTAATATCTCTTAACATCAATGGTCTCAATTCCCCAATAAAAAGACATAGACTAACAGACTGGATACATAAACAGGACCCAACATTTTGCTGCATACAAGAAACCCACCTCAGTGACAAAGACAGTCACTACTTGAGAGTCAAAGGTTGGAAAACAATTTTCCAAGCAAATGGTCCCAAGAAACAAGCTGGAGTGGCCATTCTTACATTGGATAAAATCGACTTTCAACCAAAAGTTGTCAAAAAAGATAAGGAGGGACACTTCATACTGGTCAAAGGAAAAGACTACCAAGATGAAGTCTCAATTCTAAACATCTATGCTCCAAATGCAAGGGCACCCACATTCATAAAAGAAACTTTACTAAAGCTCAAAGTACACATTGCATCCCACACAATCATAGTTGGAGACTTCAACACCCCACTCTCAACAATGGACAAATCACGGAAACAGAAACTAAACAGAGACTCAGTGAAACTAACTAAAGTTATGGACCAAATGGATCTAATAGATATTTATAGAACATTCCATTCTAAAGAAAAGAATATACCTTCTACTCAGCACCTAATGGTACCTTCTCCAAAATTGACCATATAATTAGTCACAAAACAGGCCTCAACAGATACCGAAATATTGAAATTATTCCATGCACCTTATAAGATCACCACGGCCTAAGGCTGGTCTTAAGTTCAAACAAAAACAACGGAAAACACACATACACCTGGACGTTGAACAATGTTCTTCTCAATGATAGCTTGGTCAAGGAAGAAATAAAGAAAGAAATTAAAGACTTTTTAGAATTTAATGGAAATGAAGTCACATCATACGAAAACTTATGGGACACAATGAAAGCAGTGCTTAGAGGAAAACTGATAGCTCTAAGTGCCTCCAAAAAGAAATTGGAGAGGGTTTACACTAGCAGCTTGACAGTGTACCTGAAAGCTCTAGAACAAAAAGAAGCAAATACACCCAAGAGGAGTAGACGGTAGGAGATAATCAAACTCAGGGCCGAAATCAACCAAACAGAAACAAAAAGAACCATACAAAGAATCAACAAAACCAGGATCTGGTTCTTTGAGAAAATCAACAAGATAGATAAACCCTTAGCCAGACTAACCAGAGGGTACAGAGGCACTACCCAAATTAATAAAATGAGAAATGAAAAGGTAGACATAACAACAGAAACTGTGGAAATTCAAAAAATAATCACATCCACTACAAGAGCAACAAAATTTGAAAATCTGGACAAAATGGACAATTTTCTAGATACATACTAGGTAAACCATCTAAATAGTCCCATAAGTCCTGAGGAAATAGAAGCAGTTGTTAATAGTCTCCCATCCAAAAAAAAAAAAGCCCAGGACCAGATGGGTTTACTGGGGAATTCTATCAGATCTTCAAAGAAGAGCTAATACTGATACTCTTCAAACTATTCCACAAAATAGAAACTCAAGGAACACTACCCAATTCATTCTATGAAGCCACAATAACACTTATACCTAAACCAAACAAAGACCAAACAAGGAAAGAGAACTTCAGAGCAATCTCCCTTATAAACATTGATGCAAAAATACTCAACAAAATTCTGGCCAACCCAATCCAAGAATGCATCAAAACGATAATTCACCACGACCAAGTAGGCTTCAACCCATGGATGCAGGGATGGTTCAATATATGGAAATCCATCAATGTAATCTACTACATAAACAAACTCAAAGAAAAAAACCACATGGTCATTTCATTAGATACTGAAAAGGCTTTTGACAAAATTCAGCATCCCTTCATGATAAAAGTCTTAGAGAGATTGGGAATTCAAGGCCCATACCTAAACATAGTGAGAGCAATATAGTGCAAACCGGTAGCCAATATCAAACTAAATGGAAAGAAACTTGAAGCAATCCCACTAAAACCTGGGACCAGACAAGACTGCCCACTCTCTCCCTATCTATTCAATATAGTGCTTGAAGTCCTAGCCAGAGCAATCAGACAACAAAAGGAGGTCATAGGTATACAAATTGGAAAGGAAGAAGTCACAATGTCACTATTTGCAGATGATATGATTGTATACTTAAGTGACCCCAAAATTTCTACCATAAAACTCCTACAGCTGATAAACAACTTCCACAAAGTGGCTGGATACAATATTAACTCAAACAAATCAGTAGCCTTCCTCTACTCAAAGGATAAACAAGCTGAGAAAGAAATTAGGGAAATGACACCCTTCACAATAGTCACAAATAATATTACATACCTTGGTGTGACTCTAATCAAGCCAGTGAAAGATCTGTTTGACAAGAACTTCAAGCCTCTGAAGAAAGAAATTGAAGAAGATCTCAGAAGATGGAAAGATCTCTCATGCTCCTGGATTAGCAGGATTAATACAGTAAAAATTGCCATCTGGACAAAAGCAATCTACAGATTCAATGCAATCCCCAACAAAATTCCAAATAAATTTTTCATAGAGCTAGAAAGAGCAATCTACAAATTCATCTGGAATAACAAAAAACCCAGGTTAGCAAAACCTATTCTCCACAACAAAAGATCTGGGGGAATCACCATTCCTGACCTCAAGCTCTACTACAGAGCAATAGTGATAAAAACTGTTTGGTACTGGGATGGAGACAGGCAGGAAGATCAATGGAATAGAATTGAAGACCCAGAAATGAACCCACACACCTACGGTCACTTGATATTTGACAAAGGAACTAAAAACATCCAGTGGAAAAAAGATAGTATTTTTAACAAATGGTGCTGGATCAACTGGAGGTCAGCATGAAGAAAAATACAAAACAACCCATTCTTATCTCCTTGTACAAAACTCAAGTCCAAGTGGATCAAGGACCTCCACATAAATCCAGATACACTGAAGCTTATAGAGGAGAAAGTGGGGAAGAACCTTGAACACATGGGCACAGGGGAAATTTTCCTGAATAGAACACTGAATAGAGCAATGGTTTATGCTCTAAGAACAAGAATTGACAAATGGGACCTCATAAAACTGCAAAGCTTCTGTAAGGCAAAGGATACTCTCAATAGGACAAAATGGCAATCAACAGATAGGGAATAGATCTTTACCAATTCTACATCCAATAGAGGGCTAATATCCAATATATACAAAGAACTCAAGAAGTTAAACTCCGCCGGGCGGTGGTGGCGCACGCCTTTAATCCCAGCACTTGGGAGGCAGAGGCAGGAGGATTTCTGAGTTCGAGGCCAGCCTGGTCTACAAAGTGAGTTCCAGGACAGCCAGGGCTACACAGAGAAACCCTGTCTTGAAAATCCAAAAAAAAAAAAAAAAAAAAAAGTTAAACTCCAGAGAGTCAAATAACCCTATTAAAAATGGGGTACAGAGCTAAACAGGGAATTCTCAACTGAGGAAACTCGAATGGCTCTGAAGCACCTAAAGAAACGTTCAGCATCCTCAGTTAACAGGGAAAAGCAAATCAAAACAACCTCACATCAGTCAGAATAGCTAAGATGAAAAACTCAGGGGACAGCAGATGCTGGAGAGGATGTGGGGAAACAGGAACACTTCTCCATTGCTGGTGGGATAGCAAGCTGGTAAAACCACTCTGGAAATCAGTTTGGTGGTTCCTCACAAAATTAGACATAGACCTGAGGACTCAGCTATACCACTCCTGGGCATATACCCAGAAGATGTTCCAACATGTAATAAGGACACATGCTCCACTATGTTCATAGCAGCCTTATTTATAATAGCCAGAAGCTGGAAAGAACCCAGATGTCCTTCAACTGAGGAATGGATTCAGAAATTGTGGTCTACATGCACAATAGAGTACTACTCAGCTATTAAAAACAATGAATTCATGAAATTCTTAGGCAAATGGATAGAACTGGAAAGTGTCATCTTGAGTGAGGTAACCAAAAGAACAAAAGAACACACATGGTATGCACTCACTGATAAGTGGATATTAACCCAAAAGCTCAAAATAAACAAGTTACAATTCAAAGACCACAGGAAGCTCAAGAAGAAGGAAGACCCAAAGTGGGGGTACTTTGGTTCCTCAGAGAAAGGGAACAAAATACTCATAGGAGCAATTATGGGGACAAAGTGTGGAGCAGAGACTGAAGGAAAGGCCACCCAGAGACTGCCCTACCAGGGATTCATCCTATAAGCAGTCGCCAAACCCCGAAACTACTATGGATGACAAGAAGTGAGTGCTGAAAGGAGCCTGTTATGGTTGTCTCTGGAGAGGCCCTGCCAGAGCCTTAAGGATACAGAGGCAGATGCTAGCAGCCAACCATTGGACTGGGCGTGGGGCCCCCAATGGACGAGTTGGAGGATGGACTGAAGGAGCTGAAGGGGTTTGCAGCCCCATGGGAAGAACAGCAATGCTATGTTGGCCACCCAGATGCCCCAGGACTCCCAAGGACTAAACCATCAACCAAAGGGTTGCATGGAACCATCAACATGGTTCCAGCCAAAAGTGTGACAGAGGTATGCCTTGTCGGGCATTATTGGGAGGAGAGGTCCTTGGTCCTGTGAAGGCTCAATAGATACCCCAGCATAGGGAAATCGAGTGGGGGTAGGTGGGTGTGAATTGGGTGGAGGGGCATATACTTGGAGGCAGAGGGTGGGAGGAGGGGTTGGGGGTTTTCGGGGAGGGGGGAAACCGAGAAAGGTTTTAGCATTTGAAATGTAAATGAAGAATATATTCAATAAAAAATTATTTAAAAAAAACAAAAAAGGTAATAAGTCTGAAAGTTATCAAAAGCAAATTAAAAAATATTTTTAAAAAAAGCTTAGAAGGAAAGAAAGAAAGAAAGAAAGAAAGAAAGAAAGAAAAAGAAAGAAAGAAAGAAAGAAAGAAAGAGTAAGTGGGTGATTCCCTTCCTCCAGATTGGCTGTGGTAAAATACAGAGTAAGGCTCACAGGGAAGAGCCTAAATTCTGAAGACAGGGGAAGAAGTAGCGGGGGATGGGAAAGGTGGGTGATGGAGGGGAAGATGTAATATATGAGATGTGATATATGAGATAATAAATTATCAATAATAATAAAAGAATGGAGAACCTTGGCACATTTGACAACTTCTCTCTCCTCCTGTCCTGCTCTGCCCAAAGTACAGGGAATTTCTCTCAGTGCTCAGTGTGAGAGCCTGGTTGAGATAAAACTCAGACATAAACGGAGGCCATTTTCTGGGTTCCCCTGGAGTTTTCGCACTCCTAGTTGCCCAGACTTAACACACTGCAGTCTGTCAGCCCTACTGTGGCTTTTTGTTCCCACACAGAGTCCTGCTCATGGCTTCTGCTCTAGAAAGGCTTAGACTTTCTACCTGCCAATCTCAGTTTTCTAAGTTTGCCCCCTTTGGCCTCATTTCTCTGAAATAGCTAAAAACAATTTTTTTTTTTTTTACTTTTTGTTGCTTTTGTTGTTGTTTTGTTTTGTTTTGTTTTTGCTCATTATCATCATAAAATAATGTCAATGCCAACTAGGAACAGTGGAATTTCTTTCTGAATATGATGGTAAATGAAACAATTTGTTTTACCAAAGAGGAAGTCAAATGAATTAGCATGCTTTGCTGAAAAGTTTCTCTGTTCTACAACAAAATGTTATACACTTATAAATATGTGTTAAAATGTTTGGAATACTGGAGTTAGTTTCTTGAGTCTGTTTAGCCTGTTTTAGTGTCTCACAACTGTCATTATTAAAACTTGTATGCAAGCCACATATATGAAATGATAATCCCATTGTCAATTTCTATGGAGTTTTTTACATGTACTATCTGCCAGTAATATCAGTCTTGAATTTTTACTTAACTTAGTTTTTAGATTTTCTAAGTTGGGGGCCTTGTTAGCCTCCCTGAGGGGGACTAGAACTAGAGATCCTCCTGCCTCAGCTTCACACATGATAGGATGCCATGTGTGTATCATTACCATAGATTATCAGCTTCTAAAGTACACCTATTTTAAGCTTTCGCTATGTCTTTGATAACCTTTATCATGAAATAGATAAAAATAAATGCTTCCTGAATAAATAGTCCCTCCTCAGTTAATTAATGTTAGTGTATTACAGTGAACCTTTGGTTGCCAAGGTCAAGGTATGAGGGGATGGGGAGCTACTGTTTAGTGAATTGTGGGGTGAGTGTCATTTTGGACAGTTGTGAAATACTATAGATACCTTTCCACTGAACAATGTGCTTAAAATGGTTAGGATGGCAAATTTTATGTTAAGTATATTTTACCTCTACTTTTTAATTTGAAAAAAAAAAAGGAAGAGAAAGAATAAAGTTAGTTCAAAATAATGATAAAGCTGGTTATCATGTCTTAAGAGAAGTGAATCTCAAATACTCCACCAAGATCTTCCAAAACAAGCAGATGGATCGTTCCACGTGTGCAAGCATCTGGTGTGGAGGGAGGCAGACAATTCAGAGTGGATGCCCTGCTAGGTGTCTGCACATTAGACTGAAAACATACAAGTCTTTCAAAGTTGGTTTTTCAAGACAGGGTCTCTGTGTACCCCTGGCTGTCCTGTAGAAAAAGATGGCCTCAAACTCAAGAGGTCTGCCTGCCTCTGCTGCATGAGTGCCAGGATTCAATTTATGTGCCTGCACAGCTAAATGTTTCACTTTTAACTACACTAAAAGTTTGAGTCTTTCCCATTGCTAGAAGCACAACAACCAAGCTAGGTAAGTTACTAGAAGTCTATTTGGTTCCCTGTCCTGGTCTAGAGGGCCTATACCTACAAGAGGTCTCAGCAGGGATGAGTATCACAGGATGATGCATACACACACACACACACACACACACACACACACACACGTGAGGTCTTTCTCTTATAAAGCCACCAGCATTTAATCAAAGGGTCCAACTCTGACGATTTCCCACAAGCTCCACTTCCAAAAAATTAAGTTTATCCTTTTTAAAGCTAAATATTGAGTTCTAAAATTAATTCCAGAGGATAAAATCCATATCTGATATTCAGACCACAGCAATTTGTATGTCCAAAGGATGTGTCCAGACTAAAAGACTAGTTTGCAAAAAGGAAATGACAAGTTAGAAAAATGACTCGCTTTTACTAAACTATAAACCATAAGCCATTCAACTCACAAATATGAAATGGTTAGCTTAGTGGGGTGGGGTGTATGTAGCAAAGTGGAATCTCAGTGTGTGGCCTGCATCTGACTTACTTCACTTATTGTCATGTTTCCCAGTCCATCTGTTCCAGGATGTATCAAATATTCAGGTCTTCTCATCCCTGCATGATATCCCCTGAATACAGGTGTGACACTTTGTTCATCCATCAATTCATGAATGGACATAGTGATCATTAATGTCTAGTTGTCAACAACACTGGCAGAAGTGTATGTGTCCAATTCATTTGGGAATGTACCCAGAAAAGGAACTGCTAAATCTCACAGTAAATTTGTTTAACCTTAGCAACAATTAGAAAAGTAATTTCTATAGTAGCCAAACCACAACACTCTGACCAGCAATGTAAGCTGTCCAATTTCTCTAAATCATTACAAACACTATTTTTTATTTAATTTTTAATTTGTTTTTTCTTATTTTTAAATCATAGCCATTTGGTGCAAAATAGTCTATGGCTATGGTTGTGATTTATTGATTTCCATAATAACCAGTAACATTGTTTTACTGGCTTATTGCCATCACTTTCTTGAGAGAAACGTCCTTCAAATTCTTTGTCCACTTTAACTGTCATTTAATCGGTGCATGGGAGCTTTATAGAGTCTAGGTATTGACCCATCTTTGGAGATGTAAGTTTCAGAGTCCCCTCCTGCCTACATGCTGCATTCACCATTTATTTTTATCTGTTATGACTTCTTGTCTCTCTCTTGCTCCCTCCCCACCAACTCTAAGGTGTAGTCCAGACTTGGCCTTACAATTTTCAGTCTTCCTGTCTCAATTTCCCATTGGCTAAGATTACAAGTATGTACCACATCTAGCTTTTTATTCATTTTCTTAAAGTGATGTCCTTTGATGCACAGAAAGGTTTTAATTTTGCTGAAACAGAATTTACTTCTTTAGTTAGTCACACTTTGGTGTCTTATCTAAGAATTTACTAAAGAATCAAAGGTCAAAAATTAATTTATCAATTCTCTTAAGAGTTTCCATATTGTGGTTCTTTTACAAATAAGAATGCTAATGAAATGTTAATAATGCTGAATTTAAAGAGTTTGAAATTAAAGTTGATGTAATTGTCAACAAAGTTAAAAAATTTACAGTGAGAAACAAAGAAGAAAGTGCAATCTAGTCTCTGAGCAACATATTTCAGAAACACAGCATTTGAGAAGGCAGGCCAGTGTGACCAGGCAGAGGCGTAGGCAGACAGGAAGGCTCCAAGAAGGTACAGGTTAAGGCAAGTGGGCTCAGAGGACTGGCACCACACTTCCCACAGCCTACTTTCTACTACTGAGAAGCTGGGTGCTACCTACATTTCTAAGCCTCCTAAATAATCATCTGGAGGATGACAAGAGACACTTTCAGTCATCCAGATACCATACAACTTCATGATCTATGTAATTTTTCTCAGGAAGTTGCAAAGATAAGTTAATAAATCATGAAAGAGGAAAACCTGAGATCTTGTCCAGACAAGAGTCTGAAAAATGGAACTGTCCAGCAATAGAAAATATAAATACAGCCCTTTAATGGGCAAGAGGTGGGGCAGGGGGTCCTGTTACTCAAAACCCTGAAGCAGAGAAACTAAGCAGGGGCGGAAAAAATCTGACCAGAGCTGTGAGCCAACAGCACCGTACATTGAGCATAAAACCTAAAAGTTAAAAAAGGAAAAATATTAGTACCAAAGTCAAACTCTGACATGCTCAACATACATTATACATAAAGCAAAAGAGTTATTTAAATGGCAAGCTGGTAAGTTAGCAGAGAAAAAACACTGTCACTTGTACTACAGATGAAAGGCTAGGATCTCCAACAGTTAATGGAGCTTGACATTTTTCTTAAAGGGAAAGAAAAAAATGAGCAAAACATAACAAAAGGCAGAAAGCAGAAAAAGCCTACAAAGGGCATATAAACTGTGGAAAGCTACTTAATTTCCCTTATAATTACAGAAGTGGGAATTTTAAACTACATTTAATGGACCATTGCTAAGTATGAGGCTAGTGAAACTGGTATCTGGCAATGTTCTGGTGTCAAGACTACAGGAAAAGGCTTCTCCACATCAACAGTAACTGCATGAGTGAGTGGGGGTGTGGCAGAGAGCAGCACAAAGGCACAGACGCCAACTCTGCGCCAGCACCCATGGGTAAAACCATCCACACCACCACTTGTACAGCACTGGCTCAACAGTTTAGGTCAGCCAATAATGGAATAAAACCAGCTAAAAAGAACAATGAGAGGCCACTTTGCTATCTCACTTGATCAAAGCTATTAAACGTTATCAAATTAACAAAGTACTTTCAGAAGGTGATTGCTGAGTGTTAAATGTGCCTCTCCTTCCTTTCTCTGACACTTTGCTATTAGCTGGGCATGGTGGCACAAACCTTCAGTCCCAGTGTCTGCGAGGCAGAGGATCTCTCTGATTCTGAAGCCATCCTGGTCTACATAGTGAGCTCCAGGATAGCCAGAGCTATATAATAAGACCCTATGCACACATGAACACACACACTAGCTACTATCTGTTTTTGTTATTATTAGCTTTAAAAAAAAACACTACAGTAATGGTGTTGGGGAGACAGCTGAGGTGGTAAGGACCTTGCCACACAAACTTGAAGACCTGAGTTTGATTCCCAGAATCTATGTAAAAGGCTGGGCACAGTGGTACACACTTGTAATCCCAGCACTGGAGATGTGTAGACAGGTGGGTTCCTATGGCAAGCTAGCCTAATTCCGAGTGCCAGGCCAGTAAATGATTCAATCAAAAAAAATTAATTAAAAATGTAAATAAATATGTGCATGCACACAGGCACACATAATTACTATAATTTCTAAGCATATAAAGGTGGAAGAATTACATGATACTTTTGTAATGTAATCATATTTTTGTTATATATGTTTTTCTTATATTTTTACATTTTTATTTTTATTATCTTTTAATTATGTGTCTTGTCCGTGGGTGAGTATTTGCGCATGAATGCAGGTGCCCTCAGAGGCCAGGGGAGGACACTGGGTCTCCTGAAGCTGAAGCTGGAGTTGCAAGCTGTTGTGAGCCACTCAAGGGTACTTGGGACCCAACTCTAGTCCTCTTGAAAGAGTGCTCTCTAGAACAGCCATCTCTCCAACCCTTTGTAATATATTTTAACTCTCATTAATTCCAAGTAGCAAACTTTCATAGTAACTGAATCTAGCAGTATATAGTATAAATTATAATTTTTAGTTTAAAACCAAACTTAATCCTAAACTCTTAGCGTTGCCATCAATGTCAAGAAATCAGTGACAGAGAGCGTTATTTCCAATAAGCACTCAGAATCACAATATTGAGCTTTGTGGGAACTCAAACTAAACCACCAGAAATGCCTCACTCCTTAAGTATGCTGCCTCTCAGGTACATAGACTCTATTAATCTGCTTCCAAATTGATCTTGTCATCTGGAAATATACAGGTAGTTGTTTTGCTTACCAGAGGCTTTTAAGGTAAAGCAACAGCATTACTTATCATTAGAAATTAACCTAAAAATCATGATGTTAAGCAAAGTAAGCTGGGCTCATAATGATAAATACCTTGTGTCTTATGTGAAGAACCTAGCCCTCAAATTACATATGGTGCATCTATTTAAATACTTGTGTGCACAGGTTAACAACGAGGCAGGGAAGTGTGAAATCAGAGATGGTGACAGAGTACTTATGAAGCAGAGCAAGAGGGTTCTGGGGAGGGTGTGGGACATGAGCGAGAACACCATGACACACCTGTAACAAGAGGCCATGATGAAACCCATCATTTCATTTGCTAACCGAACAAATTAATAAAAAACAGAAATTAAACTAAAGCATGTGATATATATATGCTAAAAAATTAACCATATAAACAGAAATAAAGACTGTTATCAAGTTATACCGGTACATGGCTTGTGTAAATAAGACATTAAAATATGGTAATACTTTTTTTAACCTATAAAATTTTTTTCTATTTTCTTTTTTTTTAAACTTTATTTTCTAAGTTTTTTTTTATTTACATTCAAAATCATTTCCCCTTTCCCGTTTCCTCCCTCCCCGAAAGTCCCATAAGCCCCCTTCCCTCCCTCTTTTCCCCATTCAACCCCTAACCTATAAAATTTAACCTAATTTACATGTATTATGTTCTAAAAATTAAACTTTCCAAATAAATGACTTCTTTAAGAATTAAACAATTCAGCCAAGTAGTGGTGGCACTTCACCTTTAATCCTAGAACATGGGAGACAGAGGCAGGTGGATATTTGTGAGTTAGTGGCTAGTCTAGTCTACATAGTGAGTTCTAGGACATCCAGGGCTACATGGTATTATACTAGGGTTGTCCATACCGGCTTCCAAATGTATACTATTAATGCAATTTTTAATATCCAGAATTGTCCCAAACAAGAGTATTCAGTCAAAGCACTGAATCTCATAGGGGCTTCTTGTGCCCACTCTGGGGTCTCATAATGAGAGTTTTGAGGCCACATGATTCTTGGAAGTGGAGAGGCATCCTGGGCCTACACCCAGGTAAGTGTGTGGTAATTTAACAGAATATAACCACAATGGAGATCAGTTGCAGGGCCATAAACTACCATGCTGAAAAACTAATTTAACAGTATCAGCATTCTGAAACCACATTAAAGAGGTGGATGAAGGAAATAAACACTTTCTGAAATATTTTCAGCCAGCCATGCCAGCTCTGGGTGGTCACTCTCTCTAATCCAAGAATCACTCAGACCTTAAAATTTCAACAGGATTCCTAATAGTTAGTGGAGATGAAATAGCCCTGGCCACCAGGAACTTAAATATAAGAGGTAGAGCATGCTGGCATTCTCTTCAAGTGTGCTTAACTGGCCATTCAGATGTTACATGGCAACTACTCCAGTCCACACCAAATTATCAGAGGGTTTCACTTCTCAGTTTTTCAAAAAGGATCTTTCATAATTTGCTGATTGCATAACATTAAATTTCCAAGCTACAGAAGGAGAAACCATTTCGTGTTTCAGATTGTGACTCACTGGGATACATATTAGTACCATGATAGACGCATTGGAGGGAGACTTGGGAGGAGTGAGTCAACTGCTAGATGCAAATATCTGTCACTGAATAAAGAAATGTCTGCGTGAGTTATTTTTACAGACTTGTACTGACCTTCTATTCAAAATCATCTTTTAATAAATTAACTTTAACTTTAAAGTTAAAATTACTTGATAAGTAATAAACTATTTATTTAATTGACAAAATTAGAACAAACACATATTCTTTTTGTTAACTTTTAACTACATGAAAATTACCATAATTTATACTCTCAATTATCATTCTATATAACAGATATACTGTAATGAGGATGACAATGCTTCATTTTACCACAGAAAATATGAATTGAATAAGCAAGAGAATAAGGTACTAGGACATGATAGAGGTATTTTCAAGACCAAACAGCAAACACATGCTGGTGAGGGTGAGGCACCAGAGCTCCTGGCTGCTGCCCAGAGTCACAGAGCATGCCTTCTGACAGTCAACTCCTGAGCAGTCTGGGATCATAGAGCATGTCTTCTGACAGTCAACTCCTGAGTGGTCTGGGAGCACAAGCTTCCATCATAGTTTAGTTTTGATATTGTCTTACTGAATTATCTCAAAATGTACAGCATCTTTGGAAATTTGAAATATGACTTGAGATCTTACAATTATTGCACATAATCTGCAGTTTCAACTAACAGTGGACTTAGCAAGACACTGACAATGCATAAAGGCTTAACTGCCAACAACTGCTCTGCAGTTAGGCTTCAAAGCATTCTGGTTAGATGTATTTCCCACCATTCTGAAAGGGGCACCATCTAGATTTGGTACCATTTTGCATTTCTAACTTATATATAATGGCTGACTGTAATGTCTGTATTTAGGGAGGATTCAAAGTTTGGTGTCAGGGAATGTGCAGGTTTGGAAGAGAAGGAGAAAAGAATCAGTTACCAAGAAACTAGATGTGTCTAATTATTGTGTCTTTTGAAGGTATACTGTTTTCTAAAACAATTCTGTCTTAAGAGGGCCACAGCCCACATACTAATTTCTCAACTTTGCCAGGACAGTACTAATCTAGCTCACATGCAGTCCACTTTTGGGAAAGCCTGAGGTAAACCTGGGAAGCTTCTTGTACTTTGGACTACATTTCTCAAATATTCTCCTTCACTATTTTTGAAGCTTTACAGGGCAAAGTAACTAATAAACATTCTACTGTCTAGGAAAAGTGCTGTTTACTAGATCATCACAGTCTCTCTGTCTGTCTCCTAAATGACATCATGTACAATTTAAGTGTAAGACTTGGTAAAAACATAAAATTCATTCCCATATAAACCAAGACGGGGCCTGGAGAGATGACTCAGTCATTAAAGGCTAGACTCACTATCAAAAAATATAAACTAAGACAGGCCCAGAATTTAAGGCACAGATATCAAATTAGTAAAATAACACTACATTTAATTATGTTTTACTAACACTTCATTCTTCCAAAAGTAAATCATAGATATTAACATTTTAAAAACAGTGACTCAGTGACCTAGCAAACACTAGTGAGCCTACCCAACACTGGTTTTACCCTTGCTTGGTGTGGTGAAGGACAGTTTATAGTTTTGTAATATTTATCTTGTCTCCTAATTATTTAAGAATACAATATCTAGTCAATGAACTGATCACCCTATGTTCGTACAAATCATAATTTTGTATGCAGATGCTCTAAGAGCTAATTATGTCCTATGCAGGATCAGTACTGGCCTTCCTGAGGGAAGGACCCCGATTCAGAGACACACAGCCCCCCCTTCCCCAGGATTCCTAGTAGAAGCCAGTGAGATTACTTTACAGTAAGACTGTCTGTGTATACAGAGCCAGTTTACTGAAGAAATTTAAGTCATTATAAAGGTTTTGAGACCCAAAGGGAAAAGAGAAATCACTGAAGAGGTTTTCGTAAAGTGATTAAACTACCAGCAGCCCTTGGCCTCCCATTGCTCCTCTGTAGCTGTCCTGGGAATCTCCTTTTCTCTCTCAGCAACTGCTGTGTCAGTCAGGAGAGACATGTACGGTAGTGGTACTTTGAAATCTAAACTTCTAAATGTCTAAAAATGATCATTTTGTTCTCTATATAGGTCTGGGTCTGAATGTAATGATCCAAACTACTGGGGCGGCTTTCCCACCCTGAGACCAGTCTTAGGGTAAAACCTATGCTGAGAGAAGCAGAACAGACAAAGAGGAGCTGTCCTCAGAGCTGCTGAGTGCAGTACTTAAGTAATAATGTGAAAGTAAGAACTTTGTAAAAGTAAAACAAATCAAATCACTGGGCTGATGACAGAAAGAGGGAAATGAACTTGACACAAACATTAAATGCACACAACGTGATACACACATTCACTTTTTACTTTCTTGAAGTAATGGGGATTGAACCTAATGCCTTGCAAATTAAAGGCAAGTACTCTACCATTGAACAACACCTTCAGCCCACTTACAAACTTTAAATTCAATCATCAAACTTTTTAATATAGCAGTGATAATTGCACATGGGGGTTACTTATTGAATGAAAAAACAGAATGTCTTGGCTAATGCTTAAAGGAAAAGTGGACACTTTTATAAAAAACTTAAAAGGGAAAATTGGAATATGAATATATACCCTAAAATGTCCTAATAGGATTATCATCTCCAAGGGAAGGAAAATCATTGCGGACAGCTCTGACTACTGCCTTGTAACACTTCCCATCCCACAGAGCAGTGACACAGAGAAGCCAAAGTAGCCTCACCAAGGTGACAGAAATCAAGTTGGTGCACCCAATCTTCAGTGGAGCCTTTATTTTCACAGAATGCCAGCACTTCCAAGTAAATCCCAGTCTGTGAGCCAAAGTCAGGCCCCCTTCCCTCCTTACAGTACTGAGAGCCATCCAGGAAATGGTACCTGGACTTAGAAACAAATACAAAGCCAGACAGTACTGCCATCTAAAATTTTCTGTTAAAATTTCAAGTTAAAATTTTGTAAAAAAACAAAACAAAAAATTTCTTTGTAAAATATTCTTTTGTAAGAATGGTTTCACTTAAATAAAATTCTAACAGCAACAAAAAGAAATATAAATATTCCATGTGCCTGATTCAGAATTAAAAGTATTTTTAGAGACAAAAATGTGGCTTGGTACCCTCTTAAAGAAGAGGAAGGACTTAGTTTTTATCATTGCAGACAGTGGACTGCAAATGGGCTGCAGTACACAGTCAGAAGAGGAACAGGTTGCTGACACTGTGGTGAGTGCTTCATCAGTGGTACCTGCCCTACATCCTTCCTCTGAAGCCGGTCTGCCATGCAATTTAACTTTTTGTGGATCTGGAAGAGTGTGAGCACCATATTCAAGATGGATCAGAGATGCCTATGCAAATTGCCAGGTACCACATAGTTCCTGGGATTTCTGTGAAGCTTCAAAATACTGTGACAGTACAGTAGAGGAGGTATTTGCAGACATGGGCCACTGTGGCTGCTACAAAAGTAAAACAGCTCAGGGACTTCTTCCAGAGCGAAGAAAGCCAGACATTTTAGACACTCAAAGAAGGAACCACACTTATAATCCATGTGGGGAGAACAAACTACTGGAAAGGACCCAGAATAAAGGGGGAAACAAGAATCATTCAAGCACACATACAGGCTAAGGCTGAAGAAGGAGATGGCCAGAAGAAGAGTTGGAACATTTCCTCAGATGCCCACACTACTGAGAGTTGCACAAGACAGCTGACATGCCTGCCTAGGGAAACCATGCTCGTAATCCGAGCAGTGAGGAATCCTGGGAAGTTCATGTGAACAAGAATGCTGCTGCTTTACAGTCACGGGAACAACCAAGCTACACAGATGCCCTTGGACAGTCATCTCCCCAATCCGGTACAGTGGTAATATAGTTACATTCCTGAGACGCATGGAAAGACTCCAAGCTTTCTTTAGAGATGCATTTCTTTCTCAGACTACTTGGCCATTCTGTTCCTTTGAATACTTGATTCATTGATTTTTGGTGCTAAAGATAGAATCTGGGGCCTCACGCATACATGATAAACATGTAAGATCTGATTCTTGAGCAGTTTCTGAGAAGTATAGCTAAAGGTCCCAGGATACATCATGTTCAGTAAGCTATCCCAAAAAGGATTTTGCAAAGGTACACACACACACACACACACACACACACACACACACACACACACACGCAGAGTGGTAAAATATTTAGGAATTTTAAAATAAAAACTTCAGACATCTTGGTAGTGTTATTTAATTTATATTTCTGTATATAAAGAGAAATGCTAACAAAAACACAGTAGAAAACAAGTTACCTTGGACTTGTTCCTTTGTAGTTTAAAACACATCTCCAATAGTAAATTAGATTTAGTAACCCTGCCCCCCATAGGTTAGTCTCTCTGTTTTCAACTGTAATACCCAAGCCGTTAAAAATAGATGAACTTCATGTTAATTGGGAAAGGGTTTCATATAAAAATCCGATTAAAAATTAAGGATTTGCTCAATAGTGCTTTTCCGATGCAATTTTAAGACAGAAAAATACTAAGCAGATAAATCAAATGACAAAAATAAAACTGAAAAAGAAAAAACCCAATAGCTTTCAAGTTGAAAAAGCTTCCCCATAATTAGCCTTCATTAAGGGACTGCTTCTTTCTGAAAACTTCTGCATAGCTACTAAATGAGAAAATCATATTTAATATCCTACTGCAGCATCACTGCGGACTGCCTGGAGATGTGGCCCTGGATGCTGCACTGCTGCTCATCCTCTCCTTGCAGCGTGTGCTTCTCTGGGAATCACACCCTTTCACTGTGGACAGCAGAACACATCCTGCAGACATCTCAAGGCTCAGCATGCAGACAGGCTTTCCAGAACTTAGGATTTCAGTCCAAATTAACTTACCCAGTTGAGAGACGGCTAAGATTCAAGACAAAGGCTGCCCCTCCTAAGACAGCAAGACTTTACACTGGAGTGCATGCCAAGTATTTCCAAGCATGTCTCTCCTACTATAAACACTAAAATAAAGATTTAAGTATCCCCACTCCTGAACCTGAGCCAAGTTGTGTCTCCATAATATGAGCTGCTATGGCAACGGAAAGAAAATGAACCAATTATATATGCTTGCTCTTAGATTACTAGCTATCATTAACAAAGAAATTGGAACTAACCCGAACTTTATTTATGGAATGTTCTGATTATCAGTTTTCTAATATTCTTTTCTTTCCAACTCCTGCTTTTTCAAATGAGCATGGTCTCACAGTCTTATCTTATGTCTGTCTGTCTTTCTTTCTTTCTTTCTTTCTTTCTTTCTTTCTTTTCCTTCCTTCCTTCCTTCCTTCCTTCTTTCTTTCTTTCTTTCTTTAACAGATTTATAAAGGTCCTCTAGGGAGACAGGTGAATCAGTACAAAAACCCAGTAGGTTCATGGGACTTAGAGAGATTGAGAAGAACAATGGACTAAACATTTGGAGCTCCTAAGTTTGGATTCAAAGCAATTTGATCACATCTTCATGACCCTGGGCAACAGGAATCAGTTTCTTTACTACGAAATTGCACAGTTTCCCTCAAAACACTAATGTGAGGGATTCAGGGAGTGCTCAATTACCAGTACCTTAAAAAAATGATAATATAAAAAGATGTTGCCGTAGGTCATATTTACAAGGAAAGAAGGCTTCCTAAAAACTGCCTACAAAGGAGACTTTTAAAACAATTTAATGTGCAAGGTGAAATACCTCAGTCCAGGAAATTAGTGCCTTCCTGATTTTAAAAAGGTTTCAAACACTGTAGTGAGAATATTATGTTACCGACTCTCAACACATATTCATTTTAAAATTTGCATCTATCTTTCATATCCTTATAATAAATTCTAAAACTAGGGGATATGATACCCCATTCTTTAAGCTATACTTTAGGTTTACTCAACAGACTAAAGTAGATGGCGAAAACACTAACAATCTTCAATAGATTACCTTTCTTTACCTGCTCTGATAATATTTGAGGAAGCATGTCCTGGATGTTTATTCCAGCTCTGTTTTTGAACAGAGTAGTGTCACTAGTCATAAAAAAAAGTAGCTTTTAGAAACCACAAGTGATTAGTATATCTCAAGGTTACAAACTAGAACAAATTAGACATCTACAATATTAAGACCTCCCAAAGAATCCCAACTCAAATACAATGTATCTCATCTCATCCACACTGTAGAGCTCTGGATTTACTTCTCATTACATTTTATTTCACTGGCTTGATAACTGTTACTCTAACTTCTTATCTTATTCACCTCAGTATCTAGCAAGTATCTGACACAAAGCAAAGTTTCAATAAATAATAATGTATTAATAAATATACCAAAAAGTATATATTATTTTATTTATACAAAATACAATATAACATTTCAATGTGATCTTATGTTATACATAGCTATGGACTTAAAGCAGGCCTTAAAACAAAACTAATTTGCTTCTAAAATATTATTCAGTTTTTAAAAAAAACTATGCAAACTGTCAGGAACACACCCTTTCTAATTCACCTATGGCCTGTTTATAACAGTCCTTCCCATATCTATGAAATAAACAGATGATGGCCTATCATTCATTTATTCATTTGTTCATTTCTTGTTTTTTCGAGACAGGGTTTCTCTGTGTAGCTCTAGCTGTCCTGGAACTCTCTCTGTAGTCCAGGGTAGCCACAAATTCAGAGATCCAACTGCCTCTGCCTCTTGTGTACTGGGGTTAAAGGTGTGTACAACACCATTTCTAGTTTACTGGCCTATCTTTTAAATGTCAAAAACCTCTGACCTACCAGTATTTACCATTGTCTACAATTTTGTTTTTGTTTTTTGTTTTTGTTTAAGTTTTACAGAAAGTCAGGTATGTTGTAGCCACTCATAAAGCAAATACTTCATGGAATAAACTCATAAAGTTTGACTGACACACAACCAAAGGAGCCATATCTTTACAATGGCATAGTAAATAAATGACCTAAGCACTTGAACATAAGGGATTTCTACTCCTCTTGTTTAACAGGTGTTAAGGTCTTACCCTGCATCTCACTGTGAGAACACTGTCCCAAATATTAAAGTCTCCTTTAAAAAACCTGACTTAAAAATCAAAAACCTATTATAGAATAAAAGATATCATAAAAACCCAAAAGATTAAGCATCTGACTAACCTATTATTAATAGTCAAATTGTCCAGTTAACTATCTCCCTCTAACAATTTGCTTAATATTATCTTCTTGAATACCCAATGGACTATGGAAGTATTTTAAATGTCCAAATATATGTTTTGCTTACAGATTATTGCTTTGTATTCTGATTCTTATATTACATTTCCACAGTAGAAACTAACTAGAGTTTTCTAAGTGTTAAACAGTCCATAACAGCAGGCTTACATGTCTACTTCTCTTTCCCTCCCTCTCCCTCCCTTTCCTTAAAACTTAAAGTGGTCACCCATCTCATGCACATGTTTAACAGCTAGATTACTCAAGAGAACCGCTCTCAGGGAATGTATATCTAAGTTTTCTCTCCTGTCACTCGCCCAGCATCCCAAAGGTCTCTGAGCGTCAGTGCTACACAGATCCCTACATGTGCTCCAGTGCACAGGCATGCACATGAACAGTGGGATGGGGAGCACACTGCCACAAGGCACTCAATTTCCCATATCTAAAGACTTCTACACTTTTAAGATGACAGTATGCAAATTTCTAAGTGAGTCAGTGTAGGTGAGCACTGCACAGTGGTGGAGATGGAGCAATGGTTTACTGTCACGGTACTCACTTCTGTGGCTACATTTCAACAGAGAACCATAGGAAGCCACAGGTCCCTAACACCCACAGTCACTAAAGCACAACCTAGCTGCACTTCTTGGGACAATAAGACAACAGGCCCTGCAAGCAGCTCACCGTCACTATAGGGTAGCCATGTGCAGATATAAACTAGCTAGCTGCCTTTCATCTCTTATCAATTCTTAGAAAAAATATGGATGAGAAATGGAATTCGTTTCCAAAATGAGCTTGTGAAAGGATGGCCACAGTTGTTCTCTGCAGATTATCTACTTAGGCAATATAAAACATATTATTTGAAGTTGGACAGATAGGGTATTGTAGGTGAATAAAAGTACCAAATTAGAGCCAATGGTTAAAAATAACTTTCAGATGCTCTGTTTCAGCTATTTGTCAGGGATGATAAATACCAGGGGTTTGGAAGTAATTAATTAAAAACCAAAAAAACACTATTGTTAAAATTGCTTCTGGAAGCTGTGTGTGTATGTGTGTGTCCCTTCTAGTCTTTATATGATTTGTAAGTAAAACCCAAAAGAGGGAAAAAAACAAAAACAGCAATAGCAAGGGCACACTGAGAAAAGCAAAGTAACATTATATCAAAATAAAAACTAACACTATAATATTTTGAGCCAGCAAGATGGCTTAATCTGTAAAGGCACTTGCCATAAAAGCCTGTTGATTCTGAATTCAATCCCTAGAACAGAGAGAACTAATTCCTGCAAATTGTCTTCTGACCTCCAAACTCATGTCTGAGTATGCACACCGGTACATAATATGCATAAGAACATATATAACAATAAATCTAGAAATTTTTCACACATAATCCCCACCACAGAAAACAAAAGTTCAAAATGAAGACGAGTCAAGGGGTCAGATCTCATTTGAGCCATTTTCTGAGATAATGGGCTTTTTAAGCCAGGGCTATGTATTTGTACCAAAATGCCCACTTCTATGCCAGCAACTTTACAAACTATTGATAGGTGCCTAATCCATAGTCTTTCTTGTATCAAAATCAACAAGACTGATTAAATACAGGGACAGAAAATAACAACTTTTTTCCATGCTAGATAACTAGAGGTGTAACAGGCAACACAGGAGAGCCTAGATGGGAGCTCAGCTTTGGTTGCAGCTCCATTAAGTCCTAACTCAAGGAGGAAACAATGCACTGTTATGAGGACCTCAGCTGTGCAACCTGTCCTCACAGTTCTGGGGAGTTTGGCACTGCTTCAGGAAAGGTCTAATCCTCACAAGAACTGTGAGGTTGGTTCACTTACTCCTTGTTCTTCCTTGCCTAACCTGCCAAAAGTTAAGTCATTTGCCAAGAGCCTACTAGATGACCCAAGGGAGATTCAAACCCAAGTCACTGGGCCTCTAAGTCTGTGGTCTTAATCATTACACTATGGCTCGAATAAAAATAACAACAAAAGTAATCACCCTGAAAAAAATTAATGTTAAGTTCAACTGAAGATTTGCAAGCAGTGAAAGGCTAAGGTTTGCTGCTCATCTGCTAGTTTTTTTTTCTTTTCATGACACATTCTCTTTGCTTAGATTTAATGATTTTTTTTATTTAAAAAAAAATCAATCAACTGAAAACTAAAGAGGGTAATAAAAATCTTCCAAAAGCCGGTTAGGGCTTTAAGCAACCACTGTCCTAACAGCATGTGATGGTTCTGTTACAAATGTCAAAAATCTTTGCTCCAATTAGCATCTGAATTAAGTTATGCTGGGATAGGAATTATATGCTATCAGAACCATCCTAAAGGGAAGATTACAAAGGGGTGAAACAAACCTATATCCTTTACAGAAACATGCAAATGGACATCCACCCAGAGCACCAACTTTAGGATATCTGAAGAATGTTTAAGTAGAATTAGAGTGCAGTTCTAACATTTCAAATACATTTTTCTTTATTTAAAAAAAAAAAGCACTCATGTGTGCATTTATTGCAAATGGTAACTGCCAGAAAAACCAAACTGTCCACCTTGAAGGATACAAGAGATGCGGTTTTCACATGAACAGCCAGTACAGAAAAAGTTAGTGTGTAAAGCACAGCAAGTCTCTTAATCAGAGTTCAAAAGAACGTGATCATAACCGCATCTCATGTCCTCTGATCTTCGATTCTCTGGCTTCTATTCTTCATCTTGTAGAGTCAGCCAAAATACTGACTACAGTGTAACCAAAGTAATGACTACAATGTAAACAAAGACCAGGAAAGTAATATGCCTGTACATAAATTCACTCTTCTTCTAGTCGAACACATTAGAGATTTTAAAAACTACAAACACCATCTTGACTACCACAAAACACTCAAACTTTTAGAGTACAACCAGATACTCTCTAATAACTTATAGACACTAATTGGAATCAATGCTCCCCCCCCAACCATTTGAGATCTTGTGTCCCATAATAATTAAGCTACATATCTTGTTACATATCTTGTTTTCTTTTTTAAAGCATTTACTTTCTGCTTCTCCTAGTGATTATTTTTTTTTTAATGTTCTTGCCGGCATACAACACAATTGACTGTAGGAAACTTAACTTCTAGGTGAAGCAGAGAGAGGGCCTGAGATAGTCTCACAAAAGCCCCTTAAACTGCTTACTGCCTTTTGGGTGACCTCTCCCTCATTGGGCCACCTGGCCAATTCCTCTAAGCTCAAAAACACACATGACACCAGTCATTATGTATACAGCAAGTGAAACCAGCAATTGTATACATACCACATAAGACACTAGGTACAGTATATGTCTCCTACAAACATGGGTACTGTGTAAACACTACTTATGACACTAGTGACTGTATACAACTCTACAGGAAACCAGGTATTGTGTGTGTACTCAGTATAAAACACGGGTCACACTGGTGGTGCAAGGGATATTAACGCCAGATACTCTAACACTTTGTGACACTGGATACTTTATACAAGGATTCTGCATACTCAACCGCACACAATGCTAGATACACATCTTATCACCCCGGGGATACAGCGCACAGTTCAGCTGCTCAGTGGCAGAGGCCGGCGTTATACAGATTAGAGGATACAGGGTACTGTGTGCATGCATACTGCCCGTGACACTGAGTGCTACACACAAATCACATGGGACAGTCAGTACCACAGACACACGGCAAACACTGAGCACCACAAACACATCACCAACGACCAAGTCCCACGGACACACCGCAGAAGCCCCCTCGGCTCGGCCCAGGAAAAAACGCACGAGGGGAGACACTGCGAGCGAAAGTTCGGGCCACAGCCCCACGGGCAGCGTCCCCACCAGCTTCTCTCCCCAGCTCTGCGTGGGCACAAGGCGGCTGATCCCCGAGGACGGCCAGAAGGACCTGTTGAGGCAGCTGAGGCCTCGCTACTTGCTCGCTTGCAACCCAGCGAGAGCGACGGACACCCGTCTCGGGTCTCAGGAGCGTTGGCTTTCATTGCACCCCTTCCGCCCCGCTACACGTTCAGCGCAAAGGCCCCAGGGCCTGGCCAAGCGGGAGGCGCAGGGACCTGGCGGGAGGAGCTCACAAGACTCCGCGGCTTCCCGGCGCCAGCAGGCCGCGCGCGATTGTCCGCGGCCTTCACGCCGGCCTGCTCCTCACCGCAGCCTGAGGTAAAAGGTACTGGACAGAGGAAACGCGCCCACCCCTCAGGCCTCACCGGCCTGGGGCAGTCCCTGAGGCCGCCGTCAGCCGCCGCCCGCCCGCCCCGGGAGCCGCCACTGCACAGGCCGCGCCGCCGCCGCGGATGCCTCCGCCCTCCCCGCCGCCCAACCGCCCCGCCGCCCCGCCGCCCCGCCGCCGCGCCGCCCCGCCGCCGCCGAGCTTTCCCCACCATTATGCTCCGCTCCGCCGCCGCCGCCGCCGCGCCCGGCCCTCCCTCCGGAGCCGCCTCCTTCCCGCCGCCGGGCGCCTCTCGGGCCTCAGCCGGCGACGGGCGCGGGGGGCGGGGGGGACGCAGGCCGCCGCCTCCTCCTCCCCGCCATCTCCTCCCTCCTCCGCGGCTCCCCCCGCTGGCTCAGCGCGGAGGGCTCGGGGCTCGAGGGGCGCCATGTTGGCGGCGGCTTCCACCACAGAAAATGCCTCCGCGCGCGCCGGGGCGAAGCCGGGCGAGGCGGCCGAGGCCCCGCGCGCGCTCGCTCGCTCGCTCGTTCACTCACTCACCGCGTCTCCTCAGCCCGGCGGCGGCGCGGGGCCTGCGGGGCTGCAGAGGACGCCTCGGGGGCAAAGTTGGCATCCCTACCAAGAGGCGGTTCACGCGTTGCGGGCGCGGCGGCAGGCCCAGCCCGCGGCCTCCTCGGAGTTCATTGTGTGCGCTTGAGTGTTTCCCCGCGCGGGGCCGGGCCGGGCGAGCGCGGGGCCTGGGCCGAGCCGCGCACGGGGGGCTCTAGCGGCCGGCGCAGGACTTGTGCGGCCCGCGCTGCCTCCCCGCCCCGAGGCCGGGGTAGCCCGCCGCACCCGCTCCTACCTTCCCTCGACCTGTCTCCAGCGCCTCTCTGAAAAATCGGTTTCAGCATATTCTAAGGGGTCCACACACGAACTCCATATCAACACACACGTGCAAGCTACGTACGTGCAGGCGCGCTGGAGGCGAGCACCGAGACACGGGGGTAGCATTGTTAGGATCCGGCCAAGCCCGGTGGGCTGCGTTGCGGCTTGCGGGGTGGACCCGCTCCGCACTTTGCTTGGTTCCCAATGGCTCCGTGTCGGACAAGCACTCGCCCGTGTACTGACCCAAGTGGGTAAGATCGTGTCCCTCGCTTTCCAATCCTGTGCTCAAAAAAGAGTTGCAAAGACACCGGAGTCCCCCGGTCCCGAATGTATACAAATGGCACGTTTAGAAAGAATGGACCACCCATTATCACTCTTGTTAGAACATTTCAAATTGCTGTGAGGAGTAGGTTATCTTTTCTAAAGAGCAATTCTAGGTCTAATCAGAAGAGAGCCCTTAAGCTATATGGCTTAAAAAGTCTTGGGTGGTGGGGGGAGTTGTAGAGATAAAAGCACATGCATATGTCATATGTTGTCCTAACAATCTTTGCCTGCTAGGAGTTTAAAAGGGAAAACCCATTAGCCAAGATTGCCTGTCCTTATTCTCATTGGATAGATGTACCTGAAAATCACTGGCGATGCCCCTAGAAATCTAGGGTTCTTATACAAATTATCCATCTGTTTACAGTGCTGATCTCTAAGTTAGAACTTACTTAGAGTAGCATTGAGTTGGCTTTTGAAGTACACCAGTCAAACGTCATCTTTCAAACCTTAACAGCCCTGCCATTGGTACCAGCATCTCAGAGAGTAGTATTTGGTCTTTTGGTATTTGCTTCTGGCTTTTTTTTTTCCACTTCAAAGATCATAATATAGTCACAATTCGTTTAAATAATAAAATATGGCATGACTGTACAGCAAGATTGCTCGGCAAATAAAGACTCACCACCAAGCCTGAAGGTCTGAGTTCAATTCCCAGGACCCACCTGGTGGAATGTAAGAACCAGTTTATTTCAAAATTCGCCCTTAAACCTAGATGGATGGACTAAAGAATGCAGGGGGAAATCATGCCATATCTGATTGGACTGCTGGGCTGGGAATCACTTCTTTAAGTGAACCACCTTTTTAAAAAAAGGTCTTATTTCAGCTGTAGATGAATGCCTACTTCTTTATTTCTATGTATTTTGCAGGACTATTCAAGTATGAAAATTTCTCTGTATGTGTGAGTGGGGAGAGAGAGAGAGAGAGAGAGAGAGAGAGAGAGAGAATGAATCATACCTTTTAGGAAAGAAAATGACTCCCCTAGTTATACAGAAAAGAAATAGCTTCTGTTTTTACATATACCTCTCTTAGATAACTTATCTATAAGATTTACTATTTTGTTGCTATAGTTTCCCAGCCCAAAGCGTTATTAACTGCATTTGTCTGTCAACTGGGTGAGTATATGAGGGTGGGTCAGAAGGCCAGTGGCTGGAGATCGAGAGAAGGTCTGGACAACCAAAGTAATGTAGTTGTTTCCATGCAACCTGTGACATACCCTGGATTTATGTACTGGGTAGTGAAAGAAGGCAAAAGGTTGAGGTTCTGAGGGAAGAAATTGGAGACAGGAGGAATGATGGAGTTGAGGGATGGTTTGCAACAATCCACATGTGTTTCACAGACTCCCACACAGCCCTCCATTCTTCTTTGGCCCCAACCGATACACTCTATGCTACAAAATTTCAATTGAGCAGATTGCTTCTTTCACATTCTGCTTTGAGAAAAATTATGGAAATGCAGAAGACAGAGACTATTCAAGCAATTAAGAGTGGAAATTGTCTGCTGAGGAAATGAATTTATATTCTTACTTTATACTCTTTTTTTTTTTTACAAAGTCCAAATGACTTGTCATAGAAAAACTGCAATATTTTCCAAAGCTAAAAAAAAAAAAAAAAAAAACCACATAGGTGAATATTTGTGAGATTTTGAGAAGAGAAAAAAAAATATCCAAAATTCTCCAGGAATGGGTCGGGGAAGGGTGTGTTAAGGAAAGTCACACACAGAGACTAATAAAGTTGACTGAAAAGGTGCATAAATCATGTCAAAACCAAGTGTGATCTCACTCAAAAATCTGTTTATGTGAAGTTCCTTCTTGTGCATTTTCCCCTGGGTTTTGTTTTTCTTTTTGTTTTCTTAATAAAGTTCAGTGAGTATTTCTTGGAACTCAAGAAAAGTCATAGTCACTGCCATAGACAGTTGAAGTCTCTTGTGAGTTTTGAGAGCTCTTGCTAATTGCTGCTTGTAGTAACAGCTCAGGCACCCCTGCCACAAGTGCAATGTTTTCTGTTTGACTTTTACTGTTACTCTTGGCTTTATACCTCTGCTTTGCATTAAAGGATAGATGACATAAACCCTGAGTCATTTTGATAGCTCTCCTCCAAGAGCATAAACTCAAGGGCAGTGTAGCACCATCTATCTATGTAGAGCTCCAGGCTCTGAGAAGAAAAAGCACACTGTGGAGAGCCAGTGAACAGAGAGCATCTGGCCCTGGTGGTAGGGTTACTAGTGTAAAACGTCACTTCCTACAAAGCAACTTTCCTAGAGCTCAGTCTAATGAGATCCTCCCTGGTTCCTTCTCCAAACCACAAACTAATTTGTTGTGCTGCATTGCCACACACATCCAGGTACAGTACCAGTTAAATGAAAAATGCTGCAGGGAGAGTTGGCGGTCTCTTTGGAAAGCAAAGCCCTGTTAAGATATAATTTTAATAGCATAATGCCAGAGGATCTGTCATTTCAGTTTTACATTTTTTTCTTTTTTTCCGTGTGTGTGTGTGTGTATAAGTAAGTAAGTAAGTATACTGGCTCATGCTAGGCAGAGATTGACCTCAGAGTATCTTACTCAATTACTTCACCATATCTTTTCAAACAAGGTTTCTCAATGAACCTGGAAGCACTTTCCAATAGATTGGCTGACCATTAGCCCCTGAGTTCCATGTCTCTGCTACCCCTCCACTCCCAGTACTGGGCTTAGAGACATGTACTGCTACATTCAGCTGACACCTGGGAGCTGGGAATCTGAATTCAGGTCCTCATTGCTTGCACAGAGAGCACTTTATTATTCACTGAGCCATCTTCCCTGCCTGTAGTTTCTCTTAATGTATACTAATTAAAATTTCAAGGTAAAGAGATTGTGCTATGTGAAGATATATTGTGACTATTATGTGTAAAATAGTAGCTAGGGATAGTAAATAAACTAAGGATTGTTAAACATATAACACCAAGCAGACTCTGCTCTGTCCCCTCCTTGAGTCCAAAAGACAGGACACTTGAAGACACAGGCTGCTCCCTGAATGTCACAGGTATATTTCCAATTTCCTGTCTAACAGCCAGATGTAGAGCAGATTTCTGATCCCCTAACTCTAGGCCAATTGCTATGGGAAAGGACTTCAACCATTCTAGCCTTCATGTACACCTTTAGGGATGCCTGTCAAAACTCCATTCTCAGCAGGCTTCACCTTGAACTAGTTACATAACTTTTGGCAAGTAGCAACTTCTCCCCATGTCAGCTCCCTCTAAAATTGAAGGAGGGTTACTAATTGCATGCTATGCTCCCATTAGCACAGACTTTTATGAACTCCAGAGTTCCACAAGCATTGGTCCTCCAACTCTTAGCTGTCCGCTCTGATTTTTGGTGGTGATAGTGGTGGTAATGCTTTGTAGGTGAATGTAAGTGTGGGTATTTGATCACGTGCATGCACAAATGTATATGTGGAAGTCAGCACTCAGTCTTGGGTGCCATCCCTCTGGCACAGTTCACCTTCTGTTTAAGACAGTGTCTCTTACTGGCCTGGAACTCAACAAATAGGCTATCTTGGCTGGCCAACAAGCCCAGAGATCTACCTGTCTCCAGCTCCCCAGATCTGTGAGTGCAGGCATGAGCCACCACAGGCATTCCTTTTTAAACAAAACAACAAACAATGAGTTCAGGGTATCAAACTCATGTCCCCTTTGTTTATATGGCAAGCACTTTACCAGCTGAGCAATCTCCCCAGCTATTTGCTCTGATCTGCTAGACTCTTCTAACCTCCTTTGTGAAAAACACTGTTCTCTGGGATCGCTTGTTCTGTGCACTCATTTTTCCTTCTCCCTGGCTGCCTTTTGTCTTTCTTCCCCCTCTCCTATTGGTTGAGTTGAGAACTCTCATGCTGTGTGATGATTCTCAGCCTCTACACTGCTGATGTTATGCTGGTGACTGTATCTTCAAGCCTGTCACCTGGTTTGGAACTCATTTGTTGGGGCTTGGTCTGGTGTGGTGTATACATATGCTAAATTTTGAACCCCAAGATGTGGTTGCCCCTAGAACAGTGAACTCTCATGTATACCTGCCTTTGTTGTGTAAACCTTGCTCCTCAGTTTAAAGCTACTGATTAAAATGGCTAGTGGTAGAGACCACAGGGAAAACAGGAGGAAGAAGGAGAGAGAAGGAGGAAGAAGGAGGAAGGACAGGAGGTGATGAACCAGGACCACAAGGCTGAATGAAACGTTCATGAGAATGGACTAATGGAACAGAAATAACCCAGATGAGACTCAGACAGCAAGGACTTGGAGAGTACAGCTGGGGAAGCGACAATCAAGCACATAGAAAAATAGGTCGGGGGTAATTCAACGGGAACTGCACTAAAGCTGACCTTAAAAATCCACAGGACTCGCATTTCCCTGGTGACTAAGGATGTTGAACATTTCTTTAGGTGCTCCTCGGCCATTCCAGATTCCTCAGTTGAGAATTCTGTTTAGCTCTGAACCCCGTTTTTTAATTGGGTTATTTGTTTCACTGGAATCTAACTTCTTGAGTTCTTTGTATATTTTGGATATTAGCCCTCTATTGGATGTAGGGTTAATAAAGATCTTTTTCCAATCTCTAGGTTGCCCTTTTGTCCTATTGACAGTGTCCTTTGCCTTACAGAAGCTTTTCAGTTTCATGAGATCCTATTTGTCAATTGTTGATCTTAGAGCCTGAGCTATTAGAGTTGTGTTCAGGAAATTTTCCCCTGTGCCAGTGTGTTCAAGGCTATTTCCCACTTTCTCTTCTATTAGATTGTTTTATGTGTTTATTGTTTTGTACAAGGAGATAAAAATGGATCAATTTGCATACTTCTACATGCAAACCATCATTTAGACCAGCACCATTTGTTGACGATGCTTTTTTTTTTCCATTGTATATTTTTGGGTTCTTTGTCAAAGATCAAGTATCCATACGTGTGTGGGTTTATTTCTGGGTCTTCAATATGATGCTTTTGCTTTATCTATTTATCACTATTGTTTTGTAGTACAACTTGAGGTCAGGAATGGTGATTCCTCCAGAAGTTTTTTATTGTTGAGAATTGTTTTGGCTATCCTGTTATTTTTTGTTTTGTTTTGTTTTGTTTTTGTTATTCCATATGAAGTTGAGAATTACTATTTCTATCTCTGTGAAGAATCAAGTTGGAATTTTTATGGAGATCGCATTGAATCCACTATATCATAAGGACACGTGCTCCACCATGTTCATAGCAGCCTTGTTTATAATAGCCAGAAGATGGAAACAACCCAGATGTCCCTCAATGGAAAAATGGATACCAAAAATGTGGTACATTTACACAGTGTAATACTACTTAGCTATTAAAAACAAGGACATCATGAATTTTGCAGGCAAATGGATAGAACTAGAAAATATCATCCTGAGTGAGGTAACCCAGACCCAAAGGGACATACATTCAAATACAGGGACAAAAATGGAGCAGATACTGAAGGAAAGGCCATTCAGAGATGGCCCCACCTTGGGATCCATCACATGTGCAGACACCAAACCCCCCAACACTATTGTTGATACCAAGAAGTGCTTGCAGAGAGGAGCCTGATACAGCTGTCTCCTGAGAGGCTCTGCCAGAGTCTGACCAATCCAATACAGATGCGGATGCTCGAAGCCAACCATCAGACTGAACACAGGGACCCCAATGACAGAGTTACGGGAAGGACTGAAGGAGCTGAAGGGGATTGCAACTCCATAGAAAGAACAACAATATCAACTAATAAGACCCCTTAGAGCCCCCAGGACTAAGTCACCAACTAAAGAGTATACAT
The DNA here is from genome assembly GCA_036184795.1 of Tokudaia tokunoshimensis. NCBI lineage: Eukaryota > Metazoa > Chordata > Mammalia > Rodentia > Muridae > Tokudaia > Tokudaia tokunoshimensis. The sequence continues at coordinate 81,711,587 of BTHU01000022.1, forward strand.
GGGCCAGTCTGTGACTCCCACTACATATGTAGCAGAGGACTACCTTTTCTGGCCTCAGTGGAGGTTTGATGCCACAGAGAAGGGGTATGATAGAGGGGTGAGATGGGAGTGGAAGGGTGGGTGGGGGAGCAACCTCTTAGAGCCAAAGGGGATGGGGGTTGGGGTGTGGAGTTTGTGGCGGGGAGACTGGGAAGGGAGGACAATATTTGAAATAAAAAAATCCATAGGATTCTGTCTTAGTCATTGGGTCATATTAATAACTAATAGAATTATTAAATAATATTTAAAACAACCATTTACACCCCATCTTGGTTTCTTCTTCCTCTTATTATTATTATTATTTTCTATATTCTTTATTTACATTCCAAATGATTTCCCCTTTCCCAGTTCCCCCCTCCCCGAAAGTCCCATAAGCCCTCTTCCCTCCCCCTGTTCCCCATTTGCCTAAGAATTTCATGAATTCATTGTTTTTAATTGCTGAGTAGGATTCCATTGTGTAAATACACATGAAAAATATCTCTGATAAAATTGAAGAAATATATAGAAAAACACGTTAAGAATGACTATTTCATGGAAAAATTATACAGATAAAATGGTAGGCATAAAAAATATTCCTAAGTTGATTGAAAGTGGAATTATAAGCATTTTTTGATAAAATTGAAAATCTACAAGGGAAATATTTCTGATAAAACTCAAGAAATATATAGAAAAACACGTTAAAACTACTTCATGGAAAATTATACAGATAAGATAGTAGGCATAAAAATATTCCTAAATTGATTGAAAGTAGGAGTAAAAACATTTTCTGATAAAATTGAAGATTTACCTAGAAAATATCTCTGATAAATTGAAGAAATTTATACAGATAAATTGGTAGGAATTAAAATATTCATAAGTTGATTGAAAGTAGAATTATAAACATTTTCTGATAAAATTGAAGATTTACATGAAAAATATTTCTGATAAAATTGAAAAAAATATACAGAAAAACATTAAAATTGAAGATTATAATGGAAAATTATACAGATAAAATGATAGGCATAAAAATATTTCTAAGTTGATTGAAAGTGAAGTTATAAACATTTTCTGATAAACTTGAAGATTTACCTGGAAAATATCTCTGATAAAATTGAAGAAATTTATAAAAAATACATTGAGTATTTCATGGAAAAAATTATACAGATAAAATGGTAGGCATAAAAATATTCCTATGTTTTTTTAAAGTGGAATTATAAACACTTTCTGGTAAAATTGAAGATCTACAAGGAACATATTCCTGAAAAAATTCAAGAAATATATAGAGAAACATGTTAAAACTGACTATTACATGGAAAATTATACAGATAAAATGGAAGGTATAAAAATGTTCCTAAGTTGATTGAAAGTAAAATTATAGACATTGTCTGATAAAACTGAAGATCCACATGAAAGATACTTCTGACAAAATTGAAGAACAATACAGAGAAACATTAAAATTGAAGATTATCATGGACAATTATACGGACAAAATGGTAGGCACAAAAACATTCCTAAATTGATTGAAAGTGGAACTATGGACACACCCCCGACAAAACCAAAGATCTACATGAAAAACACTTCCAACAAAAATCGAAGAAATACACAGAAAAAATGTTAAAATTAAAGATTATCATGGAAAATAATATAGTCAAAATGGTAGACACAAAAAGCATTACTGAATTGAAAGAGGAGTCACAAACATTTTCTGATAAAATCGAAAATCCGCATGAAAAATATTCCTGTTAGACTATGTTTTTTGTTGGGGAATTGAGTCTATTGACATTATAAGATATTAAGGAATAGTGATTGTTGCTTCCTGTTATTTTTGATGTTCTTTTTATATTTTTGTGGTTACTTTCTTTTGGGTTTGTTGGAAAAAGATTACTTTCTTGCTTTTTCTAGGGTATAGTTTCCATCCTCATGTTGGCGTTTTCCATCTATTATCCTTTGTAGGGAATTTGTGAAAAGATATTGCGTAAATTTGGTTTTATCATGGAATATGTCGATCTATGGTAATTGAGAGTTTTGCTGGGTATAGTAGTTTGGGCTGACATTTGTGTTTTCTTAGTGTCTGTATGAGATCTGCCCAAGATCTTCTGGCTTTCATTGTCTCAGGTGAGAAGTCTGGTGTAATTTGATATGCCTGCCTTTATAGGTTACTTGACCTTTTTCTCTTACTGCTTTTAATATTCTTTGTTTAGTGCATTTGGTGTTTTGATTATTATGTGCCGGGAGGACTTTCTGGTGTGGTCCAGTTTGTTTGGAGTTCTGTAGGCTTCTTGTATGTTCATGGATATCTCTTTCTTTAGGTTAGGGAAATTTTCTTCTATAATTTTGTTGAAGATATTTACTGGCCTTTTAAATTGGAAATCTTCACTCTCTTCTGTACCTATAATCCTTAGGTTTGGTCTTCTCATTGTGTCTTGGATTTCCTGGATGTTTTGGCTCAGGAACTTTTTGCATTTTGCATTTTCTTTAACTGTTGAATCAATGTTTTCTATGGTATCTTCAGCCCCTGAGATTCTTTCTTCTATCTCTTGTATTCTGTTGTTGATGCTTGCATCTGTGACTTCTGAATTCTTTCCAAGATTTTCTATCTCCAGAGATGTCTCACTTTGTGATTTCTTTATTGGTTCTACTTCCATTTTTAGATCCTGGATGATTTTGTTCAGTTCCTTCACTTGTTTGTTTGTGTTCTCCTGTAATTCTTTCAGGGATTTTTGTGTTTCCTCTTTGAGGGCCTCTACCTTTTCACCCATGCTCCCCTGTAGTTCTTTCAGGGAGTTATTTATGTCCTTCTTGATGTCCTCTAATAGCATCATGAGGAGAGACTTTAAATCCAACTTTTGCTTTTCCTGTGTGCTAGGGCCTCCGGACTTGCAGTGGTGGGAGAACTGGGCTCTGATGTTGCCAAGTAGCCTTGGTTTCTGTTGGTAGGGTTCTTGTGCTTGCCTTTCGCCATCTGGTTATTTCTGGTGTTAGTTGGTCTTGTTGTTTCTGGCTGGAGCTTGCCCCTCTTATGGGCCTGTAAGCCTGTGTCTGTACTCCTGGGAGACCAACTCTCTTCTGGCAGGGTCTGTGCACAGAAGGCTGTGGAGCTGCCTCGTTCTGTGCTGCAGATGGCGGCTGGAAGGGAAGACTCCTGTCCCAGCTACTCCAATGATCATATGCTAGCTGTACCCCTCCAGAGAGAAGGTGGAGATCTCACCTCCGCACTCAGAAGTGCTGGAAGGGAAGACTCCTCCCGTCTTGGTTTCTAACGCCCCCCCCCTTTTTTTTCCCTTCCTGTCAAGCAGCCAGAATTAGAATAGATTTTACTTGGACATCACTGCCACATCCCAGGAAATTCGTCTTCTTCACATGAACATTTATGGGAGAGGAGGACAGACCTCAGAGGCAGACAGACAGAATGCCGTGACCATGGGTATCCAGTGTTGAGTCACCAAAGTTAGAGCCTTCTTGAGGAGGAGAGCCCTGTTGGGCTGGAGAGACTACTCAGGCGGAAAATCAAATGTCATACAAGCAAGTAGACTTGGGATGAGATCCCTAGAATCCACATGAAGAGTCTATTATGGTAGTGTGCCTCTGCAATCATAGTACTGAGGAGAAAAAAGACAAGAAGACCCCCAGAGCTCATTAGCCAGGTAGTCCACCCAATCACTAAAAACTCGGTTCAGTGAGAGCCCCTGTGTGAAGAAAAACAAATCAAATGGAGAGTGATAGAAGGTTGTCTTGACTTTTGGCCTCCACATGTGCATACACAAATACACACACACACACACACACACACACACACAAAGAATGAGGCCTGAAAATTTGCTAGTCAATCCTTATTTTCAGTGCTCCATTCTGAGAAAATAGCTTACTACCTTGGATGACTCTTGGTTGCGTATTAAATTAGGAAGGAGTCCTGGGCTTGCACCTTCTAGAACAATCTTTCCACAAGGTAAGACTGTGTTTTATACCTGTTGACCTAGCTAGGTCACAAGTGATGACTACCTAGAAGACAAGATAGCCCTGCCTTACTAGACACAACTTCCTGCAACTTCTTAGTGTGGGCCACCTCCCTAGGCTCATAAGCCCACATTCCTATGACATTAGTTTCTATTTAAGACACACCTATCTTTCCCCTGTGCTTTCCCCTATGCGGCCAGTTCTGTGAACTCCTCTAGACTTCCTGTGACCTCTTCAGGATGTATTTCAACAACTTTTCAAGTTTGAGGAGGAGAAAAGTTAGCAGTTTGACAGTCCTATTATGAAGAACTGTATGTAGTTGAGTGGACATTAAAATAAAAGGGGCTCATACAGTCACATAATGAACTCTTGGGGCCCATACATTCACATAAAAAAGGAAGGGAGGGAGTCAGGAAGGGATATCTGTATTTAGCCATCTGACCACATGGAGCCCTTGTGATGTAACAGTGTGTGTGTGTGTGTGTGTGTGTGTGTGTGTGTGTGTGTGTGTGTGTTGAGACAGGGTTTCTCTGTGTAGCACTGGCTGTCCTGGAACTCACTCTGTAGTCCAGGCTGGCCTCTAACTCAGAAATCTGCCTGCTTCTGCCTCCCAAGTGCTAGGATTAAAGGTATGCACCACCACAGAAATTGTTTACATAGCAAGTTAGCAGTCTGGACTATCACTGTCTGATAGTAAATGAAAACATGTGCCTTTAGAATACCTACAGGGGGCTGGATAGATGACTCAGTGTTAAGAGCCCTTGCTACTTGTGATGGTTTGCATATGCTCAGCCCAGGGAGTAGCACTATTAGGAGGGGCCCAGGGAATAGCACTATTAGGAGGCATGGTCCTGTTAGAGTAGGTGTGTCACTGTGGGTGTGTGGACCCTCACCCTAGCTGCCTGGAAGCCAGTATTCTGCTAGAAGCCTTCAGATGAAGATGTAGAACTCTCAGCTCCTCCTGCACCATGCCTGCCTGGATGCTGCCATGTTCCCACCTTGGTGATAATGGACTAAACATATAAAGCTATAAGCCAGTCCCAATTAAATGCTGGCCTTATAAGAGTTGCCTTGGTCATGGTGTCTGTTCACAGCAATAAAACCCTAACTAAGACACTGCTCTTCCAGATGACCTGGGGTTCAATACCCAGTACCCACATGATGGCTTACGGCTATCTGTAACTCCAGTTCCAAGGGATCTGACACCCTCTTCTGGTGCCCTCTGCCATACATGGTGTGAAGACATACAGGCAAACAAAACACCCATACACATAACAAACAAACAAATCCAAAATACATGGCACTATGGACATAGCTCAGTAGCAGAGTGCTTGCCTGATGTGCACAAAGCTATGGGTTTAAATCCTGCCACCACCAACAAAACTACACACTATTGTGATTATTCTTACAGTAGTAAGATTTCATTTTTATTCTCTTCCTCAAGCTTGCTGATAATTGAGACTTAATTTTTTCTTTAGCGTTTAGTGTATATGAGTGTTTTGCCTGCATGTATGTCTACGTACCATTTGCACGCCCAATACTCTCAAAGGACAGAAGAGGGAGCTAGATCCCCCTGGAACTGAAGTTACAGTTGGGTGTGAACAACCATGGGTGCTGAAATCCAAACCTGGATCCTTTGGAAGAGCATCAAATCTATAGTTGAGATTTGGTAATTCACTGATAGTTTTGTTCCTATAGAAATTCCTATTTAAGACAACATCAGCCAGAGAACTTTCCTTTTATGCCTTTGGAACTGTTTCTCATTTCAAAGGATATTCTCCATCTCTTAAACTAGTCAGACTCTTACATTCAGATACTTGACTGAATTTTAGAATGGATGCCATCGGTGAACATGGTTGACTTCTAATTCCAAAGTATGGAGAGAAAAAAATGTAAAGCCTGAGGGAATGGGGACACAGAGGGTAGCAAATATAAATCTGTTTGTTTTCAATTGTCCTCTAGAAATAAGCAGGCATATAACGCACATTTGCATTTCTGTTTTCCCTTTTATTATTTAAAAGAAATTATTCATCTAGAGTTGAATTGTACTTTCTTAGAGAATTATTACAGTCTCTTAGTGTTTCTTCAGACATGGGAAACTTTGAATGCGTATTATAAAAATATTGAAAGACATTATATAGCTTTTTATGTACTTACTAACATTCTGAATGCTAGTTGTCAAACACTTTAGGAGCTGAGGATGTGATATAGTTTAGTGTAGAGTACCTGCCTGGCCTGTGTGAGGCTCCGAGTTCAAGTTTTAGCACTGTAAAACAAAAACAGGAAGCAGGAAAACAAAAGAAAACTTCTCTTTATTTCTAACTAGTACTTAGCCAAGGGTTTCTATTCTAGGAACTTAGTTTCCAGGAGTTGAACACAACTTGAAATCTTTTATTAAGTGATGTATCACGTCGGCAAAATGAAATGTAACCTCTGCATGTGTAACGGCAAAGGAGTCAGCAAGGTGGTTCATTGGGTAAAGGTGCTTGCCGATCAGCATGACGGGAGAATGAGAGAACTGATTTGTTCTCTGGCCTCCTCAGATTCAAAGAGGCATGCATGTGTATACACATACACACACTTGAGTTATAACTTACTAACATGGTAAGTTTTATGTAACCGTTAGAGAATTATCTTATAAAGGTTAAAGTGTCATGGAAATAAAAAATCAGAATATACACTATGGAAAATGATTATTCCATATAGAAATGAATATATGCATTTACTAGAAAAAAAAACAGATGATAATACAAAATAGTTAATATATTACCCTCTGGTAAACAAGACTGCGGTGATTTGCTTTTTCTTCTTCTTTCAAGCTTGTAGTCATTTTATAATCATCTTAACTTGCCATAACATGAAATATTGGCTTTTAGAAAAATTCTTCTATAACTAAATTACATTCATTTAGTAATTCAATGACCCTCAACCATGCCATATAATACAGAAAAATGTATTTCTGATCAAAATTTCTATGAACAGATTCATTCTTGTATGAGAGGAACAACACTCTGGTTGTAAGAGTCCAGCTGAAGCCATTTGTGTGAGTCAAAAAAAGCAACGTATAGTGTTTCTTCATGGTTCTCCCCAGGAGCAGCAGTTTCAGATTGTATTTTTGCTCTTCCCCTGGATGGTGAAACTCAGTCTTACTTTCTCACTAACAATATTATGCTAAGGCCAATTGTTCTTATTACCTCTATGTTGAAATATACCCAGAAATGTGATCCAGGAAAGTAAGGAGAAAGGTTCAGAGAAAGGAAAATAAGTGTGAGCTAGAGAGGTAGCCCACAGCAGAGTGGGCCATGTTAGAGTGTTGGGTACTTGTTTCACATCAGCAAAGCCCCCAGGTTGATCCTTGTATACCTGTAACCACAGCACTTCAGAGATGGAGGTAGGAGAAGCAGAAGTTCAAGGTCTTTCTCAGGTACACAGCATTGTGAATTTAAGACCAGCCTGGGCTATGTGAGACCATATATCTAAATTAAATAAATGTGAAACCAACTATTGCAGTTTTTTGTTTGTTTGTTTTAGGACAATGGTAATCTAAGAATATGTTGGGTCTTGTTAGAAGAAATCGCTCAGTGTGGCAGGATTTTCCCTGTCCAAGTACATTAAAATATTAGTGCAGCAGGAGGCTTGTGATTGGACAGAGGCGGAGCAAAGAGTTGCAGGGATAGAGAGGGACTCAGAGGAGGGAGGGAGAAGTCAAGATGGAGGCAGACAGACAGGAAGAAGATCCTGACCCAGCATGGCTTTAAATAGCCACAGGTAGTTATGATATCATAAAAAGAATAATTGAGATAATTTGTCCAATCTTGGTGGGCAGCTTTTATCATTATCATCAATTGGTTCTGAAATTATTGTATTGGCATTTTGTGAACTGAGAATTTATTGATACATAAATCTGGTTGGTTAATTATAAGCTTCAAGAGTTTTGCTTGGTATTGTGGCGGCTGGCCGCAGGGTGGACCGTCGTTGTGGGGCTGGTGTGGCAGCAAAATTTATTCTTAAAGATTGGAAAGATGACTTTGAAGTTAGGCTCATACTGTTCTTGCATAGGACCTGAGTTCAGTCCTTAGTGCCCACATCAGATGGCTCACCACAGCCTATAACTTCAGCTCCAGAGAGAGTCAAGACCCTATGAGTATGGTCAATCATGTGCACAGACGCCCACCCTACCTCACCACACACATACACTAAACATTTAAAAAATTTTAAAAAGAGGCTGAGGAAAGAAAATTGCTGAAAGTTTAAGGCTAGCCTGTGCCAGTGATGCATAAAGAAACCTCCTCTCAAAAAAAAAAAAAACTCAACAACAATAAAATATTTCTGAGTCTACCACCCCCACACACAAACAAAATACAACAGACAAACAAAATAACCCAAGTGCTTCCCTTTGCTGTTTAGATTTTGCAAAGTATTTGGAACCCTAGATTAATTTGTACTTCCTCCTTCTCTTCCTGTCTCTCTTTCCTTTATCTCTCTTGGATTTCTGTCTTCTCTTTCCCCTTTAAAGCTATATAGAGCTGGGGATGTAGTTTGTTTGGTAGAGAGCTTGTCTAGCACACACAAAGCCTTGGTTCCATCACTATCGCTGTATAAATTGGGTGTGGCTATATGCATCTGCAATCTCAGAATTTAGAAGTTTGACACAGGAGGATCAAAGTTCAAGGTTATCCTTGGCTACTAGAAACTTCAAGGCCAGCCTCAGCTCAATGAAATTCTATCTCAAAACAAAATGATAGAAAAACAAAAATCAGCCGGGCAGTGGTGGCGCACGCCTTTAATCCCAGCACTTGGGAGGCAGAGGCAGGTGGATTTCTGAGTTCGAGGCCAGCCTGGTCTACAGAGTGAGTTCCAGGACAGTCAGGGCTACACAGAGAAACCCTGTCTCGAAAAACCAAAAAAAAAAAAAAAAAAAAAAGAAAAACAAAAACAAAAATCTCTCCCTCCCTCTCCACTGCCTGGCCTCAAACACACAGCAATCCCCCTCTTGTTACTTTGATATCGTTTCTGTAGAAGGCAGTGATGCTAAACTCCATTGGCTATAGAATCCAGAAATATCATTGCTTGGGACAGAGATGATGGCTCAGCAGTGTACACATGAGGATCTAAGTTCAACTCCTGGAATTCTTGTAAAAAGTCTAGTGAGATAGTGGTTATAACTGTAGCACTGTAAAGGCTGAGGCAGGAGAATCCTTGGGTCTCAGGGGCCAGCTGGTCTAGCCTAGTTGGGTTCTAGGCAAAGCAAGAGACCCTTTTTCAAACTGAGGTGAACAGCAACAGAGATCCCGTAGTTGCCACACTTGAGTGCACATGTTTACATGCCCCCTTGCTTTCATCCACACCTACACATGCCCACATGCATGCCCACACATTATCACCTTTTCAGGAAATCTTTCCTAAAATTTTGATACTCTAATGAATTCTTATATTTGAGCAGACTCTACTCAACTGTGATTTTTTTGTAACCCTTTTAGCAGAAGAGATTAAATAAGTCACTTGTAAAAATTATTTATGGGACCTTACTCATACTAGTCATAGTCCTCAGGAGGCAGAGACAGGAGAATCAAGAGTTCAAGGTTATTCTTGGCTACTTAGTCAGTTCCAGGCCAGACTGGAATACATAACATTCTATCTCAAAAATGATTATGTTTTATATTTATGATTATTAATTGCCCTCTACCTTGTCATCCTTAGCAGTTTTCCTTCATTGATTTTTTAAAGATCTTGATAGATTGCAATCCTGAGAGGGTTCCCAGCTCAGATTTCATGGAAAGTGAGAGATGCCCATCTCCAGAGAGGATACAATGCGTTTATGCAGAAACCACCTGTGACCCCTGAGTTCAGCAGCCACTTCCCTCAAGGATACAATGTATATATATGAGAATCAAAAAGCTTTTCTCTGCTAAGATATATTCTTGTCACATAATGTCTTTCAGAAGGAAATGATAAATATATTTGTCTTGTGTGTTAATGCACATTGGGAAGGTTTAGGTATTTCATGAGAAAGAAACCCATATGAAAGGCAAGGTTACTAGATCTGCTTAACCCTGGAAATAGATTCATTAATGGATCCTGGCATACGCTGGTCACCCATCAGGAGTTTCCACTGCCAGAGAGCACTGTCTCCACTACGTACTGTAAGAATTCTCTTTTGATTCCCTGGGGGGCGGGGGTGGGGGATCTTGGTTACATGGGCTCCAATTGTAGCCATTAAACACACCCTCTTTACTAGGCCAGTGTTTTTATGCCTGGCTGGAGGGAATAATAACTCATAGCTGCTTCAGCCTGCTGCGTGGTTGCTGGGAGAGTGGATTAGCTATGCCTGTTTTGATTTTGAATGAATACACCCCCTGGCAAGCCATGTAGCCAAAATAGTCCCTTAGGTGGTAAGCTCATCATATTTATGGAACTGGTGGCTCCCCCGTATAAGTGACTGGAGTGTCACTGGGGTCCAGGTTCCCTTTCCTAATAATGTACACACACACAGAGAAGTAGAATCCCAAAATTTTGCCTGCCTTGTTTTCATTTTCATTCTTATTCTCTCTCTACCACCCTTTTCTTTCTTTGATCTTTTGAAAGAGGAGAAGCACATAAGGACATGTCAATCTGCCTTCACAGTGTTTTATCCCTTCAGGAGACCAATCAGATTATAGAAATTATGAACCTCAGGAAGGTAAGAATCTGGGGATTCATCTAATGCTGAATTTTGTACTCATTGCACTATTTCCAGGTGCAGAAATTGCCAGGAGTCTTTGTGTATTCTTTTCTCTGTCCTTCTGTCTCTGTCTCTGTGTCTGTCTCTGTGTCTGTCTCTTTGTCTCTTTCTCTAATTTTCTCTAGTAGAAATGCTTATTAGTTGGTTTGATTATACTTGTGGGCAGCTTATATTTAGGTTTTTAGGCAAGAAAAGGGCATATTGCTTCTGTTTGCTTTTTAGAGTATAAGACTCCAGGATTAAAAACTCTGAGAGTATCAGGGAGGGGTAGTAAAATGAGATAGCCTGGATCTCAGCTAATCAGCTTCCAGATCTACCTGTGATGTAATAGGCGGTCTTTGTGAACTAAGATCTGTATGCCTGCAGGTCTATAATTGTGTCCTGCAAGAAGAAAATAATTGAGGATGAAATCTTCCTCAAGAAAGTATATGTCTACTAACTTAGGAAAAGAAACTAGAAAAAAAAAAGATAAAAACTAATAGCTAGCTTAGATAAAACTCCCAAAGTACCAATTCTAATAAAAATAATTCTGAGGCTGAGAATGGCTCCAAGATTAAAACACTTGCCAACCAAGTGTGAAGACTGAAGTTCAGATCTCAGGAAACCCACACAGAAGCTGGCTGACTGTGGTGACTCTCACCTGTAAACCCAGCCTCAGAAGGTGGAGATGGGATTCCCAGAGTTAGATGGCTTGTGAGACTCCTCACATTTGTTGGTGAGCTCCAGCTCTGATCAAGAGATCATTTCTCAATAAGTCAGGTAGAAGGATGATTCATGACATCAGCCTCAGGCTCCACACTCATGCACAGTTTATTTGTGTACCCCTACAAGTGCAAAATTGCACACACATACATGTATGTGGAGGACACATGTAAAAATGGAAAATGAAAAAAATGTTTGCTGGTAATATTCTCCTGATTTTTACAGAGAGGTTGGGAGAAGGACATGAATTTCTTTGCTTAAACAAAGAGGGGGGCTATTAAGTATCTTACTGATGATAGCAATTTAATCAAGAAAATCAGTAATATAGTTATATGTGAGAAAATACTAATTTCTGGACAGAGTTTGCAGGGTCAGATCTTCCATTTATTTTTATTAAGGGAAAAAAATGACAGCAATTACACTTCTCTTTATTTCTCATTTTCTTTTCACCAAGAAAATATGTTTTTTTTTAATTTCTTTTTTCTTACTGCACCTGCCTTCTTGGCTTTTTGCCACACTTATATGGCTGACTTCTACTTACTTTCTTTGTTATATTTTTTCCTAAGTTCTTAAAGCCAGACAGAAGTGATTTTATAATTCTTTTCTGTTTAATCTGGGAATTCAACAGAATAGTCAATGTTCTGGGAACGAGATGAGCTAGTTGTACTGTCAGTAAGTATAGACTTCTGGGTCTGGGGACAATGGCTTAGTCAGTAGTGCTTGCAACTGCGAAGACCTGAATCCAGTCTGTAGCACCAATTTAAAAATTGGGGTGCAGTGGTACACATTTGTAACCTCAGTGCCAGGGAGTTAGAGGTAGGTGGGTGTATGGACTTAACTGGGCAGGCAGTCCAGCAGAGTTCATGAGCTCTGGATTCAATTAGAGAGCCTGCCTTAAAAAATTAAGTGGAAAACCACTGAGAAAGACACATCCTGTTAACCTCTGGCTGCTAATGCACACTCATACTCATACTACATACACACATACATACACCTAGACATATATGGACTTGCCTACACATGAACAAGTATGTACACATATAGACATATATATAAAAATTAAAAAACTGTTTGCAGACTTCTTTTAAGATTCACCCATATTTGTTCACATATTACCAATTACTTAAAGCAGAAAACTTTATACTTAAGCAAATTTGATTACCTTTTAAAAAAAACATTAAGGGTGCTTTTGGGGCTGAAGAGATGGATCAGCTGTTAAGAGTACTTGCTGCCTACCAGCCTACTTGTTGCTCCCTTTGAGATCATGGAGGTGTTCAGTATCTGGGCTATCCAATGTGGCAGCCACTTCTCCAGTGTTCAGTATCTGGGCTATCCAATGTGACAGCTGAATACTTTACATATGGTCCACAAAATTAATGATCTGAAATTTTAAGTTCACTTCATTTAAATTTCATATTGGCTGCCATATTGGATAGTATAGAGTTGTTGTACCATGCCTCTGACTGCTTCAAAAATATTTGTCCCTAAGCATGAAATAGTGGCTAATGCCTGTAATCCCAGCACTTGGGAGATAAGACAGGGTGATTGCCATGAGTTTAAGGCCAGCTTGAGGTACAGAGTGAGACCCTGTTTCAACAAAGAAAAGAAGAAACACAGGAAGAGGTGAAAGAAAATTGTTCTTCTCAGATAGAGTTTTAAAAAGGTTGTAATCTTCCCCTACAACAAAGAAGACTAATTGGAGGAAATTATTATGACTCGTAAATTTTTATATTTTGTAGTTTGATAATTTCATGTTTGATAATTTAACCTTGAACGTTATCACCAAGTCTAAGTGGAATCTCAAGAAAAATTTTATTCAATGGAATGTATATTCTCTTAGACATGAAATATTACGTGCTGTTGGGGATAAAAAGGATTATAATTACATTATTAGGTACAGTCATAGAACTGACATAGTTGCTATTTATTGTATATAAAAGCCTCCTGTCTAGCTCACCTCCCGTTACTTATTTCATATGTGACTTTTAGAACTTGTTAGCTCAGCAGTTCGGTGAGACTCACATACAAACTGCTGCCATTTGGTAGTCCTCCATTCTTCATAAGGAACGGGTCCCCTCCCCCTCACTTCTCTTTTAAGACCTAACTCATTGCCAAGCATTGCTGATCTTACCAATTATTTCCAGCCTTCATTCTATAAAAGCATAACTTACTACGCTGCAAAGAGACACAGAATCACTGAGGTTTGGGACTTTAGTATTTTAAATACAGCGCTAATAGAACCACTTGGTTCGGCACAAATGATGCAGCCTCGTTCTGCTGGGAAGAAAACTTCAAGCTGTCAAAACTTAGCTTCTGTTCTCAGCCTCTGAATGGATGTGCAGCTCACAGGACGTCACCAAGTTAACCTCTTTCTCTTACAAAATCAATTCAGCTGCCAAATCCTATACAGACTTGGGGAGGGGGACGAGGGAGGGTAGGTTGAAATGATCAGAGGAAAATCTTGGGGGCAGCAGGAGCCAGTAAAGGAGTGTGCAAAGGGACAATGTACTTGTTGTGGTAACTGCTCTTCCCAGAGGGAAACACTGAGCCCCAGGGGGGCTACTTCAGTATCTTTGCTTTTGAAACCCCCGCATTGAGGTCCCCTGGCAACAAATGGAGGCTGCTATGCTGAAAGCAGCTCAGATGTTGAGCAGTGGGGCTCATAAAGGGCTGGATTGTCAAAGGTCTGAACACCTCAGCAATAATCACAGCTGCATTCCGAGATGCAGAAGCCTTTGTTTCACCAGAAAAGAATTGAGAAACAACTGCCCCTCCGCCTGGGCATAAATCTCAGAATACCCGGCTTCTCCTTCAGAGTTTCCGTTGTGTTTTGTTTTGTTTTAATCTTTTTCGGGGGGGGGGGTGGGAGGGGGGTGGAGAGAGGCGGCAGATTCAATTGTCTAAAGTATTTTTCTTTAAAATTTCAGTAAAGAAACTTTAAGGATTAAAGCCCTAAGTATTATATCCTCTGGGCTCCGGTGTCCTCATCCTGTTAATTTTAAATAGCTTTTATTTCTCCATGAAGTTCCTATAAATGCCAACTCACAATCTTTTCCCACCATTAAGTACCTTAATAGTAAAGAGAGATTTCTTGAAATTCTATTTTGTCTAGGTAACAATAATAAATACAAGAAAAATAAAGAAAAAAAATTAAGAATCCATATAAAGGGCATAACAGAAGGGTAATGAACGAAATAATTTAATTAGTATCATATATATAAGTATATATATAATATATAACAAAGATAATTATTTTGTTATATATAATTATTTTGTCTTAGATATAATGATATTGTTAATTCGGGAGACAGTTGCTAGGAACAAAGTGGTATCTTTGGGCTATGGATCTAGCTCTATGGCAAAGGCCTCACATGGTTAAGTGCAAAGCCCTAGGTTCAAGTCTCAGCACAACAAAGAATAAAAAAAACAATAATAATATCTTTTTTTTATTATAAGTGATTTTATTGAGGTTTAATTTTTTTTATTTTCTAAGTTTTTTTTTTATTTACATTCCAAATGATTTTCCCTTTCCCGTTTCCTCCCTCCCCGAAAGTCCAATAAGCCCCCTTCCCTCACTCTGTTCCCCATTCAACTCCCTCTCGCTTCTCTGTCCTGGCATTCCCCTATATCCAATCTTTCCAGGACAAGGGGTCTCTCCTTCCATCTTCTTGGACATCTATTGATATGTGAATTGTGTCTTGGGTATTCCGAGATTCTCGGTTAATATCCCCTTATCAGTGACTGCATACCATGTGTGTTTTTTTGTGATTGGGTTACCTCACTAATGATGATATTTTCCAGTTCTGACCATTTGCCTAGGAATTTCATGAATTCATTGTTTTTAATTGCAGAGTAGTATTCCATTGTGAAAATATATGACATCTTCTGAATCCATTCCTCCATTGAGGGACATCTGGGTTCTTTCCAGCTTCTGGCTATTATAAATAAGGCTGCTATGAACATAGTGGAGCATGTGTCCTTATTGCATGCAGGTAAAGCCTCTGGGTATATGCCCTGGAGTGGTATAGCAGGATCCTCCGGGAGTGTCATGCCCAGTTTTCTGAGGAACCACCAGACTACTTTCCAGAGTGGTTGTACCAGCTTGCAATCCCACCAGCAGTGGAGGAGTGTTCCCCTTTCTCCACATCCTTGCCAACACCTGCTGTCTCCTGTGTTTTTGATCTTAGTCATTCTGACTGGTGTGAGATGGAATCTCAGGGTTGTTTTGATTTGCATTTCACTAATGACTGAGGATGTTGAACATCTCTTTAGGTGCTTCTCAGACATTAGATATTCTTCAGGTGAGAACTCTTTGTTTAGCTCTGTACCTCATTTTTAAATAGGGTTACTTGGCTCTCTGGAGTCTAACTTCTTCAGTTCTTTGTATATATTGGATATTAGCCCTCTGTCGGATGTAGGGTTGGTAAAGATATTTTCCCAGTTTGTTGGTTGCCTCTATGTCCTTTTGACAGTGTCCTTTGCCTTACAGAAACTTTGTAATTTTATGAGGTCCCATTTGTCAATTTTGATCTTAGAGCATAAGCTATTGGAGTTCTGCTCAGGAAATTCTCCCCTGTGCCCATATGTTCAAGGTTCTTCCCTAGTTTCCTTTCTATTAGTTTCAGTGTGTCTGGTTTTATGTGGAGGTCCTTGATCCACTTGGAATTGAGCTTAGTGCAAGGAGATAAGAATGGGTCGATTTGCATTCTTCTGCATGCTGACCTCCAGTTGAACCAGCACCATTTGTTGAAAAGGCTATCTTTATTCCACTGGATGGTTTTAGCTCCTTTGTTAAAGATCAAGTGACCATAGGAGTGTGGATTCATTTCTGGGTCTTCAATTCTGTTCCATTGATCTACATGCCTGTCACTGTACCAATAGCATGAGGTTTTTAACACTATTGATCTGTAGTACAGCTTGAAGTCCCGGATACTGATTCCCCCAGAAGTTCTTTTACTCTTGAGAATAGTTTTACCTATCCTGGGTTTTCTGTTATTCCAGATGAATTTTTGAATTGCTCTTTCTAACTCTATGAAGAATTGAGTTGGGATTTTGATGGAGATTGCATTGAATCTGCATATTGCTTTTGGCAAGATGATCATTTTTACTATATTAATCCTGCCAATCCATGAGCATGGCAGATTTTTCCATCTTCTGAGGTCTTCTTCAATTTCTTTCTTCAGAGACTTGAAGTTCTTGTCATACAGATCTTTCACTTGTTTGGTTAGAGTCACACCAAGATACTTTATATGGTTTGTGGCTATCGTGAAGGGTATCATTTCTCTTATTTCATTCTCAGCCTGCTTATCCTTTGAGTATAGGAAGGCTACTGACTTGCTTGAGTTGATTTTATATCCGGCCACTTTGCTGAAGTTGATTATCAGCTGTAGGAGTTCTCTGGTGGAGTTCTTTGGGTCGCTTAAGCATAATATCATATCATCTGCAAATAGTGATAGTTTGAGTTCTTCCTTTCCAATTTGTATCCCTTTGATCTCCTTTTGTTGTCTAATTGCTCTAGCTAGAACATCAAGTACTATATTGCAAAGATATGGAGAGAGAGGGCAGCCTTGTCTAGTCCCTGATTTTAGTGGGATTGCTTCAAGTTTCTCTCCATTTAGATTGATGTTGGCTACCAGTGTGCTGTAAATTGCTTTTACTATGTTCAGATATGGGCCTCGAATTCCTGATCTTTCCAAGACCTTTAACATGAAAGCATGCTGAATTTTGTCAAATGCTTTCTGAGCATCTAATGAAATGACCATGTGATTTTTTTCTTTGAGATTGTTTATGTAGTGGATTACATTGATGGACTTCCTTATATTGAACCATCCCTGCATCCCTGGGATGAAGCCTACTTGATTGTGGTGAATGATCGTTTTGATGTGTTCTTGGATTTGGTTGGCAAGAAATGTGTTGCCTATTTTTGCATTGATATTCATAAGAGAGTTTGGCCTGAGATTCTCTTTCTTTGTCAGATCTTTGTGTGGTTTTGGTATTAGCATAATTGTGGCTTCATAGAATGAGTTGGGTACTGTTCCTTATGTTTCTATTTTGTGGAATAGTTTGAAGAGTTTTGGTGTTAGGTCTTCTTTGAAGGTCTGATAGATTTTTGCACTAACACCATCTGGTACTATGCTTTTTTTGGTTAGAAGACTTCCAATGACGACTTCTATTTCTTCAGGGGTTATAGAATGTTTTAGATGGTCTATTTGATCCTGATTTAATTTTGGTATTTGTTATCTGTCTAGGAAATTGTCCATTTCCTCCAGATTTTCTAGTTGTGTTGGATACAGGCTTTTGTAGTAGGATCTGATGATTTTTTGAATTTCCTCAGTTTCTGTTGTTATTTCCCCCTTTTCGTTTCTGATTTTTAATTTGGATACTGTCTCTGTGTCCTCTGGCTAGTCTGGCTAAGGGCTTATCTATCTTGTTGATTTTCTCAAAGAACCAACTCCTAGTTTTGTTGATTCTTTGTATGGTTTTATTTGTATCTACTTGATTGATTTCCTGCCTTCTACTCCTCTTGGGTGTATTTGCTTCTTTCTGTTCCAGGGCTTTCAGGTGTGCCATTAAGCTGCTAGTGTATGCTCTCTCCCATTTCTTTTTGGAGGCACTCAGGGCTATGAATTTTCCTCTTAGCACCGCTTTCATTGTGTCCCATAAATTAGGGTACGTTGTGTCTTCATTTTCATTAAATTTTAAAAAGTTTTTGATTTCTTTCTTTATTTCCTTCTTGATCAAGTTATCATTGAGTAGAGCATTGTTCAGCTTCCATGTATATGTGGGCTTTCTGTTGTTTTTGTTGCCATTGAAGACCACCCTTATTCCATAGTGATCTGTTAGGAGGCATGGGATTAGTTCGATCTTCTTATATCTGTTGTGGTCTGTTTTGTGACCAATTATATGGTCGATTTTGGAGAAGGTACCATGAGGTGCTGAGAAGAAGGTATATTCTCTTGCTTTAGGATGAAATGTTTTATATATATATATATATATATATATATATATCTGTTAGTTCCCTTTGGTCCAAGGCTTCAATTAGATTCACTGTGTCCCTCTTTAGTTTCTGCTTTCCTGACTGATCCATTTCAGAGAGAGGGGTGGTGAAGTCACCCACTATTATTGTGTGAAGTACGATATGTGCTTTGAACTTTAGTAAAGTTTCTTTTATGAATGAGGGTGCCCTTGTGTTTGGAGCATAGATATTCAGAATTGAGAGTTCTTCTTGGTGGATTTTTCCTTTGATCAGTATGTAGTGTCCTTCTGTGTCTTTTTTGATGACTTTAGGTTGAAAGTCAATTTTATCTGATATTAGGATGACTACTCCGGCTCGTTTCCTGGGACCATTTGCTTGTAAAATTGTTTTCCAGCCTTTTACTCTGAGGTAGTGTTTGTCTTTGACACTGAGGTGCTTTTCCTGCACGCAGCAAAATGCTGGGTCCTGTTTATATATCCAGTCTGTTAGTCTATGTCTTTTTATTGGGGAATTGAGACCATTGATATTAAGAGAGATTAAGGAATAGTGATTATTACCACCTGCTATTCTTGACGCTATCTTTATGTTTGAGTGGTTATCTACTTTTGGGTTTGATGCAAGAAGGTTACTATCTCATTTTTTCCAAGGTATAGTTTCTCTCCTTGTATTGGCGGTTTCCACTTATTATCCTTTGCAGGGCTGCGTTTGTGGAAAGATATTGTGTAAATTTGGTTTTATCATGGAATATCTTGGTCTCTCCATCTATGGTGATTGAGAGTTTTGCTGGGTATAGTAGTCTAGGCTGGCATTTGTGTTCTCTTAGAGTCTGCATCAGATCTGCCCAGGATCTTTTCTGGCTTTCATAGTCTCTGGTGAGAAGTCTGATGTGATTCGGATAGGCCTTTTTCTCTTAGTGCTTTTAATATTCTTTCTTTGTTCAGTACATTTGGTGTTTTGATTATTTTGTGACCGGATGTATTTCTGTTCTGGTCCAGTCTGTTTGGAGTTCTGTAGGCTTCTTGTATGTTCATCGACATCTCTCTCTTTAGGTTAGGGAAGCTTTCCTCCATTTCTTAATTTTTTTGAAGATATTTACTGGCCCTTTAAGTTGCAAATCTTCACTCTCATCTATACCTATAATCCTTAGGTTTGGTCTTCTCATTGTTTCCTGGATTTCCTGGATGTTTTGGGTTACACTTTTTTTGCATTTTGCATTTTCTTTGACTATTGAGTCTATGCTTTCTATGGTATCTTCAGCACTTGAGATTCTTTCTTCCATCTCTTGTAATCTATTGTTGATGTTTACATCTATGACTCCTGATTTCTTCCCAAGGTTTTCTATCTCCAAATTTGTCTCCCTTTGTGATTTCTTAGTTGTTTCTACTTCCTTTTTTAGATCCTGCATGGATTTGCTCAGATCCTTCACTTGTTTGTTTATATTTTCCTGTATTTCTTTAAGATATTTTTGCATTTCCTCTTTCAGGATTTCTGCCTGTTAACCCAAGTTCTCCTGTATTTCTCTAAGCAATTTTTGTGTTTCCTCCTCATGGGCTTCCATCTGTTGATCCATATTCTCCTGCATTTCTTTAAGCGATTCTCATGTTTCCTTTGTAAGGGCATCTATCTGTTAATTCATTTCTTTAAGCAATTTTTGTGTTGCCTCCCTATGGGCCTCCATCTGTTGACCCATATTTTTTTGCATTTCTTTAAGCGATTTTTGTGATTCCTTTGTAAGGGCATCTACCTGTTGATTCATTTCTTTAAGCGATTTTTGTGTTGCCTCCTTATGGTCCTCCATCAGTTTACCCATGTTCTCCTCCATTTCTCTAAGCGATTTTTGTGTTTCCTTTGTAAGGGCTTCTACCCGTTGATTCATGTTCTCTTGTATTTGTTTATGAGATTTATTTGTGTCCTTCTTGAAATCCTTTAATAGCATCATGAGAAGTGATTTTAATTCCAGATCTTGCCTTTCGGGTGTGATGGGGTATCCAGGACATGCTGCTGTTGGAGAGTTGGGTTCGGATGGTGCCATATTCCCTTGATTTCTGTTAGTAACTTTCCTACGTTTGCCTTTTGCCATCTGGTGGTGTTAGTTGGTCCTGCTGTCACTGGCTGTTCATTGGACCTCCTGTGAGCCTGCAAGTCTATTTCTGCCCCCCCCCCAATTACCAGGATTCCCCTGGCACCGATTTCTGGGGCCTGCCCTGTTCCTGAGTGACTTTGGAGCCCTGATGTGCTTTGCCCCAAGTGATACTATATTGGGGAATCTCTGCACATCGAAAGGCTCAGCGTAGTGGATCTCTGGAGCAGAGGTCGCCAAGGGGAGGCTGGTGCGCTCCCTCCCTGAGTGGGTGTGCTCTCTCCAAGTGAGGGTCCCTCTGCAGGGCAGATGTCCCACAGCTGAGCTGGCACGTAGGTGACCACAGAACTTCCCAGCTCTTGGGACCAGGGAGCACACAAGCTGGCTGAGACCCAAGTGATATTATGCTTGATTGTCCCTGTGTCTGGAGGTCCCAGTTGCCATGTTCCCGGAGTCCTGACTTATGTTTTATGATAAGAATAAGTAATATGGATAAAATTACATCATTGAAAGTTCATACTAATGAAAATGAGATCAACCAGAGGGAAGTATCTATTTAAATATTTAAATATCATTTACATGAAAAGATTCAAATGTTTTTATTAAATTTGAAGACACTGGAAGTGTCTAGAAGCCCTGACTACTGCAAGAGGAGCTTCATATGAGAGCCAGGAGCCTGGCTGAGAGCTCAGAACAGCAGTGCAAATCCAAAACCACTGACATGAAAGAGACTGAAGGAACCATTCTTCCATGGAGGGGTCAGGGGCTTCTTGAGGGCTATTTTTTTTCCCAATAAACTAATTCACAAATAAAAATGGGATTGAGATCATGTTCTGAGTTTCTGTACATAGTGCATAGTTTGGGTGTGCAGTTTCTAGAGACTGTATAGATTCACACCATAGATAATTTTTATTGCTTATCAATTCAAACACCTTAGTTCTCTGCATTAAATTCTTTCTCTTAGTAGTAATAAGCTAACACTTAAAATTTTACACATATATATATATATATATGTATATATATATATAGACACAGGGCTTCATGCAAATGTGGAGAATTTGGAATCTATTCATATGTGTGTATGTGTTTACATGTTCGTATATATGTGTAGGAATGCCTTTGTACTTTTTTTTTCTCTAAAACATGGTCTCATTGAAGTTACTTAGGCTGAACTCAAGTGACAGCCAGGTCTTGATTTTCCTTATGCCCTGTTGTCTCAGCCTCTGGAGTAGGCGGGTTATACACAGACTAGTTTTTTACTCTAACAGTCTAAATCCATATTCTGATTTGGAGAAAAGATCTTGTGTTTTGTGTTTCTTGTGGATCTGTGTTTGCATGTATAGATGTGTTTAAATCAACACACTTAAGTTTTACAAATGTTTTCCTCCTGTTTCATTAAAAACTCTGTTTTTCTCCCCAACAAGAGAATTAGCAAGCTCCTCCATGTTGTCTAAAGTCACACTTTTTGTGGATAATGGATGATCCTTCTGATAGTAGCATTCTATATTGTATTCTTATTAGGAAGCTGCTGTACCCAGTGCATTTGGGTTTTGTACGTACTGCAAGTACTTACTTTTCCATGTTTTTGTTTGGTTGTTTAAAAGCAGCAAAAACCAAAAAAACAAACTGGCTTTGTTGCTTCCTCCTGGATTATTTTTCTCTGTTTTCTCTTCAGTATGGAAAATTCCAAACAAAGAAGCTGTCCAAGGGGCTGGAAAGACTCACGGCTGTGTTCTTCCACCCAGCTTTTGCAATTACTAACACATGGCTCGCTTGTGGTATTCATATGTTCTTGGTCTTATTGGTTTATTCTGCCTTGCATTTCCTGAAAATACTTTTTTATTGTTATATTTAACATTTTACTTTATACATTCATTCATTCATTTATTTATTATGGGTGTTTTGTCTGAAAGTATGTATGTGTACCATGTACCTGGTACCTATGGAGGTCAGAAGAGGGCATCATATTCCTTAAACCAGAATAAGTTATCCTCTGATTTCCACACTCATGCCATAGCACATACAAGACTCCACATATGCATGTGCATGTGCTTGTACACACACACACACACACACACACACACACACACACACACACACACAAAATATAATTTAAAAGTTTTTGTAAGAATTGGAGAAATTCCTCAGTGGTTAAGAGCACAAGCTGCTCTTCCTAAAAACCCAGGTTTGATTCCTAGCACCTACATGGTGCCTCCCTCACAGTCTTCTGTAGCTTCTGTTCCAGAGGATCCAGTGCCTCTCTCTTGTCTCCATGGGCACCAGACAGTCACCTCCAGACATGAAAATAAACAGAAATAAATATTTTAGAAATCTTTTAAAAAATCACTTTAGTTGTAATTCCCAAAATTGAAATATTTTCCCTGAAAAAGAAATAAAGGAATATTGAATTCTCATCTGAATTGACAAGACATAAGGGGACATCCTTTTCACAGGGTCCTACTGCTCAGGACAGGGCACTTCAGTCAGTATGACCACTGTTCTTGCTTTCATTCTCATTGCCTTGTATGGAAACAATCTGTTTGCATGTTCATATGCATCCCAAACGATTCTACCTTCCCTAAGGTCAGGGAACAAATTTTATTTCTTTTTGCATACTCAGTGCATGGCTTGAAATTCTTAATGTGTGTGCTCAATAAATATTTATTTAACTGAAAAAAAAACAGAGTTAGGTATGGATGCTTGTTTGTTTATTTTTTTGAATCTTTTTGTTGTGTTGTTAAAGATATTTATTTTAGGTATATGAGTACACTGTACCTGCCTTCAGATATACCAGAAAAGGGCATCAGATCCCATTACAGATGGTTGTGAGCCACCTTGTGGTTGCTGAGAATTGAACTCAGGACCTCTGGAAGAACTGGAAGAACAGTCAGTGCTCTTAACCGCTGAACCATTTCTCCAGCCCCAGGATGCTTGTAT
The DNA here is from genome assembly GCA_036184795.1 of Tokudaia tokunoshimensis. Classification (NCBI taxonomy): domain Eukaryota; kingdom Metazoa; phylum Chordata; class Mammalia; order Rodentia; family Muridae; genus Tokudaia; species Tokudaia tokunoshimensis. The sequence continues at coordinate 81,734,975 of BTHU01000022.1, forward strand.
TCTAGCAACCAAACTTGGGTCCTCTGAGAACAGCCAGTGCTCCTAATCACCTCCCAGCTTTTACCTGTGTGTGTGTCCAATACTAGACATTGTTCTCGTTTACTAAATTTATTTCCAGGGGCTCCTGATTTCCCACCTTTGTCTTCTCAGATAAATGCTTCATGGTGAGTATTTGAACACATATCCGAGTATTCAAATGCTTGTCAGCAACTAAACAGTTTTGACTTTTGATCCAAATAGATTGTGAACAGGTCAAACCAGTTTGGCTGACATAGGAAATGAGACTAAAAATAGTTCATGCTTCAAGTTCACTGAAGGTTGAAGTAACTATTTTGCATCTTTTACTTTCTATTCTTTCTTTGTATAGATAGTCAGAACAGCAATTATTGTAGAAAGGCAGTCAGCTTCCCCAAATTTTCCTAAACTCTCATTTTCTTAATCTTTCAAGGGTCAGGTCTGGAGATGTTGAAAATATATTAGATATTACATGTTAGCGGTGATTTCTTTTTCATATCCGTGTTGTTCTTTAATTTTTTATTTCGAGAGAGAATCTTACTAGGTAGCTCAGGTTGGTCTTGAAAACGTCTTTAATCTTTCTGCCTCATATACTTCAGCTCTGTGATTCCAGGTCCATGCGAGTGCTGTACATGGCTGCTTGAGTTTGAGGCCTGCTCTGCAGAACAGAATTTGTCCCTGGTACTGTAAACCCAGTCAAAAACCCATGACTGGGGAGGTCTTAGGCACTAGGGGAAACTTTGCTGTTGTTAAGTTAAAGAAATGTGACACTAAGCTGTTTTCTAATCATCTATGTTTATACACATAGACAAATGCTACACCCATCTTAACCCAGAGAAGCTTCCATTGGCAATGAACTGTGGTGAATGCAGACTCATGACTGCTCAAGGTGCTGAACATACGTGAGAATTGAGTGGTAAGCCCTAAACAAGACATCTACCCCATACCACCCACCTTAGGAAACACCAAGGAAAAGGGAGAAGAACAAATATAAATGCCAGAAGATAAGGAGAAAGATCTCTTGAAAGTTCTGACTGCCTGCTCTGGGCCTGCACAAGCCTGGGTCTGACATCAGTCATGCATGGATTGGGGCAGGAACTCATGGGAAAAAAGATGTCACATTGTTGAAATAGTCACTCTATGGGTTATTTGTGCATGTGCATGTGTGTACTTACATACACATGTGTCTATTTTTCTCAAGATTAGGAAATGTTTTCAAGCTGAAGATTAACAGTTAGAAATCAAGTTTATTGTGTGATCATTTACTATAAAGTTACCTGGCAGGGATAACTTACCGCAAGAGACAAGTCTAGATCCAGATTCTGTCAGTTCTGACTGGCAGCTTCATGGCTTCTCTACATCCAGCTGTCCCTAACAAGAGTTAGAATTCCTTCAAGGTACCAATTCTTCATCACGGGCCACAGTAACCATTCCCTGCACCCATAGAGACTCCTTCATCTGATGTTTTTCTTTAGGAGGCTATTCCCTGTTAGCCCTGGATTTCTCTCAAAAAGCAAGTCATGTAGGTGCAGGATGTGGTCTGAGTTGGTTTAGGAATCCTCGGTGAAGAATACCCTCTTCAGGTGGGAACACCTTCAGCAATGAGTCCCAAGATGCTAGCCTCCTTCCATGTATTGGCAATGATGCAGTGGGGTCTGCAGTGGTTACTTTTACATCCCTTGGACCAAAGTACCTAACAGAAATAACTTAAAGGACTTAACTTGACTCACAGTTTTGGAGGGCTCAGTCCTGGTTTCTTGGCCTCATGCAAAACAGTATGGCAGCAAGAGTGTGTGACAGGGACTGTTTTTAATGTCTTGGCAGACAGGCGGCAGAGACTAGTGTGGATGCAGACAGGGGTCAGGGTGAGGTGTAACTCCAAAGGACACACCTTCATTGACCTACCTCCTCTAAACATGCCTCACCTTTGATCATCTGCACTGCAGATGAGTTAATCTGTAAATCAGAGCCTTTAAGATCTAATTGTCTCCAGATAATCACTCATTATCCAGACACACCCCGGGGTGCTTCATGAATCCCCCCAGCTGTTTTCTTCTTTTTTTAAAAAAGATTTATTTATAAGTATTTATATGTATACATTGATGCTGTCCTCAGACACACCAGAAGAGGGTGTCAGATCTCATTATAGATGGTTGTGAGCCACCAGGTGGTTGCTGGAAATTGAACTCAGGACCTTTGAGAGGACAGTCAGTGCTCTTAACTGCTGAGTCATCTCTCCAGCCCCCCCCCAAAATCCCCCGCCCCCAGGTGTTTCTTTTTTCTTTTTCTTTTTTTAAATTTTGTATTAGATATTTGCTTTATTTACATTTCAAATTTACATTTCCATGTTACCCCACCGAAAACCCCCATCCAATCCCCCATTCCCCAGCTTCCCCCGCCCCAGCAATTTCCTGACTTGCATTCCCTTATTCTGGGGAATCGAGCCTTCACTGGACCAATGGCTTCTCCTCTAATTGATGTCTGAAATGGTTATCTTCTGCTACATATGAAGCTGGAGCCATGGGTACTCTTTGGTTGGTGGTTTAGTCCCTGGGAGCTCTGGGAGTACTGGTTGGTACATATTATTGTTCTTCCTGTGGAGCTGCAAACCTCTTCAGCTCCTTGGGTCCTTTCTCTAGCTGCTCGATTGGGAAACCTATTCTCATCCTATTGGTTGGTTGTGAGCCATGGGTGTTTTGATCCACTTTCCAATAAGAATCAATGTATCCACACTTTGGTCTTCCTTCATCTTGAGCTTCATGTGATCTGTGAGTTGTATCCTGGGTATTCAGAACTTTTGGGATAATATCCACTTATCAGCGATTGCATCCCATGTGTGTTCTTGTGTGATTGGGTTACCTCACTCGGGATGACAGTTTCTAGCTTCATCCATTTTGACAAGAGTTTCATGAATTCACTGCTTTTAATAGCTGAGTATTACTCCATTGTGTAAATGTACCACATTTTCTGTATCCATTCCTCTGTTGAGGGACATCTAGGTTTTTTCCAGCTTCTGACTATTATAAACAAGGGTGCTATGAACATACTGGAACATGTATCCTTATTACATGTTGGAGAATCTTCTGGGTATATGCCCAGGAGTGGTATAGCTGGGTACTCAGGTAGTGATATGTCTAGTTTTCTGAAGAACTACCAAAGTGATTTCCAGAGTGGTTTTACCAGCTTGCAATCCCACCAGCAATGGAGGAGTGTTCCTCTTTTTCCACATCCTGCAGTATTTCCTGTACCCTGAGTTTTTGATTTTGACCATTCTGACTGGTGTGAGGTTGAATCTCAGGGATGTTTTGATTTGCATTTCCCTGCTGACTAAGGATGTTGAACATTTCTTTAGGTGTTTCTCAGCCATCCGGTATTCTTCAGTTGAGAATTCTTTGTTTAACTCTGTACCCTATTATTTAATAGGGTTATTTGGTTCTCTGGAGTCTAACTTCTTGAGTTCTTTGTATATATTGGATATTAGTCCTTTATTGAATGCCAGATTGGTAAAGATCTTTTCCCAATCTGTTGGTTGCCATTTTGTTCTATTGACAGTGTCCTTTGCCTTACAGAAGCTTTGCAATTTTATGAGGTCCCATTTGTCAATTTTTGACCTTAGAACATAAGCTATAGGTGTTCGCTTCAGGAAAATTTGCCCTTTGCCCATGTGATCCAGGTTCTTCCCCAATTTTTCTTCTATTAGATTCAGTGTATCTGCTTTTATGTGGAGGTCCTTGATCCACTTGGAATTGAGCTTAGTACAAGGAGATAAGAATAGGTAAATTTGCATTCTTCTGCATGCTGACCTCCAGTTGAACCAGCACCATTTGTTGAAAATGCTGTCTTTTATCCACTGAATGGTTTTAGCCCCTTTGTCAAAGATCAAGTGACCATAGGTGTGAGGGTTCATTTCTGGGCCTTCAATTCTATTCCATTGATCTACCTGCCTATCCCTGTACCAATACCGTGCAGTTTTTATCACTTTTGCTCTGTAGTATAGCTTGAGGTCAGGGATTGTGATTCCACCAGAAATTCTTTTATTGTTGAGAATAGTTTTTGCTATCCTGTGTTTTTTGTTATTTCTGATAAATTTGGAAATTGCTCTTTGTAACTCTATGAAGAATTGAGTTGGAATTTTGATGGGGATTGCATTGATTCTGTAGATTGCTTTTGGCAAGATGGCCATTTTTTACTATATTAACCTGACAATACATTAGCATGGGAGATCTTTCCATCTTCTGGGCTCTTCTTCAAGCTCTTTCTTCAGAGACTTGAAGTTCTTGTCATACAGATCTTTCACTTGCTTGGCTAGAATTACACCAAGGTATTTTATATTATTTGTGACTATTGTGAAGAGTGTCATTTCCCTAATTTCTTTCTCAGCCTCTTTATCTTTTGAGTATAGGAAGGCTACTGATTTGTTTGAGTTAACTTTATATTCATCCACTTTGCTGAAGTTGTTTATCAGGTTTAGGAGTTCTCTGGTGGAATTTTTGGAGTCACTTAAGTATACTATCATATCATCTGCAAATCATGATACTTTGACTTCTTCCTTTCCAATTTGCATCCCTTTGACCTCCTTTTGTTGTCTAATTGCTCTGGCTAGGACTTTGAGAACTATATTTAATGGGTTGGGAGAGAGTGGACAACCTTGCCTAGTCCCTGATTTCAGTGCGATTGCTTCAAGTTTCCATTTAGTTTGATTTTGGCTACTGATTTGCTGTATATTGCTTTTACTATGTTTAGGTATGGGCCTTGAATTCCTGTTCCTTCCAAGACGTTTATCATGAAGACGGATTGGATTTTGTCAAATGCTTTATCAACATCTAATGAAATGATCATGTGGTTTTTCTTCTTTGAGTTTGTTTATATAGTGGATTACATTGATGGATTTCCTTACATTGAACCATCCCTGCATCCCTGGGATGAAGCCTACTTGATTGTGGTGAATGATCGTTTTGATGTGTTCTTGGATTCAGTTGGAAAGAATTTTATTAAGTATATTTGCATCGATATTCATAAGGGAAATTGGTTTAAAGTTCTCTTTCTTTGTTGGGTCTTTGTGTGGTTTAGGTATCAGAGTAATTATGGCTTCATAAAATGAATTGGGTAGTGTTCCATATGTTTCTATTCTGTGGAATAGTTTGAAGAGTATTGGTATTAGGTCTTCTTTGAAGGTCTGATAGAACTCTGCATTGAATCCATCTGGTCCGGGGCTTTTTTTTTTTTTGGTTGGGAAATTATTAATGACTGCTTCTATTTCTTTAGAGGTTATGGGATTGTTTAGATCATTTATCTGATCTTGATTTAACTTTGTTACCTGGTATCTGTCTAGAAAATTGTCCATTGCCTCTAGATTTTCCAGTTTTGTTGAGTAGGCTTTTGTAGTAGGGTCTGATGATTTTTTGGATTTCCTCAGTATCTGTTGCTATGCCTCCCTTTTTACTTCTGATTTTGCTGATTTGGGAACTGTCTCTGTGTCCCCTGGTTAGTTTGGCTAAGGGTTTATCTATCTTGTTGGTTTTTTCAAAGAACCAGCTCCTGGTTTGGTTGATTCTTTGTATAGTTCTTTTTATTTATACTTGGTTGATTTCAGCCCTGAGTTTGATTATTTCCTGTAGTCTACTCCTCTTGGGTGTATTTGTTTCTTTTGGTTCTAGAGCCTCCAGCTGTGCTGTTAAGCTATTAGAGTGTGCTCTTTCCAGTTTCTTTTTGGAGGCACTCAGAGCTATGTATTTTCTTCTTTGCATTGCTTTCATTGTGTCCCATAAGTTTGGGTATGTTGTGCCTTCATTTTCATTAAATTCTAAAAAGTCTTTAATTTCTGTTTTTATTTTTTCCATGAACAAGTTATCATTGAGTCGAATGTTGTTCAGTTTCCATGTATATGTGGGCTTTCTGTTGTTTTTGTTGTTATTGAAGGCCAACCTTAGTCCGTGGTGATCTGATAGGTGCATGGAATTATTTCAATCTTCTTCTTCTTCTTTTTTTTTATTTTCTAAGTTTTTTTATTTACATTGCAAATCATTTCCTCTTTCCTATTTCCTCCCTCCTCGAAAGTCCAATAAGCCCCCTTCCCTCACTCTGTTCCCCATTTAACCCCCTCTCCCTTCTCTGTCCTGGAATTCCCTTACATCCGGTCTTTCCAGGACCAGGGGGTCTCTCCTTCCATCTTCTTGGAAATCCATTGATATGCAAATTGTGTCTAGGGTATTCCAAGATTCAGGGTTAATATCCCCTTATCAGTGACTGCATACCATGTGTGTTCTTTTGTGACTGGGTTACATCACTAAGGATGATATTTTCAAGTTCTGATCATTTGCCTAGGAATTTCTTGAATTGTTTTTAATTGCAGAGTAGTATTTCAATGTGTAAATATAGCACATATTCTGAATCCATTCCTCCATTGAGGGACATCTGGGTTCTTTCCAGCTTCTGGCTATTATAAATAAGGCTGCTATGAACATAGTGGAGCATGTGTCATTATTGCATGCAGGGGAAGCCTCTGGGTATATGCCCAGGAGTGGTATAGCAGGATCCTCTGGGAGTGTCCTGCCCAGTTTTCTGAGGACCAAACTGCTTTCCAAAGTGGTTGTACCAGCTTGCAATCCCACCAGCAGTGGAGGAGTGTTCCCCTTTCTCCAAATCCTTGCCAACACCTGCAGTCTCCTGTGTTTTTGATCTTAGTCATTCTGATTGGTGTGAGATGGAATCTCAGGGTTGTTTTGATTTGCATTTCCCTAATGACTGAGGATGTTGAACATCTCTTTAGGTGCTTCTCAGCCATTAGATATTCTTCAGGTGAGAACTCTTTGTTTAGCTCTGTACCCCATTTTTTAATAGGGTTATTTGGCTCTCTGGAGTCTAACTTCTTGAGTTCTTTGTATATATTGGATATTAGCCCTCTGTCGGATGTAGGGTTGGTAAAGATATTTTCCCAGTTTGTTGGTTTCCTCTATGTCCTTTTGACAGTGTCCTTTGCCTTACAGAAACTTTGTAATTTTATGAGGTCCAATTTGTCAATTTTGATCTTAGAGCATAAGCTACTGGAGTTCTGCTCAGGAAATTCTCCCCTGTGCCCATATGTTCAAGATTCTTCCCTAGTTTCCTTTCTATTAGTTTCAGTGTGTCTGGTTTTATGTGGAGGTCCTTGATCCACTTGGAATTGAGCTTAGTGCAAGGACATAAGAATGGATCAATTTGCATTCTTCTGCATGTTGACCTCCAGTTGAACCAGCACCATTTGTTGAAAAGGCTCTCTTTTTTCCACTGGATGGTTTTAGCTCCTTTGTCAAAGATCAAGTGAACATAGGAGTGTGGATTCATTTCTGGGTCTTCAATTCTGTTCCATTGATCAACATACCTGTCACTGTACCAATACCATGAGGTTTTTAGCACTATTGCTCTGTAGTACAGCTTGAGGTACAGGATACTGATTCCACCAGAAGTTCTTTTACTCTTGAGAATAGTTTTACCTATCCTGGGTTTTCTGTTATTCCAGATGAATTTTTGAATTGCTCTTTCTAACTCTATGAAGAATTGCATTGGGATTTTGATGGGGATTGCATTGACTCTGCATATTGCTTTTGGCAAGATGGTCATTTTTATTATATTAATCCTGCCAATCCATGAGCATGGCAGATTTTTCCATCTTCTGGGGACTTCTTCAATTTCTTTCTTTAGAGACTTGAAGGTCTTGTCATACAGATCTTTCACTTGTTTGGTTAGAGTCACACCAAGATACTTTATATGGTTTGTGGCTATCGTGAAGGGTATCATTTCTCTTATTTCATTCTCAGCCTGCTTATCCTTTGAGTATAGGAAGGCTACTGACTTGCTTGAGTTGATTTTATATCCGGCCACTTTGCTGAAGTTGATTATCAGCTGTAGGAGTTCTCTGGTGGAGTTCTTTGGGTCGCTTAAGTATACTATCATATCGTCTGCAAATAGTGATAGTTTGACTTCTTCCTTTCCAATTTGTAACCCTTTGACCTCCTTTTGTTGTCTAATTGCTCTAGCTAGAACATCAAGTACTATATTGCAAAGATATGGAGAGAGAGGGCAGCCTTGTCTAGTCCCTGATTTTAGTGGGATTGCTTCAAGTTTCTCTCCATTTAGATTGATGTTGGCTACCAGTGTGCTGTAAATTGCTTTTACTATGTTCAGATATGGGCCTCGAATTCCTGATCTTTCCAAGACCTTTAACATGAAAGCATGCTGAATTTTGTCAAATGCTTTCTGAGCATCTAATGAAATGACCATGTGATTTTTTTCTTTGAGATTGTTTATGTAGTGGATTACATTGATGGACTTCCTTATATTGAACCATCCCTGCATCCCTGGGATGAAGCCTACTTGATTGTGGTGAATGATCGTTTTGATGTGTTCTTGGATTTATTTGGCAAGAAATGTGTTGCTTATTTTTGCATCGATATTCATAAGAGAGATTGGCCTGAGAGTCTCTTTATTTGTCGGATCTTTGTGTGATTTTGGTATTAGCGTAATTGTGGCTTCACAGAACGAGTTGGGTACTGTTCCTTATGTTTCTATTTTGTGGAATAGTTTGAAGAGTATTGGTGTTAGGTCTTCTTTGAAGGTCTGATAGTTTTTTGTACTAACACCATCTGGTACTGTGCTTTTTTTGTTAAAAGACTTCCAATGACCACTTCTATTTCTTCAGGAGTTATAGGATAGTTTAGATGGTCTATTTGATCCTGATTTAATTTGGGTATTTGTTATCTGTCTAGGAAATTGCCCATTTCCTGCAGATTTTCTTTTTCTTTTTTTTTCTTTTTTAAGTTTTTTTTATTTACATTCAAAATTATTTCCCCTTTCCCCTTTCCTCCATCCCCGAAAGTCCCATAAGCCCCCTTCCCTCCCTCTTTTCCTCATTCAACTCCCTCTCGCTTCTCTGTCTTGGAATTCCCCTACATCCAGTCTTTCCAGGACCAAGGGTCTCTCCTTCCATCTTCTTGGAAATCTATTGATATGCATATTGTGTCTAGGGTATTCCGAGATTCTGGGTTAATATCCCCTTATTAGTGACTGCATACTATGTGTGTTCTTTTGTGATTGGGTTACCTCACTAAGGATGATATTTTCAAGTTCTGACCATTTGCCAAGGAATTTGGTGAACTCCTTGTTTTTAATTGCAGAGTAGTATTCCATTGTGTAAATATATCACATCTTCTGAATCCATTCCTCCGTTGAGGGACATCTGGGTTCTTTCCAGGTTCTGGCTATTATAAATAAGGCTGCTATGAACATAGCAGAGCATGTGTCCTTATTGCATGCAGGGGAAGCCTCTGGGTATATGCCCAGGAGTGGTATAGCCGGATCCTCCGGGAGTGTCATGCCCAGTTTTCTGAGGAACCACCAAACTGCTTTCCAAAGTGGTTGTACCAGCTTGCAATTCCACCAGCAGTGGAGGAGTGTTCCCCTTTCTCCACATCCTCGCCAACAACTGCTGTCTTCTGTGTCTTTGATCTTAGCCATTCTGACTGGTGTGAGGTGGAATCTCAGGGTTGTTTTGATTTGCTTTTCCCTAATGACTAAGGATGATGAACATCTCTTTAGGTGCTTCTCAGCCATTAGATATTCTTCAGGTGAGAACTCTTTGTTTCGCTCTGTACCCCATTTTTTAATAGGGTTACTTGCCTCTCTGGAGTTTCACTTCTTGAGTTCTTTGTATATATTGGATATTAGCCCTCTGTCGGATGTAGGGTTGGTAAAGATCATTTCCCAGTTAGTTGGTTGCCGCTTTGTCTTTTTGACAGTGTCTTTTGCCTTGCAAAAACTTTGTAATTTATTGAGGTCCCATTGTCAATTCTTGATCTTAGAGCATAAGCTATTGGAGTTCTATTCAGGAATTCCTCCCCTGTGCCCATATGTTCAAGGTTCTTCCCTAGTTTCCTTTCTATTAGTTTCAGTGTGTCTGGTTTTATGTGGAGGTCCTTGATCCACTTGGAATTGAGCTTAGTACAAGGAGATAAGAGTGGATCGATTTGCATTCTTCTGCATGCTGCCCTCCAGTTGAGCCAGCACCATTTGTTGAAAAGGTTATCTTTTTGCCACTGGATGGTTTTATCTCCTTTGTCAAAGATCAAGTGACCATAGGAGTGTGGATTCATTTCTGGGTCTTCAATTCTGTTCCATTGGTCTACATGCCTGTCACTGCACCAATACCATGCAGTTTTTAACAATATTGCTCTGTAGTACAGCTTGAGGTCCGGGATACTGATTCCCCCAGAGGTTCTTTTATTCTTGAGAATAGTTTTAGCTATCCTGGGTTTTCTGTTATTCCAGATGAATTTTTGAATTGCTCTTTCTAACTCTATGAAGAATTGCATTGGGATTTTGATGGGGATTGAATCTGTATATTGCTTTTGGCAAGATGGTCATTTTTACTATATTAATCCTGCCAATCCATGAGTATGGCAGATTTTTCCATCTTCTGAGGTCTTCTTCAATTTCTTTCTTCAGAGACTTGAAGTTCTTGTCATACAGATCTTTCATTGTTTGATTAGAGTCACACCAAGATACTTTATATGGTTTGTGGCTATCGTGAAGGGTATCATTTCTCTTACTTCTTTCTCAACCTGCTTATTCTTTGAGTATAGGAAGGCTACTGACTTGCTTGAGTTGATTTTATATCAGGCCACTTTGCTGAAGTTGATTATCAGCTGTAGGAGTTCTCTGGTGGAGTTCTTTGGGTTGCTTAAGTATACTATCATATTGTCTGAAAATAGTGATAGTTTGAGTTCTTCCTTTCCAATTTGTACCACTTTGACCTCCTTTTGTTGTCTAATTGCTCTAGCTAGAACATCAAGTACTATATTGAAAAGATATGGAGAAAGAGGGCAACCTTGTCTAGTCCCTGATTTTAGTGGGATTGCTTCAAGTTTCTCTCCATTTAGATTGATGTTGGCTACCAGTTTGCTGTAAATTGCTTTTACTATGTTTAGATATGGGCCTCGAATTCCTGATCTTTCCAAGGCCTTTAACATGAAAGGATGCTGAATTTTGTCAAATACTTTCTCAGCATCTAATGAAATGACCATGTGATTTTTTTCTTTGAGATTGTTTATGTAGTGGATTACGTTGATGAACTTCCTTATATTGAACCATCCCTGCATCCCTGGGATGAAGCCTACTTGATCATTGTGAATGATCATTTTGATGTGTTCTTGGATTCGGTTGGTAAGAATTTTATTGAGTATTTTTGCATCGATATTCATAGGAGAGATTGGCCTGAGATTCTCTTTCTTTGTCGGATCTTTGTGTGATTTTGGTATTAGCGTAATTGTGGCTTCATAGAACGAGTTGGGTAGTGTTCCTTCTGTTTCTATTTTGTGGAAGGTTTGAAGAGTATTGGTGTTAGGTCTTCTTTGAAGGTCTTATAGAATTCTGCACTAAAACCATCTGAACCTGTGCTTTTTTTGGTTGGAAGACTTCCAATGACCACTTCTATTTCTTCAGGGGTTATAGGATGGTTTAGATGGTCTGTTTTATCCTGATTTAATTTTGGTTTTTGGTATCTGTCAAGGAAATTGTCCATTTCCTCCAGATTTTCTAGTTGTGGTGAATACAGGCTTTTGTAGTAGGATCTGATGATTTTTTTTATTTCCTCAGTTTCTGTTGTTATCTCTCCCTTTTTGTTTCTGAGTTTGTTAATTTGAATACTGTCTCTGTGCCCTCTGGTTAGTCTGGCTAAGGGCTTATCTATCTTGTTGATTTTCTCAAAGAACCAACTCCTTGTTTTGTTAATTCTTTGTATGGTTTTATTTGTTTCTACTTGATTGATTTCTGCCCTGATTTAGATGATTTCCTGCCTTCTATTCCTCTTGGGTGTATTTGCTTCTTTTTGTTCCAGGGCTTTCCGGTGTGCCATTTAGCTGCTAGTGTATGCTGTCTCCCATTTCTTTTTGGCGGCACTCAGGGCTTTGAATTTTCCTCTTAGCACTGCTTTCATTGTGTCCCATAAATTAGGGTATGCTGTGCCTTCATTTTCATTAAATTTTAAAAAGTCTTTGATTTCTTTCTTTCTTTCCTCCTTGACCAAGTTATCATTGAGTAGAGCATTGTTCAGCGTCCATGTGTATGTGGGTTTTATGTTGTTTTTGTTGCCATTGAAGACCACCCTTATTCCATAGTGATCTGATAGGAGGCATGGGATTAGTTCTATCTTCTTATATCTGTTGAGGTCTGATTTTTGACCAATTATATGGTTAATTTTGAAGAAGGTACCATGAGGTGCTGGGAAGAAGGTGTATTCTTTTGCTCTAGGATGAAATATTCTATATATATCTGTTGGTTCCCTTTGGTCCAAGGCTTCAATTAGATTCATTGTGTCCCTGTTTAGTTTCTGCTTTCCTGAACGATCCATTTCAGAGAGTGGGGTGTTGAAGTCACCCACTATTATTGTGTGAGGTGCGATGTGTGATTTGAGCTTTAGTAAAGTTTCTTTTATGAATGAGGGTGCCCTTGCATTTGGAGCATAGATATTCAGAATTGAGAGTCTTCTTGGTGGATTTTTCCTTTGACCAGTATGTTGTGTCCTTCTGTTTCTTTTTTTGATGACTTTAGGTTGTATGTCAATTTTATCTGATATTAGGATGGCTACTCCGGCTCGTTTCTTGGGACCATTTGCTTGTAAAATTGTTTTCCAGCCTTTTACTCTTAGGTAGTGTTTGTCTTTGACACTGAGGTGCGTTTCCTGCATGCAGCAAAATGCTGGGTCCTGTTTACATATCCAGTCTGTTAGTCTATGTCTTTTTATTGGGGAATTGAAACCATTGATATTAAGAGAGATTAAGGAATAGTGATTATTCCCACCTGCTATTCTTGATGCTATCTTTATGTTTGAGTGGTTATCTACTTTTGGGTTTGATGCAAGAAGGTTACTATCTCATTTTTTCCAGGGTGTTGTTTCTCTCCTTATATTGGCAGTTTCCACCTATTATCCTTTGCAGGGCTGCGTTTGTGGAAAGATATTGTGAAAATTTGGTTTTATCATGGAATATCTTGGTCTCTCCATCTATGGTGATTGAGAGTTTTGCTGGGTAGAGTAGTCTAGGCTGGCATTTGTGCTCTCTTAGTGTCTGCATCAGATCTGCCCAGGATCTTCTGGCTTTCATAGTCTCTGGAGAGAAGTCTGATGTGATTCGGATAGGTCTTCCTTTGTATGTTACTTGGCCCTTTTCTCTTACTGCTTTTAAAATTCTTTCTTTGTTTAATACATTTGATGTTTTGATTATGTGACGGGAGGTATTTCTGTTCTGGTCCAGTCTGTTTGGAGTTCTGTAGGCTTCTTGTACATTCATCAGCATCTCTCTCTTTATGTTAGGGAAGTTTTCCTCCATAATTTTGTTGAAGATATTTACTGGCCCTTTAAGTTGCAAATCTTCACTCTCATCCATACCTATAATCCTTAGGTTTGGTCTTCTCATTGTGTCCTGGATTTCCTGGATGTTTTGGGTTACATGTTTTTTGCATTTTCCATTTTCTTTGACTGTTGAGTCAATGCGTTCTATAGTATCTTCAGCACCTGAGATTCTTTCTTCCATCTCTTGTATTCTATTGTTGATGTTTGCATCTATGACTCCTGATTTCTTCCCAAGGTTTTCTATCTCCAAAGTTGTCTCCCTTTGTGATTTCTTAGTTGTTTCTACTTCCTTTTTTAGATCCTGGATGGATTTGCTGAGATCCTTCACTTGTTTGTTTGTATTTTCCTGTATTTCTTTAAGGTATTTTTGCATTTCCTCTTTCAGGATTTCTGCCTGTTGACTCAAGTTCTCCTGTATTTCTCTAAGCGATTTTTGTGTTTCTTCCTCATGGGCTTCCATCTGTTGATCCATCACCTCCTGCATTTCTTTAAGCGATTCTCGTGTTTCCTTTGTACGGGCATCTGTCCATTGATTCATTTCTTTATGCAGTTTTTGTGTTGCCTCCCTATGGTCATCCATCTGTTGACCCATATTCTTCTGCATTTCTTTATGCAATTTTTGTGATTCCTTTTAAAATGAATCTAACCGTTGACTCGTTTCTTTAAGCAATTTTTGTGTTGTCTCCTTGTGGGCCTCCATCTGTTGATCCATGTTCTCCTATATTTCTCTAAGCGATTTTTGTGTTTCCTTTGTAAGGGCTTCTAACCCTTGATTCATGTTCTCTTGTATTTATTTATGAGATTTATTTGTGTCCTTCTTGTGATCCTCTAATAGAATCATGAGAAGTGATTTTAAATCCAAATCTTGTCTTCTGGGTGTGGTGGGGTATCCAGGACTTGCTGCTGTTGGAGAGTTGGGTTCGGATGGTGCCATATTACTTTGATTTCTGTTAATAACGTTCCTACGTTTGCCTTTTGCCATCTGGTTACCTCTGGTGTTAGTTGGTCCTGCTGTCACTGGCTGTTGGTTGGACCTCCTGTGAGACTGGAAAGCTATTTCTGGCCCCCCTGGATTACCAGGATTCCCCTGGCACCGATTTCTGGGGCCTGCCCTGTTCCTGAATGACTTTGGAGCTCTGATGTGCCTTGCCCCAAGTGATGTTATATTGGGGAGTCCGTGCACATCCAAAGGATTCCTGCCCTGTGCAGGGGTGTGTGATCTCTCCGGGAGGGGGGGGGCGAGGGGGCGTCCCTCTGCAGGGCAGAAGTTCCACAGCAGGGCTGGCGAGTCGATTACTGCAAACCTGCCCAGTTCTTGGGAGCAGGTTACACAGAAGCTGCCTGAGACTGAAGCAATATTGTGCCTGTCTGTCTCCGAGCCTGGCTGTCCCAACTACCTGGACACTGGAGCAAAGATGGTGGAGTGCACTCTGCACTCTCTCGGGGGGTGGCACAGGTCACCCTGCAGGGGGGATGGCCCACAGCAGAGCTGGCGCCCAGACGACCACAGCGCTGTCCAGTTCTTGGGAGCAGATGGAAGCCCCAACAGGCCGTGTCCCAAGCGATGTTATATTGGGGGGTCCCTGGGTACCTGTATGCTCAGTGCAGTCGATCCACGGAGTAGAGGTCGCCAAGGGGAGGCTGGTAGGCTCTGGCCCTGTGCAGGTGTGTTCTCCCCCAGCTCGGGGGATCCCTCTGCAGGACAGTTGTCGCAAAGCAGAGCTGGCAGGTATGTGACCGCAGACCTGTCTAGCTCTTGGGAGCAGGGAGCACACAAGCTGGCTGAGACCAAGTGATATTATGCTTGAATGTTCCTGTGCCTGGAGGTCCCAACTGCTCTGTTGCAGGAACAAAGATGGCGGAGTGCACTGTGTACCCTCTCCACGCAGATCACTCTGCAGGGCAGATGCCCCACAGCAGAGCTGGCGCCCAGAGGTCCGCAGTGCTGCCCCACTCTTGGGTGCAGATGGAAGCCCAACAGGCTGTGTCCCAAGCAATGTTATATTGGGGAGGGGGTCCCTGGGTTCCTGTTTGCTCAGTGCAGTCATTTCCCGGGGCAGAGGTCGCCAAGGGGAGGCTGGTACCTATTTCAATCTTCTTATATCTGATGAGGTCTCTTTTGTGACTGAGTGTATGGCCAGTTTTGGAGAAGGCACCATGAGGTGCTGAGAAGAAGGTATATTCTATTTTTAGGATAAAATGTACCATAGATATCTCTTAAATACATTTGGTTCATCACTTTTGTTAGTTTCCCTGTTCAGTTTGTGTTTCTCTAATATGTCCGTTAATGAGAGTGGGGTCTTGAAGTCTCCCACTATCATTGTGTGGGGTGCAATGTGTGCTTTGAGCTTTAGTAAAGTTTCCTTTGTGAATGTGGGTACCTTTGTATTTGGATCATATATGTCCAGAATTATGAGTTCTTCTCAGATTTTTCCTTTGATGAGTGTGAAGTGTCTTTCCTTATCTTTTTTGATTACTTTAGGTAGAATGGCTACACCAGCTTGTTTCTTGGGACCATTTGCTTGGAAAATTGTTTTCAAGCCTTTTACTCTGAGGTAGTGTCTGTCTTTGTGCCTGAGGTGAGTTTCCTGTATGCAGCAAAATGTTGGGTCCTGCTTATGTGTCCAGTCTGTTAGTCTATGTCTTTTTATTGGAGAATTGAGTCCATTGATGTTAAGAGAGATTAAGGAATAGTGATTGTTGCTTCCTCTTATTTTTGCTATTAGAGGTGGAGTTATGTTTGTGTGGCTCTCTTCTTTTTGGTCTGTTAAAAGAAGATTAATTTCTTGCTGTTTTTAGTGTGTATTTTCCCTCCTTTTGTTGGTGTTTTCCATTCATTATCCTTTGGGGAGCTGGATTTGCAGAAAGATATTGTGTTAATTAGTTTTTGGCAGGGAATACCTTGGTTTATCCGTCCATGGTAATTGAGAGTTTTGCTGGGTATAGTAGCCTGGGCTGGCATTTGTGTTCCATTAGGGTCTGTATGACATCTGTCCAGTATCTTCTGGCTTTCAAAGTCTCTGGTGAGAATTCTGGCATAATTCTGATAGGACTGCCTTTATATGTTTTGATCTTTTTCCCTTACTGCTTTTAATATTCTTTCTTTGTTTAGTGCATTTGATGTTTTAATTATTATGTGATGGGAGGAATTTCTCTTCTTGTCAAATCTATTTGTAGTTCTGTAGGCTTCTTTTGTATACATGGGCATCTCTTTTTTTAGTTTAGGGAAATTTTCTTCTATAATTTTGTTAAAGACATTTATTGGCTCTTTAAATTGGAAATCTTCACTCTCTTCTAAACCTATAATCCTTAGGTTTGGTCTTCTCATTTTGTCCTGGATTTCCTGGATGTTCTTGGTTAGGTGCTTTTTGCATTTTGCATTTTCTTTGACTGTTGTTTCAATGCTTTCTATGGTATCTTCCGCATCTGAGATTCTCTCTTCTTTCTCTTGTATTCTGTTTTTGATGCTTACATCTATGACTTCTGACTTCTTTCCTAAGTTTTCTATGTCCAGAGTTGTTTCCCTTTGTAATTTCTTTATTGTTTCTACCTCCACGTTTAGATCCTGGATAATTTTGTTCAATTCCTTCATCCATTTTGTTGTGCTTTCCTGTAAGTTCTTTAAGGGATTCTCCCTGTTTCCTTGTGTTCTCCTGTATTTCTTTAAGTGAGTTATTTATGTCCTTCTTGAGGTCCTCTATCAGCATCATGAGCTGTGATTTTAAATCAAATTCTTGCTTTTCTGGTGTGTTGGGGTATTCAGGACTTGCTGCTGTGGGAGGATTGTGTTCAGATGGTGCCATGTTGCCTTGATATCTGTTGGTAACGTTCTTACATTTGCCTTTTGCCATCTGGTTATCTCTGGTTGGTCCTGCGGTCTCTGGCAGGTAGGTGCTTTTCCCTCCCTTGGCCCGCAAGTCTGTCTCAGCTCCCCTGTGTGACCAGCTCTCCCCTGGCACAGTGTGCTGCGGTGCTGACCAGCTCCTGGGTGCAGGTGGAGCCCAGAAGGACACTGTCCCAGCTGCTCTGATACTTCTGTGTTCCCTGTGTTCCTGGCTGAACCTGCCTGCTCAATTGCTGGAGAGAAGATCGCTGTGGCCTGACCTCCAAAGCAGGCAGTCAAATCACTCCATGCAGAATGGTACTCCCTTGGCAGGATTGGTGTACAGAGGACGGTAGAGCCACCCAGCCCCTGGGTGTAGGCAGAGCCCAAATGGTCTCAGCTGTTCTGCCACTCCTGATCCCTGCCTCCTGGCTGTACCTGACTGCTTGATCCCCCAGTTGTTTCTTTTCTTTCTTTTTTTTTCATTTTTTTTATTTTCTAAGTTTTTTTTATTTACATTCCAAATCATTTCCCCTTTCCCATTTCCTCCCTCCTTGAAAGTCCCATAAGCCTCCTTCCCTTCCTGTTTCCCCATTCAACCCCCTCTCGCTTCTCTGTCCTGGCATTCCCCTACGTCCAGTCTTTCCAGGACCAGGGGTCTCTCCTTCCATCTTCTTAGAAATCTATTGATATGCGAATTGTGTCTAGGGTATTCCGAGATTCTGGGTTAATATCCCCTTATCAGTGACTGCATACCATGTGTGTTCTTTTGTGATTGGGTTACCTCACTAAGGATGATATTTTCAAGTTCTGACCATTTATCTAGGAATTTCGTGAATTCCTTGTTTTTAATTGCAGAGTAGTATTCCATTGTGTAAATATCCAGGCAAATTGAGAATCAAAATGAACCTTCATATCACTACTCAGAAATCCATCCTTTTAGAAGGTAGTTTAAGAAGTTATATTCTAAGGGCAGGCTGTTTGTGTTGTTGCTATTAAATGATGAGTGTGGATGGGGGTAGTTGCATTGTAACTTCAAAAGTTTAGAGACATGAATCTTCTGTTTGCAACTGTCTGACAAACTGTAAACAGTGTAGCCAAACCTGCATAAGTCACTTTTCACAGGTGGTCTTTATGTGTCAATGGTGTGAGGTATTTCAAAAGATACAATATGTGACCCTGTAAGACATTTTGTTTTAGGGGACTGAAAAGATGATTTAGAAGTTAAGGGTGCTTGATGATCTGACAAAGGACCTAGGTTCAGTTCCTACCACCTAGCTGAAGGTTCACAGCCAGCTGTAACTTCAGTGCGAGGAGGTACAATGCCCTCTTTGGCTTCTGGGGGTTCCTGCATGCATGTGCTATACATAAACTACATATGTCTACATAAGTAAAATTTAAAAACTTAAATCATATTTAAAAAGTTAGTGTGTGTGTGTGTGTGTGTGTGTGTGTGTGTGTGCGTGCGTGTGTGTCTGTGTGCATGCCATAGTATATGTGTAGAAATCAAAGGACAACTTGTAAGAGTTGTTTCTCCTCCTCTACCTTGTATATCCTGAAGATTAAACTCAGTTCAATTTAGGTTTGGTCATGAGCACCTTGACCCACTGAGCCACCTTGCATTCTTGTCCTCAGGGGAGTACTAAAGGCAGCTGTGGCAGAAGTCCTTCTAGCTTTCTTTCTGGGTTCTTGAAGGAGAACTCACACTTGGGCACAGGTAGAATGAACAAGTTGCCAAAGATTATTTTAACAGGTGAGTTAGCAAAAGCAAAGGGCTGCACTTCTGAGCCTTGGTCTGGAGTTTCCTGCCCTCAGCTAGCCCTCAGGTGGCCTGGGGTGGTCTCCTTCCTGAATAGGTGCAAGCTGTCCTTATCCAAAATTCAGAGTATTACGGTAAGATGCATAAAGTGCAAGAAAATGTATAAAAGTGTATCTATGCATAAAATTGAGAAGTTTACTAGGGCAAAGGACAACAGAACCTTGTGAGACTGCCAAGACAAACTTGGAGAGCTCTGACCTCCAACTTATTTGTTTGTTTGTTTATGTACTTATTTATTAAGGCAAGGTCTCTCTCTCTCTCTCTCTCTCACACACACACACACACACACACACACACTGATTGCCCTAAAAGTCACTTTGTAGACCAAGCAAGCCTTGAACTCAAAGAGATCCATTTGCCTCTGCTTCCCAAATGCTGCAAGGATTAAAGGTCTGCATTGCCACACCTAATCCAAGTTTCTTCATCAAGTTAGCTTGAACATCTGCTGTGTGAGCGCATGCAGGTGTGATACTAAGCACTGAGAAAGCAAAAGCCTGATATTAGGGTGGCTATTTTGACTGTCCACATCTCTTACCATGATGGGTTGTAACCCTGAGCAAAATTAACCATGGATGCTTTTTGTTTTTTTCAACCATGGTCTCATGTAGCTCTTGCTGGCCTTGAACTATCATGAGAAACAGTGATCTTCACTTCATAATTAAAAGTCCCATAGACATGGTTGTGAAAAGCAAAGCAATTTATTTTACAATCTTACAAAGTAAGCTCTCATCCTAAAGAAACGGCTAAAAGGAAAAAAAAAGTCCAATGTATTGATCTGGTTCAAAAATAGTTGTTTTTATAATCCTGATTATAGTTTTAGTTTTAAAGGGAATAAGAGTTCATTCTGGAGTCATTTTGAATGCCAATGGCCCAGTAACATAGAATTAGGTTACCCCAAATTCCATGTTCCAACGAGGAAGCAGTTTCACAAGGTTTTTTAGTTTTACAAAGCAAAGTCACAAACCAAGGCAACTTTAAATTATATCAATGGACACACCAGAGAGACTCCCAAGATGCTCTTTGATGACATTCTTAGTTCTTGGATTGACAGAGCCCAGTGTTTGGCTAAGTTAGTAGCTTCTAAGAGGTTTTGATTTTTTTATCACAAGATGTTAGAGTTTAGATTCAGAGCGGGATAAGGCATGGCAGAAGGTTAGAACTAGCCCAAGATAAAATAATTAGCCTCTAGACCTACAGAATTCCACTTTGCACTTTCTCCACAGCACCAAAGTTCCCAGCACTCCTCTGGTCTCTGCAGACACAGACTCCTTCCAGTTTTCTGTCCACAGTCAGACATAGGTTCTTTTCAGGAATTTTTGTTCACAATCCTAAACATATGCCCATGCACCAAATTAGTCCTCATTGGTTGAGTTCTTTGGTGAGGTACAATCTTCCAAGGATGTGTCCCCGCCTCCCCTATCTTATTGATTCAAGTGTAAAGCCTTACCTAATGCATATCCTGGGACTCAAGATTCTCTCCCCTCTGATACTTAGGCTCAGTTTCATAGCAGACTGCCTATATCTGTTCAATCCTAAAATGAACTGAAAGCCCCAATAAGCAAGCACAAGCTATCTGGCTAGGTAAGATGGTGTCCTGGTGCCTCCTACTTGTCTGTGATTCTCTATAAACTCTAACTGTGTACCATATGGAAATGAACCATAATGATTTATTTATTACACTATGTAGCTGAGGATGACCTTGAACTCTTGATCCTTTGGTGAGATTACAGACATATTCCATTATACCAGTTTACTCATTATTGGATGGAGACTGAACCTAGGGCATCTCGAATTCTGGGCAAGCACCTAACTCTACCTAACAGAGTTTGTCACTCAGGTCTTCATCTGATCTCTACATAAGTTGCCATCTGGATCCCAGAGACAATCTGGTCATCACTTCAGGTCTTCATCTGATTACATTCCTTGGAGATTATCATCTTTCTTGCAGTGACTGTGTCCTTAAGACAACCAGTAAGTAGTATCTCTGAGGTCAGCGACATCCATCATCTGTGTGCCAGGTGTGTTTTACCTGAACAAAGCTTCCCAGGAATTGCTCACGAGCAGGTTCTACGTGGACGAAGAGCTGAAGAATGAAACGACAAGGGTCGAAAGAAAAAGAAAACACAGAGACATTAGTGCATGGCTGTATAAAATCTTTCTTTTCTTTGGGGATAAGAGCGACAATATATGTGCTGTGGGCATGACCCTCCCTCCCAGGGTCAAAGAATCTTTTCAGGGCTTCTCAGCAGGCCCTTGGCACCACGGTTCCTTGAGGAAATTGACCCCATAGGGTCTGTTGCTTTGCTGGAGGCTGAGGTGTGACAAAAGGCTTGTTCCCGGAGCTCTGCCAGCTCCTCCAGGTGGGGGGAGGTGTGGCTGGAATTCCTCAGCTAGGAGTAGGTGAAGAATGCAGGCAGCTGAATTATGGCTAAGGCTATATGGCACTTCAATGACTCTCTACAGGATGGTACTTATAGATATATAGAAAAACCTCAGTTCCCTCAAACCCTGTATAGAGGGCTTTGCCAGGGGATGCTGTTGAGTTCTAGGTGAGGACCATCTCGGTTGTAACATTTAGAAGCCTTCACTGAGGAGCTCAGGAGAATAGTCTGGCTCTGGGTTGATTCATGTTGGTCGTCCTCTGAAGGTACAGTCAGAAGCATACAAAACTATGGGCTTTTGTCTGAACCTTACCAGGGATTGTGGATTAGAGAACTGTGCCCCTGGAAGACTGAAAGAAGCAGATGCACCATACTGGTCTAGGCTTTTATACTGCCTGGATGGAGTCTAAGGTCGAAGATTCACCATCACTGTCTGGTTGCGTATGCTGGGGTGGAGCCCATTATCAACCTGAACCCGTTCACTCTTCATGTCTACCCCTCAGAGTCCTTAGAGCTCTTGAGGGTGTTTTCATTACCAACCAGAGGTGCCTACAGATGACCTTGTGGTCATTCTGATCAGTCACTTCCGAGGGAAGCAATTCATGTGAATTAGTCCATTTCATCCCTACCACAGTCTCAGAGGTCATAGATTGTGATGATCTATGATTTGGATGCTGAGAACATGGCAGCAGCCCACTGAGGTCACAGTCAGCCACAGATCCTAGACTTGAACTCTGAACTTTGCTCTTGTGGCTGCATTCTTAACCATACACAGTCTTTTAAGCTATGGCTCTAGTCAAACATCTAGTTATGTGTCTTCTGTCTCTTCACTGATTTACATTTAATAAAATTATCTGTAGCATAAACTTCCATGGATTTATCAGGTAACTATATTTTATTTTAGAAATGTACTTATTTTTATGTGTATGAGTGTTTGTCTGCTGTCTATGTACCACACTGTGTGTCTGGAGCCTGTAGAGCTTAGAAAAGGCATCAGATTCCTGGAACTGGAGTTACAGATGGTTGTAAGATACCATGTAGGTTCTGGGGATTGCATTCAGATCTTCTGAAAGAACAATTGTTGCTCTTAACTGACTCTTAACTAGCCATCTCTCCTGTCCTCCATCTATTTATTGAGATATGTTCTCTCTGTATTGGCCAAATTGTTCTTGAATGCTTTTTCTTGATCCTGGATAATGATTTTTTTCCTTTTTTTCTCCTTCCCTCCCTCTCCTTTTCCCCCTCCCTTCCCTCCCTCCCTCCCTCTCCTTTCCCCCTCCCTTCCCTCCCTCCTTCCTCCCTTCCTCCCTCCCTCCCTCCTTTTCTTCCTTCCTTCCTTCCTTCCCTCCCTCCCTCCCTCTTTTTGCATTCTTTTTTTCATCTCTCTCTCTCTCTCTCTCTCTCTCTCTCTCTCTCTCCCTCTTTTGTTTTTTACAGGGTCTTCATATTTGGCTCAGGCTGATCTCAAACTCATGATCCTCCTGCCTCAGCCTCCCAAAGTTGAGAAAGATATGTGATCACATCTAACTGACTATGGGTTTTGATGTGCCTCTCCTTCTGCCCCAAGTTCCAAAGACTGCTTCTGAAATCACTTGGAAACCCATGGGTCCCTTTAGATTCCCTCTGATTCTAATTAAGTCTACCAGGAATCCAATGCTCTGGTAGGGGAAACAACCAAACAAAACCTCAAAATGTCAGAAGAAGTAATACAATGTGAGCTGGATTTATTAAACCATAGCAAAAGGGCTTAGAGACTTGTCCTTCACCTTTGTAAGAAGCTAGATATTTCATTTTTATAGAATGGGAAGGAAACTGTCCCAAACAACACATTGAAGACTTCCTGGGAAGGTAGAGAATTTAAAACTGACTTGTCCACTCCTTCTTACACTTTAGATTAAAGGATCTTGTCATTGATTTACCAAGGTGTGAACAATATGAAAGAAAAAGATGCTACCATGGAGGGAGGAAGACATGGTGGGGGAGGGAAAACTCAGCTTCTCCCAGAGGTATTATCTAAACTTCTGTGTGAGACACAATCCTGACAGTTTGTTCCAGAACAGCTGTACATCATACATGGCAGCCACAGAAATTGTGTCTGTCTGAAGGAAAGGCCATGCAGAGACTGCCCTACCTGGGAATTCATCCTATAAATAGTCACCAAACCCCGACACTATTATAGATGACAAGAATAGCATATCAAAAGGAGCATGTCATGGTTGTCTCTGGAGGGGCCCTGCCAGAGTCTTACAGATACAGAGGCAGATGCTAGTAGCCAACCATTGGACTGGGCATGGGGCCCCAATGGAGGAGTTGGAGTGTGGACTGGAGGAGCTGAATGAGTTTGCAGCCCCATGGGAAGAATAACGATGTTGGCCACCCAGACGGCCCAGGACTCTCAGGGACTAAACCATCCACCAAAGGGTACACATGGTTCCAGCCAAAAATGTGGCAGAGGAATGCCTTGTCGGGCATTATTGGGAGGAGAGGTTCTTGGTCAATAGATGTCCCAACAAAGGGAAATCGAGGTGGGGGGGTGGGAGTGGGACGGGGGGAGGGGCATATAATTGGAGGCAGTGGATGGGAGGAGGGGTTGGGGTTTTCGGGGAGGGGGGAAACCCGGAAAAGTTTTAGCATTTGAAATGTAAATGAAGATTATATTCAATTAAAAAAAAAAGAACAAGTACTGATGCAGAGCTCCAGTACTTGACTGCACTAATTTGACTATGGTCAACTTTTTTTTTTTCAGTCTTGGGGACCAAACCCCTGGACTTAGGCATGCTAGGTGAGTGCTCTATGCTTGAGTTTCATCCCTAGCTCTATGGCCAATTTGGGAATGGTCTTTCTGCCTTTGCCTCCCCAACACTCAGATTACAAGTGCTTTCTGCCACACTAGACTTTTTGTGACCAACTTTTGAGCATCCTTGACTTTAGAAATGTGGGCTTTCCCTGCCATAATTGCAACATCTTTTAGAACCAGGGATGATGAGGATATTGCAAAGGAGGAGAGCTGACCTGTTAGATGTTTTTGATTCTAACCGACACCCCTGTTCACTGTAGCTGAGGATATTTTCACACGGGTGCTTTCTCTCTCAAGTTCATCTGCAGCAGACCGTTAAGGATCTACAGACATGCCTTTGTGCATTTACAAAGCCAGCATTGTTGAATTTGACTAATGAAACTGGCTTATGTGTTTAAAGCAGTTATTTTCAAACCGATGAAGAGGTCCAGCTTTTTCCTTCATGAGATCCATGTTAAAGCATGCCTGTGTCTGACTGAGTAGGACACTGCCCTTTCCCAAGTGACCTGTATTTTCTCTTCACTAATTCTTCATCATTGCTTTATTTCAGAATAACAATGAGCTTTCAGCTCCTACTTAAAAGGTGTAATCTCCTGATGTCAGAGTTCTGATCTCTGCATATGCCATAGAAATTTAAGCTTGGGAGTTTGGAAACCTTTTAGAGAGTTAAGGGGTGAAATGGGAGTTATTTTGGTGTATGGTGTACTATTTTTAAAAGTGAAAAATATTTAAATATTTTGGTTATGAAGCTTTTTTATTAGTAGTTACTAGCATGAAACTTTAGCACATTTCAATCTGGTAAAAAAAAATAAAAAAATAAAACCTGTATTTTCCCACTCTAATTGATACACATGCCTTTAATCCCAGCACTCGGGAGGCAGAGGCAGCGGGATCTCTGTGAGTTCAAGGCCAGTCTGGTCTACAGAATGAGTTCCAGGACATCCAGGGCTACACAGAGAAACCCTGTCTCGAAAAATGAAAAAGAAAATAGATTCTTTTCCAATACAATATATCTTGATTATAGTTTCCCCTCCCTCTGTTTTTCCCAATTCCTCCTCTCCTCCCCTCCCCTCAAGATTTATTCCCTTTCTGTCTCTCATTAGAAAAAAAAGGCTTCTAAGAGATAACAAAGGTAACAAAAAATATAACAGGGTAAAACAAAACCCATCACACCAATGTTGGACAAGGTGAACCAACAGAAGGAAAAGGATCCCCAGAAAAGATACAAGAACCAGAGACCTGCTTGCTCACTCTTAGGAGTCCCAGACAAATACTAAACTGAAAGCTATAATATATAAACAGAGGATCCTGTGCAGACTGATGTAGACACTGTGCTTGCTGCTTCAGTGTCTGAGTTCATATGAGCTTTGCTCAGCCCATTCAGGGAGCCTTGTTCTCCTGCTATCCTCCATCCCCTCTGGCTCTTACACTTTCTCTGCCTCCTCTTCCCTGGGGTTCTCTGAACTCTGAGGGGAGGGATTTGATGGAGACACCCCATTTAGTACTGTGTGTTCCAAGGTCTCTCTCTCTCTCTCTCTCTCTCTCTCTCTCTCTCTCTCTCTCTCTCTCTCTCTCTCTGTGTGTGTGTGTGTGTGTGTGTGTGTATGTGTAGTGTCTGACTGTGGGTCTCTGTATTTGTTCTCATTTGCTACAGAAGGAAGCTTCTGTGGTGATGACTGAATAAGGAAGGCACTGATCAATGATAAATGAGAATAGCAGACTATCATTGGAGTCATTTTATTTCTTCTTCTTCTTCTTCTTCTTCTTCTTCTTCTTCTTCTTCTTCTTCTTCTTCTTCTTCTTCTTCTTCTTCTTCTTCTTGTTTTTCAACACAGGGTTTCTCTGTATAGCCCTGGCTGTCCTGGAACTCATTCTGTAGACCAGGCTGGCCTCAAACTCAGAGATCCTCCTGCTTCTGCCTACCAAGTGCAAGGATTCAAGGCATGCGCCACCACTGCCTGGCACTTCTTTTTTTAAGAACAGTAGTTTTTGAGTTTACTCTAGGTCTTTGGACTATCTAGTCTCTGGTTCTTGGTCACCCAAGTGGTGTCAGATATGGGTCCCAGCTTGTGGAGTAGGCTTTAAGTCAAATCAGACATTGGTTGGTCACTCCCACAAGCTCTGTGCCACCACTGCCCTAGCATATTTTGCAGTCAGGACAGTCAGTCTGGTAAAATCTTACTTGCTTGCTCTCTTGTCAAGTTGTAAACTCTTGGTGTATATCCAAATCTTTTTGCTTAAATAAAGGAACTTCTTCAATGTCACTTTTTATTTTTATTTTTTCTAACCTAAGAACTAAAAATGATTGGTGATATTATCTCAAATTAAAAACTTAACTCATGTTTTTTTTTATATTATCATAAAAAAATTAAGCAGAAATGCCAGGAATTATGAAAGTTAGACTTCTTTATATCATTTTATTGCAGTGCAGGCTGTAATTTACAAGTACAACCAATAATTACAGGGTGTTTCACACGAACTCTGCATTACCAGTGCTAGGTTTACACATCTCTCCAAAGGTGTTCATACACATATGGAGGAGTTCATACAATGTTATGCTTATACATTTAACAGTACCATGCATTAACCTGTCGCAACTTAAAAGGGCCTGACAGAGCATGATTACCAAAGAGTGGAAACCACTGTTTCTGACTCAGTTCATACAGTGAAGCCATTTCTTTATATTGGAAAGTTTAAACACGGGTGAGTTTAGTGGTTAACAAATCCACCAGTAGAGAGTGAGAGCATGGGAGTATCAGTGTTTAGAGTGAGCCTTTTGTCTCCTTACTCTCAAAAGCATTTACATTTTCTTCAGTTATAGGACATAATTGTGGATAGGACTCATGTGGGAACATCCCAGGAATGTAGATGCCAGAAGTTACCAGAACTCCTAACCTCTCTCTTCTACTAAAAAAACCCAAGGGTTTGGGTGGATGTATATTAATGAAGATAGCCAAGTTTCTGTTCAGAGTCTGAGGTCATTTGAGCTCATTCCACCAACTGGATGAATGCGGTTGGCATTAACTGTCAACTGGAGAGAATCTAGAGTCACCTGGAAGATGGGCCACTGAACATCCCCATGAAGGATTATCTTAATTACATTAATGACTGTGGGAGACCCATCTTAGTTGTAGGCTGGGCCATTTTCCAGGCAGGTCCTCCTAGGTTGTGTAAGTGAAGAAAGGACTCTGAGCAGTCAAAAGCATCCATTGCTTTCTCTTGATTACGGATAAGTGAGTGAGAATTTTGAAAAGAAGCTGTATCTATGAAGATTACTGATGAAAACCCAGTGTCTGTGGAGAGGTTGAACTGTTGCAGGTTCAGAACCTAATCACCATATCTTTTATTTTTACATGGCTAAAGAGCCACCCCTTGCTCACTACCTTGTGAGACCTAACATCCTGATAAGCACATAAAACCTTTGGAACGTATTAACTTAATAGATTCCTAGAGATTCCTATTCTCTACTTATCAAACGATTAAGAATATTATCAGAGAGCATGTGAAGTCCCTCTGCCTGGCTGCAACCCACCTCTCTGGTGTTTCCACCAATGTATTTAAAAAATACCTTGATTTTCCATAAAAATATTATGAATCTGTTTCCAAATGGGAACACTAAGTCTGCATTCCCAGGCTGTAGCCACTCAAATTTAGCTCCTGAATGAACTACCATTCCCTATGAAGTGAGAGAAGTATTATTTTTCACGGATATCAGATATGATATGGCCAGAAGCTTCAATTTCTTCCTGCCCTGACTTTTGCACCATGATAGACCACATCCCTGAGTACAGTCACCGTGAACCAGAATAAACCCTAAGGGAAAGCAGCCGAGACAGCAGGTGGTCTGGCCGGCCCTGGCCCCTCTCAGTCATGTTAACACACTTTTCAGTGTTCCCCCTACAAGATGTTCTGTGCAACTGTCTCCTCTCAAAGAAGAAATTGAAGGCTAACCTGAACCTACAGACTCTCTGTCCAACATTTTTCCTATCTTGACTTTGCAAAACTGTATCTGATTAAGGTAACTCTGCTTATAGATGATTTCCAGCTCTAGCTGAGTTAATGATAACAACTTTTTAGAAAAATTTCCTCTTTCATTACAATAGGTACCAACTCACTAGTTTGGGGTGAGCCAGTCTTTTACCTTAGAGTAATACATCATTTTTTTAATTGAGTTATATCTTTCTCAGAAAACAATTTAAATTTAATATCATTCATTGAGAAAGTCATGAAGCAGGGGAAATTAGAAACACAGGTTAAAATATATTTCTAATACTTTCAGAAGTACATATAATGTATCTGATCATTTTTTTTTATACTTTATTCCTTCCCTCAGCTCTTCAGATCCACCTCCACCATTTTGTGGTCTTCCTTAAAAACAAACAAACAAACAAACAACTACAACAAAAGCTAGCAAGTCCAATTTTGTCTTGCTCACATACTCATAGGTGTGTGGTAATCCACAGGAGCACTGTCCACTTACCAGGGGCCATATCCTTAAAGAAAACTGACCCTTTCCCCTAGAACTTATCAATTATTCAGAGCTCCCCAGTTAGGGTGAGGGTTCACGAGGTGCTCCCCACTCTGTGCTGGATGGCTGAGTATCTTGATCATTTGTAGATCTTGTACAAACAACCACTGCTACTGTAAGTTCTATAGAGTGGTCTTGCTGTGTCCAGAAGACACTCTGTCCTCACTTGGGTCCTCTCTGACCTCTGGCTACAAACTTTCCACTTCCTCTATCAGTCTCTGAACCTCAGAGAAGGGAGAGATACGGATGTTCTGTCTGTGGCAGGACAATCCATTGACACTGACACTCCCTGCACTTTGACCAGAGAGTTTCTGTCCCTGGTTCTATCCCTAGTGCTGTACACATAAATTGAGTGTGGCTATACACATCCGCAGTCTCAGAATTTAGAAGTTTGGCAGAGGAGGGTCAAAGTTCAAGGTGATCCTTGACCTACTTAGCAACTTCAAGACCAGCCTCAGCTCAATGCGATCCTGTCTCAAAACAAAACAATAGAAAACAAAAATCTGTCTTATTAGCTAGAGCCCTTGGATTATCATAAGTATAGATTTTTAAAATAGTAAAGTAAGAACCATGCAGTCTCTTAGGAAGCATCATGTTTAACAGTAGCAATAAAAGTCTCCAAAATTGGTTTAAAAGTCTATCATTTGATCAATGGAAAGATAGAAGGGAATTGGGTCACTGAGAACATCCTCAGGGCCCTGGAGCCAGACAGAAATGGTAGCTAGATGCAGGGTAGGTAGTGTAATATACAGTTAGGTATATAGAACTGGACTGGTCTTGTTTAATTAGATGAGGAGACAGGGTTCCTCTGCATAGCCCTGGCTGTCCTGGAACTCACTTTGTTGACCTGATTGGCCTTGAAAATCAGAGAGATCCACCTGCCTCTGCCTCCCACATGTTGGGATTTAAGGTGTGTGCCAAGAGGCCTGGCTTGCACATATTTCTTAAAGAGAACTCAGTGATCTGCTCTGCTGAAGCTTGAGCTCCTGCTGTTTTAGATATCTATTCTGTGAAAGGATTTCTGCAACAAATAATAGACTCTTGGCACCCTTTCTCACCCATAGACAGGATTAATGATACAATGCTAGCAGGATGCTGTTTACGTGTGGGCCAACCTCTCCTCCTGCCCTACATTTCTTGGGGAAAACTGAGAAACTACTAAACCATCCTGCCTGATGATGGGAATCAGAGAGTGGTCCCCAAACTCCTCCCTGAGGGAGCTGTCAGGTACTGCCAGACTTCTGCTCAATGATGCACACACCCAGGGCAGGAGGCAAAGTGCTCTGGGTACAAAAGTGGTTTTAGACATAAAGTGAGAAGGAAGGAAGAGGGAGCAGAGAAGCTTGTGTGGAGGGAGAAACATCAGTGAGCAATAGAAGTCAACACCAAGGTTTAAATCGGCGTGGTGTCAAATCCTAGCACTTGAGAGGCAGAGACAGAAGGGTCAGGAGTTTAAGGTCATCCTCAGCTACATCATGAGCTTCAAGCTACCTGGGCTACTTAGAACTCTGTCTTAAACATCATAATGGGGGCTGGAAAGATGTCTTAGTGATTAAGAGCACTGGTTGTTCTTGTAGAGGGCCTGGGCTCAATACCCAGCACCCACATGGTGGTTTTGCAACTCCAGTTACAGGGGATCTGACATCCTTTTCTGACCTTGTGGTACACACAGAAGTGGTACACAGGTATGTATGGAGGACAAAACAACCATACATATAAAATAAGTAAAAGTTTAAAAAATATAAAAACACCTTTCAATTAAATCCATCTATGGGTGAGTTCAAAAGCAGGAGAATTATGTGGCCATTTTTTGTTTTAATGACAATACTATAAATGTACTATTAACCTCAGATGACCAGGCACTAGATAGACATTATGGAAATGCTATTAACTCCATGTAGATTTATAATATGGTAGAAGATTGCGTTTTTCCACCATGGAAAAACATATTTGTACCATCCAGACTTTCCCACAGGTAACATTTAGTTGTTTCCACGGGGGCCTGAAATGCGTTCCTGACCCTCGGACTTAGATCTCCCATGCAAAGGGGAATTTTAGTATCTATCAGGTTTGCTGTGGCAATTTTATTTCTGGAATTATATGAATGTACTGGAAAACTGGACTGATAGTTCTCTAATGCTGTGAGTTCAAAACCAGCACAGGCTCCATAGCAAGGTCCTGATCAGACTGGGCTATACAGGCTACCCGTAGTCTATAAAAACAAAGGCATGTAAGCATATTCAGTTAAGTTACAGGATAAAAAAATCATTATGTGAAGCAAATTGCATTTTATATACAAATCATGGCCTAACTGAAAAAAAAATCAAGAAAACAAATAATTCATGGTAGCTTCTAGTCAAACAAAATACTGTAACTAGGAGTCAATTTAGTGAAGGAACCAAAGATCTGTGCATTGAAAATTGTAAGACACTGATGAATGATATTGAATGAGACACAATTACATGGGAAAATGGTGTGTGCTCATGAGTCAGAAGAACCAATATTATCCAATTGTGTATCTGAGGAAAGTACAGCCCACAGGAATGCAAGGTGCTCAGCCATTAGGACACCCTCGCAAGAAGTGTCTTTTGAATATACTCAGTCCATCTGCACACAAACATTCCTTCTAATACTATGCTAGCATAAAGTTAGATATCTCACCATGCTGGGGACAATTATTAGGCAGAAAATGCTTCTGCAGGCTTCCACTGGGAGATTCTTTTGGTAAAGACACTTAGAAAGCTTGGGAAGTCTTTCAGATGTGGCAAGCTAGAAGGATGACACTAAGGAATTCGAGGACGTCCTTGAGAGCATAGGCCAGAGACTCACCTGTGTGAGCCCAGCAACAGTGCTGCAAATTCAGCCAGGGCCAGACACTAGTGGGCATTAACACCAAGGCGAGAGAATCCATGTCTTGGTCACCTCCAAGTGGGTTCCTAGAGACCATTTCCAAAGTTCCAATTTTTGTATCATTTCATTGGGCAGCAGCTTTGTACTCTTAGGGCTTGCAGGTCCGTGCTGGTTCACGAGCACATCTCCATTTCTCTGGGATTAGTGCAGTAGTATAGTAAGGCCTGTTCCAGCTCTTACCTGCGAGCTGTCTGGGGTTTGCTCTGAGGCCTAGCTCTTTTTTTTTTTTTTTTTTTTGTTTCATCACTAAAAAAGTGTCTGCTAGCTGCTACTTTACTCTGTTTTTTTGTTTTGTTTTGTTTTTTTATTTACATTCCCAATGATTTCTCCTTTCCCGGTTCCCCCCTCCCTGAAAGTCCCATAAGCCCTCTTCCCTCCTCCTGTTCCCCATTCAACCCCCTCCCGATTCTCTGTCCTGGTATTCCCCTACACTGCTACATCCAGCCTTTCCAGGACCAGGGGTCTCTCCTTCCTTCTTCTTGGAAATTGATATGTGAGTTGTGTCTAGGGTATTCCGAGCTTCTGGGTTAATATCTTCTTATCAGTGACTGCATACCATGTGTGTTCTTTTGTGATTGGGTTACCTCACTAAGGATGATATTTTCAAGTTCTGACCATTTGCCTAAGAGTTTCGTGAATTCATTGTTTTTAATTGCAGAGTAGTATTCCATTGTGTAAATATACCACATCTTCTGAATCCATTCCTCCGTTGAGGGACATCTGGGTTCTTTCCAGGTTCTGGCTATTATAAATAAGGCTGCTATGAACATAGCAGAGCATGTGTCCTTATTGCATGCAGGGGAAGCCTCTGGGTATATGCCCAGGAGTGGTATAGCCGGATCCTCCGGGAGTGTCATGCCCAGTTTTCTGAGGAACCGCTAGACTGCTTTCCAGAGTGGTTGTACCAGCTTGCAATCCCACCAGCAGTGGAGGAGTGTTCCTCTTTCTCCACATCCTCTCCAACAACTGCTGTCTCCTGTGTTTTTGATTTTAGCCATTCTGACTGGTGTGAGGTGGAATCTCAGGGTTGTTTTGATTTGCATTTCCCTAATGACTGAGGATGTTGAACATCTCTTTAGGTGCTTCTCAGACATTAGATATTCTTCAGGTGAGAACTCTTTGTTTAGCTCTGTACCCTATATTTTAATAGGGTTACTTGGCTCTCTGGAGTCTAACTTCTTGAGTTCTTTGTATATATTGGATATTAGTCCTCTGTTGGATGTAGGGTTGGTAAGATCATTTCCCAGTTTGTTGGCTACCGCTTTGTCCTTTTGACAGTGTTCTTTGCCTTACAGAAACTTGCAATTTTATGAGGTCCCATTTGTCAATTCTTGATCTTAGAGCATAAGCTATTGGTGTTATGTTCAGGAAATTTTCACCTGTGCCCATATGTTCAAGGTTCTTCCCTCGTTTCCTTTCTATTAGTTTCAGTGTGTCTGGTTTTATGTGGAGGTCCTTGATCCACTTGGAATTGAGCTTAGTGCAAGGAGATAAGAATGGATCGATTTGCATTCTTCTGCATGTTGACCTCCAGTTGAGCTAGCACCATTTGTTGAAAAGGCTCTCTTTTTTCCACTGGATGGTTTTAGCTCCTTTGTCAAAGATCAAGTGACCATAGGAGTGTGGATTCATTTCTGGGTCTTCAATTCTGTTTCATTGATCTACATGCTTGTCACTGTACCAATACAATGCAGTTTTTAACACTATTGCTCTGTAGTACAGCTTGAGGTCCGGGATTCTGATTCCCCGAGACGTTCTTTTACTGTTGAGAATAGTTTTAGCTATCCTGGGTTTTCTGTTATTCCAGATGAATTTTTGATTTGCTCTTTGTAACTCTATGAAGAATTGAGTTGGGATTTTGAAGGGGATTGCTTTGAATCTGTATATTGCTTTTGGCAAGATGGTCATTTTTACTATATTAATCCTGCCAATCCATGAGCATAGAAGATTTTTCCATCTTCTGAGGTCTTCAATTTCTTTCTTCAGAGACTTGAAGTTCTTGTCATACAGATCTTTCACTTGTTTGGTTAGAGTCACACCAAGATACTTTATATTGTTTGTGGCTATTGTGAAGGGTATCATTTCTCTTATTTCTTTCTCAGCCTGCTTATCCTTTGAGTATAGGAAGGCTGCTGATTTGCTTGAGTTGATTTTATATCAGGCCACTTTGCTGAAGTTATTTATCAGCTGTAGGAGTTCTCTGGTGGAGTTTTTTGGGTCGCTTAAGTATACTATCATATTGTCTGCAAATAGTGATAATTTGACTTCTTCCTTTCCAATTTGTATCCCTTTGACCTCCGTTTGTTGTCTAATTTCTCCAGCTAGAACTTCAGGTACTATATTGAATAAATATGGAGAGAGAGGGCAGCCTTGTCTAGTTCCTGATTTTAGTGGGATTGCTTCAAGTTTCTCTCCATTTAGTTTGATGTTGGTTACTGGTTTGCTGTAAATTGCTTTTACTATGTTTAGATATGGGCCTCAAATTCCTGATCTTTCCAAGACCTTTAACATGAAAGCATGCTGAATTTTGTCAAATGCTTTCTGAGCATCTAATGAAATGACCATGTGTTTTTTTTCTTTGAGTTTGTTTATGTAGTGGATTACATTGATGGACTTCCTTATATTGAACCATCCCTGCATCCCTGGGATGAAGCCTACTTGATTGTGGTGAATGATCGTTTTGATGTGTTCTTGGATTCGGTTGGCAAGAATTTTATTGAGTATTTTTGCATCGATATTCATAAGAGAGATTGGACTGAGATTCTCTTTCTTTGTCGGATCTTTGTGTGATTTTGGTATTAGCGTAATTGTGGCTTCACAGAACGAGTTGGGTACTGTTCCTTCTGTTTCTATTTTGTGGAATAGTTTGAAGAGTATTGGTGTTAGGTCCTCTTTGAAGGTCTGATAGAATTCTGCACTAAAACCATCTGGTCCTGTGATGTTTTTGGTTGGAAGATTTCCAGTGACCACTTCTATTTCTTCAGGGGTTATAGGACAGTTTAGATGGTCTATTTGATCCTGATTTAATTTTGGTATTTGTTATCTGTCTAGGAAATTGTCCATTTCCTCCAAATTTTCTAGTTGTGTTGAATAGAGGCTTTTGTATTAGGATCTGATGATTTTTTGAATTTCCTGTTTCTGTTGTTATCCTTCCCTTTTTGTTTCTGATTTGTCAATTTGGATACTGTCTCTGTGCCCTCTGGTTAGTCTGGCTAAGGGCTTATCTATCTTGTTGATTTTCTCAAAGAACCAACTCCTAGTTTTTTTGATTCTTTGTATGGTTCTATTTGTTTCTACTTGATTGATTTCTGCCCTGAGTTTGATGATTTCCTGCCTTCTACTCCTCTTGGGTGTATTTGCTTCTTTTTGTTCCAGGGCTTTCAGGTGTGCCATTAAGCTGCTAGTGTATGCTCTCTCCGTTTCTTTTTGGAGGCACTCAGGGCTATGGATTTTCCTCTCAGCACCGCTTTCATTGTGTCCCATAAATTAGGGTATGTTGTGCCTTCATTTTCATTAAATTGTATAAATTTAAATTTTTGATTTCTTTATTTCTTCCTTGATCAAGTTATCATTGAGTAGAGTATTGTTCAGCTTCCACATGTATGTGGGCTTCCTATTGTTTTTGTTGCTATTGAAGACCACACTTATTCCATAGTGATCTGATAGGAGGCATGGGATTAGTTCTATCTTCTTATATCTGTTGAGGTCTGTTTTGTGACCAATTATATGGTCGATTTTGGAGAAGGTACCATGAGGTGCTGAGAAGAAAGGATATTCTTTTGCTGTAGGATGAAATGTTCTCTATATCTGTTAGATCCATTTGGTCCAAAGCTTCAATTTGTTTCACTGTGTCCCTGTTTAGTTTCTGCTTTCCTGATCAATCCATTTCAGAGAGTGGGGTGTTGAAGTCATCCACTATTATTGTGCAAGATGCAATGTGTGCTTTGTGCATTAATAAAGTTTCTTTTACGAATGAGGGTGCCCTTGCATTTGGAGCATAGATGTTCAGAATTGAGAGTTACTATCTCATTTTTTCCAGGGTGTAGTTTCTCTCCTTGTATTGGCAGTTTCCACCTATTATCCTTTGCAGGCTGGGTTTGTGGAAAGTTATTGTGTAAATTTGGTTTCATCATGGAATATTGATCTCTCCATCTATGGTGATTGAGAATTTTGCTGGGGATAGTAGTCTGGGCTGGCATTTGTGTTCTCTTAGAGTCTGTATGAGATCTGCCCAGGATCTTCTGGCTTTCATAGTCTCTGGTGAGAAGTTTGATGTGATTCAGATATGTCTTCCTTTATATGTTACTTGGTCTTTTTCTCTTACTTCTTTTAATATTCTTTCTTTGTTTAGTACATTTGGTGTTTTGATTATTATGTGACGGGAGGTATTTCTGTTCTGGTCCAGTCTGTTTGTAGTTCTGTAGGCTTCTTCTATGTTCATGGTTAGGAAGTTTTCTTCCATAATTTTGTTGAAGCCATTTACTGGCCCTTTAAGTTGCAAATCTTCACTGTCATCTATACCTATAATCCTTAGGTTTGGTCTTCTCATTGTGTCCTGGATTTCCTGGATGTTTTGGGTTACATGTTTTTTGCATTTTGCATTTTCTTTGACTGTTGAGTCAATGCTTTCTATGGTATCTTCAGCACTTGAGATTCTTTCTTTCATCTCTTGTAATCTATTGTTGATGTTTGCATCTATGACCCCTGATTTCTTCCCAAAGCTTTCTATCTCCAACGTTGTCTCCCTTTGTGATTTCTGAGTTGTTTCTACTTCCTTTTTTAGATCCTAGATGGATTTGCTCAGTTCCTTCACGTGTTTGTGTTTTCCTGTATTTCTTTAAGATATTTTTTGTGTTTCCTCTTTCAGGACTTCTGCCTGTTGACCCAAGTTCTCCTGTATTTCTTTAAGTGATTTTTTGTGTTTCCTCCTTATGGGCTTCCATCTGTTGACCTATATTCTCCTGCATTTCTCTAAGCGATTTTTTGTGTTTCCTTTGTAAGGGCTTCTACCCCTTGACTCATGTTCTCCTCTATTTCTTTAAGAGATTTATTTACGTCTTTCTTGAAATCCCCTAATAGCATCATGAGAAATGATTTTAAATCCAGATCTTGTCTTTTGGTTGTGATGGGGTATCCAGGACTTGCTGCTGTCGTAGAGTTGGGTTCGGATGGTGCCATATTGCCTTGATTTCTATTAGTAAAGTTCCTATGTTTGCCTTTTGCCATCTGGTTGTCTCTGGTGTTAGTTGGTCCTGCTGTCACTGGCTGTTGCTTGAACCTCCTGTGAGCCTGCAAAGCTATTTCCGCACCCCTGGATGACCGTGTTTCCCCTGGCACGGATTTATGAGGGGCCTCTCTGCTCCTGACTGTCTTTGGAACCCTGATGTGCCTTGTCCCAAGTGATGTTATACTTGGGAAATCCCTGTGTACCTGGAATCTCAGTGTAGTCTATCACCGGAGCAAAGGTCGCTGAGGGGAGGCTGCTGTGCTCCCTCTAGGCACGGGTCACTTGCAGGGCTGATGTCCCACAGCAGAGCTGGCATGCAGATGACCACAGAGCTGCCCAGCTC
Source organism: Tokudaia tokunoshimensis (assembly GCA_036184795.1). Taxonomy (NCBI): domain Eukaryota; kingdom Metazoa; phylum Chordata; class Mammalia; order Rodentia; family Muridae; genus Tokudaia; species Tokudaia tokunoshimensis. Next base: position 81,772,199 of record BTHU01000022.1, read on the forward strand.
TTGGGCTCAGGGAGCACCCCATCTGCCTGTGTCCCAAGCGATGCTATGCTTGGTTATCTCTGCACCCGGAGGTCCCGACTGCTCTGTCGCCAGCAGAGACCTAGCTCTTATTAAAGTGGCAAGCTCAGACGTCATATCTCAAGTCCATAAAATGGTTTTTTATCTTACATGCAATGGTGTTTAACTTCATTCCTAACAGTGTCTCGGGCAAAGCCTAGTTTTTATGTCCACCTTAACTGGGAAATATCCTCAACCAGACTGGCCAGTGGGCAAACTTGTGTGGCTCATTTTCTTGACCATGATTGATGTGGGTGGGGTCATTCCGTAGTGATCTGTGCCACCCCTGTGTGGGACATAAAACCATGCCAGGAAGCTTGGTGGGTAGACTGAGACCCAGGAGACTCATTGGGCACATACCTTAGGCTTAGGTGACTCCCCGAGTTCCCTGCCTGACACCTGGCCTGGAAACACATAAAAGAAATATGCCCTGTGTCATGTAGGCCCAAAACAGTTCTCCATGCTGTTAAGGTACCCGGAGGGCTTAGCCAATAAACTTCCTTTCCCAGACATTCCTCCCTGTAAAAGGTATTTAATCTCAGGTCAGACCCTGAGAATGGGAGTTATGCATCCATTTTGTGCCATGAACAACCAATAAGCTGTTTAGAACCATGGGCTGTCTCTTTTATCAAGATCTGCTGTGGGAATCAATGGAGAACGCATTCAACTGCAGATCTGCAACTTAATCCTCTCTGCACTCCACCAAACCTGCTTCCAATAAGCTAAGGACAATCATGGCTGGGACAAGCCAGAGCTCCCCTCCCCACCCCCCCTTTCCCCCAGCTCCAGACCAGACACTGTCCCCAGCCAGAGGGCCTCTGACTCCGTTCTCAGCTCTTCCTCGACTCCCAAGGGCACCTGGATGTCCAAGAGTCAGAGAAGCCCCCCATGCTGGGGGACTCCGAAACTAGTTCCGCTTTACCACATCTCTGACTATTCTTTCCCACCCCTGGATCAGTGTCTCGGCGCTTCCCTACAGCCCCCACCAGAGTGGGATAAGCACAGTCAGACTCCCTGTGTTCTGCCTCCCCAAGAGGCTGTTCCCAGCAGTGTGGCTGATGTGTACCAGTAGCCTGTGGGTGCACAGTTCTGGATGGTATAAGAAAGCAGGCCGAGAGGCCATTCTCCTAAGATTCCGGCAGTGGTGGCGAGCCAGTTACATGGTATCTAGCGGCTTCTGTAGGCCTAGAAGCTGGTGGCCTGAGAAGGTGTCTGTAGCCTGCAATCACAGAGGATAAGCCAGACCAGAGGCAGCCAAGGCTGAGACTGAACAGTACAGAAGGAGAAGGAATTTGAGGCTGAAGAATCTGTGGCACTGGGGTTCTGGCAGTTGTAGCAGTGATGTGGAGGAGGCTCAGGGGAAAGAGGATCATCCTCCAGAACTGCTTCCAGAAGAACAGAGATGAAGTCCTGGATAACCTCTTGGGCTTTGTGTGTGGCATCCCAGTCAGAAATCCACAGAAACTACCACATAGAGAGCAGGTGGAAGTATAGGTTTAGTATTTACCTGAAGTTTATATTTTTACCTTCTGGATCTTAACAGCTCGGTTTTTGTTTTTTGTTTGTTTGTTTGTTTGTTTGTTTTTTTGGTTTTTCTCTGTGTAGCCCTGGCTGTCCTGGAACTCACTCTGTAGACCAGGGTGGCCTCGAACTCAGAAATCCTCCTGCCTCCACTCCCAAGTGCTGGGATTAAAGGCGTGTGCCACCACTACCAGGCTACCTTCTGTATCTTTAAAGAGTAGATGACAACTGCTTTCCTATGTGTTCATGCAAGCCAGAAACAAACGATTCTTTGAAGAAAGAAAGGGAGTAAATTGTTCCCTTGCACTTTCTTAAAAGTCAGGGGCTTTATCTATGAAAAAGTAGTAAGTAGTTATTTGTAATTGGTAGGAAGCAGCAGCCAGACTTATCATAGTCCATTCTGGCTAATTCAAAATAGTAGGTATGCTTGTTTGGGATGTTTTTAGTGTACCTTAAGCCAAATTATTAGATGCTAGGGCTCAAGAACACGTTACATGTTATTTGGTGTGCTTGTAATCATTTAAAAGTAAATTTTTGCCTTGCCTTTCAAAGGGGGGGCACAGAAGAGGGAGGAGGGGGAAGAGAACGAGGAGAAGAAAGTTAGATATATTATAGAAGAAAACAAAGCAAAAAAACCAAACAAACCAGGCTGAACAAGCCAGTAAGCTGCACACTCCATGGCTTCTGCATCAGCTCTGGCTTCCAGGTTGCTGCCCTGTTTGATTTCCTGCTCTGATCTCCTTTAGTGATGGACTGTGATGTAGAATTGTAAGTTGAAATAGACTCTTTCCTCCCCAAGCTGCTTTTGATCATGGTGTTTTATTACAGCTATAGAAGCCTGACTAAGACACCCAACTACAGAGGTAGTATAATCTCTGTCAAATACTGTGGCATTATTCACAGAGAGAGAACCAAAACACTCTAAAATCTGTAGGGGAGCATCATAGCCTCGCAATAGCCAAGACATTCATGAGAAAGAAAGCTGGAACTATCATACTTCTTAAAGTTATTTTAAAAAACTATATCATCAAAACAGTATACCACAGGTATACTGGGCACAGCTACCTTGCCCAGTGGAATGTAATAGCCCCAGATAATATCAGAAATGTTTGAACGTGAGTACGTGCATGCATACACACACACACACACACACACACACACACTGCACATACAGAGAGAGATGGGAGGGGTGGAAAGAGAGGGAGAGTCGGGAAAAGAAAGGGAGTAGCCACTAAGGGTGGCAGGTGAAGGTATTGGGTAAATGGATGGCGGATATGAAGCTGCAAGCAGGTAAGGATAAACATGTCTAGAGACCCAGTGAGTGGCATAGTACTAGAGGTGTTCAAGTTTGACTTCATCTGGTTTCCTTGCAAAATGAGCTGATACTAGCTATTCTTGTCATCAGCATCATCACCATCTTTATCATCATCAGCAGCAGCAACAAGGGGAATGATTATGGCTATGTTAATTTGCTTCACTATCACCAGCTTTTAACCATCTGTATCCCATAACATTATGCAGTTGTCTTTTAATATGGACAATAAAATTTATTTTAAAAAGTAGATGCATTTAAGGTCTTACCTGTCCCACTTTGTTAATCCCAGATTTAGACACAAACTGTGGAAGAATGTGCTAAATACATACCACGCAAAGCTAAACACTGTGTTGCTGAGTCAACATTATTCTCTTGCTCATAAAAAAAGCTTTAAAATTGTAGTTGGATAGATGGAGTGCTGGGAGCCAGCCCCAGTGGGAGGTGTTCTTCTTGTTGGTTCTTCTTGAGGCAGCGGAGGGGGAAAGAGTGTGGGGGTGGGGTGGGGGGGCTAAGACTTTGTCTTACAAAATTCTGGGGTAAGACTTTGTCTTATGGAAAATTTAGGGTTGCTGTATAATAAACAGTTTACTTATCTAAATCTAAGTTACTATGCTAATGTAGCTGACCTGCCTTCTGTGTTCCTCTGAAGCCAGAGACTGCAGTCTCAGGCACTTAGCACCTTATCCTAAAATAGTAGGAGATTAAGTAAAGGATTAATTGCTAGAGCCTTTCCCCTATTGTCCAGATGCTTCTTGCTTGTCAGGCTAGGGGAAGTTTAGAGCAATAAACTTCTTTTGAGTCAGGAGAAGAGAATAACACTCCCAGAAAGAAAAACTTTATATAAGTGAATATGCATAGTCTCACATAGGTTCATACACAGCTTCAAATATACAGAGATTTCATTTACACATTTCCACACAAATTCAGTTGGGCTCAGCTTACATGCATTCTCACAATTACATACACACACACATGCATACATTCTCACAGTTACATACATACATACACATCCATACTTACATATGCATATGGAGCAAGAGACCAAGCACCAATGCAGAAAGAACTCACTCATTCTGGATGAATAATGAACTCCAATATTTATTGTGTCGAGAAAGTAAACGCTTCCACCCTGTTAATGCTAAATGAATTAAATCCATGTTTATAAGAAAAAAGCTTTGTTCCTTTTAATAAGACTAAGCCTGCCTTCTCCTTACCATGGAACAGAACAGGTCCCATGGTAAGGAGAAGCCTTCCTTCTGCTCTCTTCAGCATCTTCTTTTTTCCTCTTTCCCTCTGCATTCTGCACATAGCTCTCTTAGTTTTTTTTATGTTACCTATAGGTTCTAAGTTATTCCACTCTGCATTCTCCTTCTAATCTTGTTCTCTTCTGACTAAAAATTTCTCCTCAGTTCAGTTCTTCTCTTAGCTCTGTTCTTCTCAGCTCTGTTCCTCTCACCTAAATTCTTCTGGTCTCACTTTTTTCTTTGTCCTCAGCCCTTAAACATCTTTCAGAATACATGATCACATGTTACAAAGTTCATCACAAGTTCACACAAAGAATCAAGTCATAAATCGAAATAGAACTTACAACAGAGAATGTTTACATGCATATCCATGAGGAGTAATTATCTAGCTAAACATCTATCACTTGTCTTTCACAAGTTCATTGAAAGTTTAAAACCATAACTAAGTTATTAGTGAAGTTTTGTGTAGATAAACCCAGCCAATACTTTATCTTCTGTCCTAGCACCTATAATAAATCCTAGTTCTCTTTTTATGACCTTTGGTTAATTGTTTTATAACCTCTTGGAGTGTGCTCTGAGTAGGAGAAAGTCTGGTTGCCGTCTAAGAGCAATTAACTGGTGACACCTGGGAGACTGGCAGAGTTCTCATTGCAGTTTTCACTATCAGAAAAGAACCTATAGCAATCCCACTATAAAAGAGCTTAATAATCACAGATATAATTTTAGGAATTCTTATAGGATCATCATTAAAACTGAAGTCATCTATTTGTCTTCACAGGATCACTATTAGACAAGTGCATCTTTGTGGATCTGCAGAGATCTGCTCCAAAGGTGTGTGCTATCACTTATTGATTATTATATATATTTAATAATAACAGTAAAAGCATATTAATAGCAGAAATCGTTCCTAAAATTAGTCCCTCACAGCCTTGCTTAATGAAGGCTCACCTGTTGTGGATTATATAATAATCCAAAGCAGGCCATTTCAGGATGATCACCTGCTAGTATATTAGCTTGTCCCATTATGGCTCCTGACAATGGAGTGCATTAGTTCTATCAATAAAGCACTCACTCCAGGTTAGAGACATGGAATTTAAGTGTGTATCTTAGACACAACTCTCCATAGGCCAACTTTGTGTTTCAAATAGGCAAGTTTGTGTTCAGCCCTGTACTGGCTGGTTTTGTGTGTCAACTTGACACAAGTTGGAGTTATCACAGAGAAAGGTGCCTCCCTTGAGGAAATGCCTCCATGAGATCCAGCTGTAAGGCATTTTCTCAATTAGTGATCAAGGGGGGAGGGCTCATTGTGGGCAGTGCCATCCCTGGGCTGGTAGTCTTAGGTTCTATAAGAAAGCAAGTTGAGCAAGCCAGGGAAAGCAAGCCAATAAGTAACATCCTTCCATGACCTCTGCATCAGCTCCTGCTTCCTGATCTGCTTGAGTTCTGACTTCCTTTAGTGATGAATAGCAATGTGGAAGTGTAAACTGAATAAATCCTTTCCTCCCCAACTTTTTTCTTGGTCATGATGTTTTTTGCAGGAATAGAAACCCTAAGACACACCCTCTCTGACCTTAACTCTGCCCAGCAAAGTCTAAATATATACCACTGCATTATTTTCCAGAGAGTCAGCACTATACTTGGTCGCTCTCCCAACTGACTCTGTTCCACATTGAAAATTAGTCTCAGAGTATGTTAAGTACAGGTCACAGTGCTAAACAGTCCTCAGCTACTGACACACCTTGTTTCTGTGAGCAGTTGGAACATGGATTATAAGGAGCTATTTGCAACACAAAGCTTCAGCCAATTGAATGGGTCACTATGTGCATCCAAGCAACTAACAAGGTTGCTACTAGGATTAAGAGATGTACAGACAAAAAACTCCAACACCTACTCTACACTGCTGAACTGATATTCAAATGCATACTCATTTAAATTGTTAATCAGGAGGCTGGGGAGACACCTCCATCTGTAAAGTACTTGGCCCTGTGAATAAGAGAACCAGAGTTTGAACTTGAGGGACAACTCCCATGTAAAACATTGGGTGCAGTGGCTTACACCTGTAATCCCAGGGCTAGGGAGGCGGAGACAGGAGGACCCTCAGGGCTTGCTGGCTAGTCAGCTTATCCAAGTTGGAAAGCTCCAGGTTCAATACAGACAGTCCAAGCCAGTCTCAAGGCTACAGGACACTGAAGCCACATGTAGACAACCTCAGAATAACAGAAGTGACATAGAAAGATACCTTGTATTGACCTCTGGCCTCCACCACACATATGTGTTCTTACATGTATGCACATCTACAACTCTCTACACACAACTTACTGAACACAGTATTCAAATATGTCACTAGATGAATACATTGTAGGACAAAATTGAAGGCAGAGGTGTGGAGTGGTGGAGAAAAGCCACCTATATTTGATTCATAACCAGGCCTGGAATTGCCCAAGAATGTGATCATGGTAGGTTCACATAACCTTTGACCTGTAGGGATATGATGGGACCTGTCAAAGGTTTGTTGCAAAGGTTATCCCTATAATGAATAACTAGAAGTATCTTTTGAGACACAGTGAGCATTCTGGGAGTATTAACATATTACAATCCCATCTTCTGCTAAGTATTAAGACCAACTATCAGTTATCTGCTCAATTCTCCAGCTTTTTGCTAGTCATTTTCTGTGCTTAATACTATAAAAAATAGTCCCTGTAAACAAACTGCTAATGTGTTTTGGGTTTTCCATACTAGTCTTTTTTTTAACTTATTTTTTATTATATATTTTCTTTATTTATATTTCAAATGTTATCCCCTTTCCTGGTTTCCCCTCTGAAAACACACCTATCCCACCCACCCGCCCCCGCCCTCACCAACCCACCCACTCCCACTTCCCTGTCCTGGTATTCCCCTATACTGGAGCCTTCTTGAGGCCAAAGGCCTCTCCTCCCTTTGATGTCCAACAAGGACATCCTCTGCTACATGTGCAGCTGGAGCCATGGGTTCCTCCATGTGTACTCTTTGGTTGGTAGTTTAGTCCCAGGGAGCTCAGGGGGTACTGGTTGGTACATATTGTTGTTCCTGCTATGGGGCTTAACGCTCCTCAGCTCTCTGGGTCCTTTCTCTAGCTCCTCCATTTGGGACATTGTGTTCAGTCCAATGGTTGGCTTGGAGCACCCAACTCTGTATTTGTCAGGTACTGGCAGAGCCTCTCAGGAGACATCTATATCAGGCTCAAGTCAGCAGGCACTGTTGGCATCCACATTAGTGTCTGGGTTTGGTGACAGTATATGGGGTAGATCACCAGAGAAGTCTCTGGATGGCCTTTCCTTCAGTCTCTGCTCCACACTTTGTCTCTGTATCTCCTCCCATGGGTATTTTGTTCCTCCTTCTAAGAGGGACCAAAGTATCCACACTTTGGTCTTCCTTCTTGAGCTTCATGTGGTCTGTGAATTGTACCTTGGGTATTCCGAGCTTCTGGGCTAATATCCACTTATCAGTGACTGCATACCATGTGTGTTCTTTTGTAATTGGGTTACCTCACTCAGGATGATATTTTCTAGCTCCATCCATTTGCCTAAGAATTTCACAAATTCATTGTTTTTAATAGCTGAGTACTACTCCATTGTGTAAACGTACCACATTTTCTGTATCCTGTTCCTCTGTTGAGAACATCTGGGTTCTTTCCAGCTTCTGTCTATTATAAATAAGGCTTCTATGAACATAGTGGAGCATGTGTCCTTATTACATGTTGGAGAATCTTCTGGGTATATGCCCAGGAGTGGTATAGCTGGGTCCTCAGGTAATGCTATGTCCAATTTTCTGAGGAACCGCCAAAGTGATTTCCAGAGTGGTTTTACTAGCTTGCAATCCCACCAGCAATGGAGGAGAGTTCCTCTTTCTCCATATCCTCTCCAGCATTTCCTGTCCTCTGAGTTTTTGATCTTGGCCATTCTGACTGGTGTGAGGTTGAATTTCAGGGTTGTTTTGATTTGCATTTTCCTGATGATTAAGGATGTTTAACATTTCTTTGGGTGTTTCTCAACGATCCAATATTCATCAGTTGAGAATTCTTTGTTTAGCTCTGTACCCCATTTTTAATAGGGTTATTTAGTTCTCTGGAGTCTAACTTCTTGAGTTCTTTGTATATATTGGATATTAGTCCTTTATCGAATTTCAGATTGGTAAAGATCTTTTCCCAATCTGTTGGTTGCCGTGATCACTATTGCCAGTGTCCTTTGCCCTACAGAAGCTTTGCAATTTTATGAGGTCCCATTTGTCAATTCTTGACCTTAGAGCATAAGCTATTGGTATTCTATTCAAGAAAATTTGCCCTGTGCCCATGTGATCCAGGTTCTTCCCCAATTTCTCTTCTATTAGATTCAGTGAATCTGGTTTTTTATGTGGAGTTCCTTGATCCACATGGACTTGAGCTTTGTACAGGGGGATAAGAATGGATTAATTTGCATCCTTCTACATGTTGACTGCCAGTTGACCCAGCAGAATTTGTTGAAAATGCTGTCTTTTTTCTACTGGATGATTTTAGCTCCTTTGTCAAATATCAAGTGACTATAGGTGTGAGGGTTCATTTCTGGGTCTTCAGTTCTATTCCATTGATCTACCTGCCTGTCCCTGTACCAATATCATGCTGTTTTTATCACTATTGCTCTGTAGTATAGCTTGAAGTCAGGGATGGTGATTCCACCAGAAGTTCTTTTATTGTTGAGAATAGCTTTTGCTATCCTGTGCTTTTTGTTATTCCTGATAAATTTGGAAATTGCTCTTTCTAACTCTATGAAGAATTGAGTTGGAATTTTGATGGGGATTGCATTGATTCTGTAGATTGCTTTTGGCAAGATGGCCATTTTTTTTTTTTTTTTTTTTTGGTTTTTCGAGACAGGGTTTCTCTGTGTAGTCCTGGCTGTCCTGGAACTCACTTTGTAGACCAGGCTGGCCTCGAACTCAGAAATCCTCCTGCCTCTGCCTCCCAAGTGCTGGGATTAAAGGCGTGCGCCACCACCGCCCGGCTGGCCATTTTTTACTATATTAACCCTGACAATACATTAGCATGGGAGATCTTTCCATCTTCTGGGCTCTTCTTCAAGCTCTTTCTTCAGAGACTTGAAGTTCTTGTCATACAGATCTTTCATTTGCTTGGTTAGAATTACACCAAGGTATTTTATATTATTTGTGACTATTGTGAAGAGTGTCATTTCCCTAATTTCTTTCTCAGCCTCTTTATTTTTTGAGTATAGGAAGGTTAGTGATTTGTTTGAGTTAACTTTATATTCATCCACTTTGCTGAAGTTGTTTATCAGGTTTAGGAGTTCTCTGGTGGAATTTTTGAAGTGGCTTAAGTATACCATCATATCATCTGCAAATCATGATACTTTGACTTCTTCCTTTCCAATTTGCATCCCTTTGACCTCCTTTTGTTGTCTAATTGCTCTGGCTACGTCCTCAAATACTAGAGAAAGAGTGGACAGCCTTTTAGTTTGATGTTGGCTACTGGTTTGCTGTATATTGCTTTTACTATATTTAGGTATGGGCCTTGAATTCCTGATCTTTCCAAGATGTTTATCATGAAGACAGATTGGATTTTGTCAAATGCTTTTTCAGCATCTAATGAAGTGACCATGTGACTTTTTTCTTTGAGTTTGTTTATATAGTGAATTACATTGATGGATTTCCTTACATTGAACCATCCCTACATCCCTGGGATGGAGCCTACTTGATCATGGTGGTTGATTGTTTTGATGTGTTCTTGGATTCAGTTGGAAAGAATTTTATTGAGTATTTTTGCATCGATATTCATAAGGGAAATTGGTCTAAAGTTCTTTTTCTTTCTTGGGTCTTTGTGTGGTTTAGGTATCATAGCAATTGTGGCTTTATAAAATGAACTGGGTAGTGTTCCATATGTTTCTATTTTGTGAAATAGTTTGAAGAGTATTGGTATTAGGTCTTCTTTGAAGGTCTGATAGTACTCTGCATTGAACCCATCTGGTCCTGGACTTTTTTTTGTCGGGAAATTATTAATGGCTGCTTCTATTTCTTTAGGGGTTATGGGATTGTTTAGATCATTTATCTGATCCTGATTTAACTTTGTTACCTGGTATCTGTCTAGAAAATTGTCCATTTCCTCTAGATTTTCCAGTTTTGTTGAGTATAGGCTTTTGTAGTAGGATCTGATGATTTTTTAGATTTCCTCAGTATCTGTTGTTGTGTCTCCCTTTTCATTTCTGAATTTTTTTGAAAGGCATGTTCTTTTACTGAAAAAGGAAGTAAAAATATTTTATGATAAAATTAAAGATTTACATGAAAAATATTTCCAGTAAAATAGAAGAGATATATAGTAAAACACATTAAAATTTACAATTTTCATGGAAAATTAAAGTGTAAAATTGTAGACATAAAAACATCGCTAAATTAATTGAAAAAGGAAGTAGAGACACTTTATGATAGAATTGAAGATTTCTGTGAAAAATATTTCTGATAAAATTGTGGAAAAATATAGAAAAACATGTTCAAATTGAAAATTATGAAAAATTTTATATAGATATAATAATGGTAGGCATAAAAGTATTTCTATGTTGATTAAAAGTGGAATTATAAATATTTCCTGATACAGTTGAAGATTTACATGGAAAATATTTCTGATAAAATTGAAGAAATATATAGAAAAATGTTAAAATTGAAGATTATCATGGAAAACTATACAAATAAATTGGTAGGCATAAAAATAATTCTAAGTTGGTTGAAAGTGGAATTATAAACATTTTCAGGTAAAATTTTAAGATTTCCATGGAAAATATTTCTGATAAAATTCAAGAAATATAGAAAAAAACATGTTAAAATTAATTGTTTCATGGAAGATTATACAGATAAAATTGTACACTTAAAAAAACCTTTCTAAATTAATTGAAAGTGGAATTAAAAACATTTTGTGATAAAATTATAAATTTACAAGGAAAATAGTTGTGATAAAAGAGAAGAAATACAAAGAAAAACATGTTAAAATTGAAGATTATCATGAAAAATGATGCAGATAAAATGGTAGACATAAAAATATTACTAAATTAATTGAAAGAGGAATTACAAACATTTTCTGATAAAATTGAAGATTTACATGAAAAATATATCTGTTAGTCTATTTCTTTTTATTGGGGAATCAAGTCCATTGATGTTAAAAGATATTAAGGAAAAGTGATTGTTGCTTCCTGTTATTTTTGATGTTATTTTTATGTTTGTGTGGTTATCTTCTTTTGGGTTTGTTGGAAGAAGATTACTTTCTTGCTTTTTCTAGGTTGTAGTTTCCCTCCTTGTGTTGACATTTTCCATCTATTATCCTTTTCTAAGAACCAGCTCCTGGTTTGGTTGATTCTTTGTATAGTTTTTTTGTTTGTTTGTTTGTTTGTTTCTACTGGATTGATTTCAGCCCTGAGTTTGATTATTTCCTGTAGTCTACTCCTCTTGGATGTATTTGCTTCTTTTTGTTCTAGGGCCTTCAGATGTGGTGTCAAGCTGTTAGTGTATGCTCTTTCCAGTTTCTTTTTGGAGGCACTCAGAGCTATGTGTTTTCCTCTTAGCATTGCTTTCATTGTGTCCCATAAGTTTGGGTATGTTGTGCCTTTGTTTTCATTAAATTCTAGAGTCTTTAATTTCTTTATTTCTTCCTTGACCAAGTTATTGTTGAGTAGAATGTTGTTCAGTTTCCATGTGTATGTGGGCTTTCTGTTGTTTTTGTTGTTATTGAAGCCAACCTTAGTCCGTGGTGATCTGATAGGTGCGTGGAATTATTTCAGTCTTCTTATATCTGATGAGGTCTGTTTGTGACTGAGTATATGGTCCTTCCTTATCTTTTTTGACTACTTTAGGTTGAAAGTCAATTTTATTTGATATTAGAATGGGTACACCAGCTTGTTTCTTGGGACCATATGCTTGGAAAATTGTTTTCCAGCCTTTTACTCTGAGGTAGTGTCTGTCTTTGTGCCTGAGGTGAGTTTTCTATATGCAACAAAATGTTAGATCCTGCTTAATGTGTCTAGTCTGTTAGTCTATGTCTTTTTATTGGGGAATCGAGTCCATTGATGTTAAGAGATATTAAGAAATAGTGATTGTTGCTTCCTGTTATTTTTGATGTTCTTTTTATGTTTGTGTGGTTACCTTCTTTTGGGTTTGTTGAAAGAATACTTTCTTGCTTTTTCTAGGGTGTGGTTTCCCTTCTTGTGTAGCTGTTTTCTATCTATTATCCTTTGGAGGGCTGGATTTGAGGAAAAATATTGTGTAAATTTTGTTTTATCATGAAACAAATTGATTTCTCCATCTATGGTAATTGAGAGTTTTGCTGGGTATGGTAGTCTGGGCTGGCATTTGTGTTCTCTTAGGGTCTGTACGAGATCTTCCCAGGATCTTCTAGGTTTCTTGGTCTCTGGTGAGAAGTCGTGTATTTCTGATAGGTTTGCCTTTATATGTTACTTGACCTTTTTCCCTTAGTGCTTTTAGTGTTCTTCTTTGTTTAGTGCATTTGGTGTTTTGATTATTATGTGACAGGAGGAATTTCTGTTCTGGTCCAATCTATTTGGAGTTCTGTAGGCTTCTTGTGTGTTCATGGGCATCTCTTTCTTTAGGTTAGAGAAGTTTTCTTCCATAATTTTGTTGAAGATATTTACTGGCCCTTTAAGTTGTAAATCTTTGCTCTCTTCTATACCTACAACTTTTAAGTTTGGTCTTCTCATTGTTTCCTGGATTTCCTAGATGTTTGGTTTTAGGAACTTTTTTCATTTTTGCATTTCTTTGACTGTTGGGTCAATGTTTTCTATGATATCTTTAGCACCTGAGATTCTCTCTTCTGTCTCTTTTATTCTGTTTTTGATGCTTGCATCTATGACTCCTGATTTCTTTCCTAGGTTTTCTATCTTCAGATTTGTCTTCCTTTGTGATTCCTTTATTGTTTCTACTTCCATTTTTAGATACTGGATAGTTTTGTTCACTTCCTTTACTTGTTTGTTTGTGTTTTCAAGCAATTCTTTAAGGGATTTTTGTGTTTCCTCTTTAATGACTTCTATCTGTTTACCCATGCTCTTCTGTATTTCTTTAAGGGAGTTATTTATGTTCTCTATTAGCATCATGAGGTGTGATTTTAAGTCCAAATCTTGCTTTTCTGGTGTGTTGGGGTAGCCAGGATTCACTGTTGTGGGAGAACTGGGTTCAGATGATACTGTGTTGTCTTGGTTGATTCTGTTGGTAAAGTTCTTGCGTTTGCCTTTTGCCATCTGGTTATTTCTGGTGTTAGGTGGTCTTGCTGTCTCTGACTGTGACTTGTCTGTCCTGCAAGCCTGTGTGTCAGTACTCCTGGGAGACCAGTTTTCTCTGGGAGGGATTTAGGTATGGAGTGCTGTGGTACAGGGTCAGCCCATGTGTGCAGACAGAAACCAGAAGGTCCTGTCCCTAGCTGATCCTTGGTTCCTGTGTCCTGATGGCTCTGGGTAGGTTCCTCTTGTGCCAGGAATTTGAAGAGAAGTGATGGTCTTACTTGTGCAAGCAGGTGTGTAGGCACTCTTGGGACACCAGTTCTCTTGTGGTGGTATTTGTGCATGTAGCTCTGTGGCCCAGGATCAGCTTTGGGCTCAGATGGAAATCAAAAGACTCCTGTCGCAGGCTGCCCCTGGGCTCTTGTGTCCTCAGGGTTTGGGGCAGATTCCTCTGAGCAGCAGAGGTGGTCCTACCTCTGTGCTCTCAGGCCTCTCCACACTCCTGGGAAGTTAGCTATCTCCCCGAGTCACCTGAGAATGGAGCCCTGTGGCAGAGGATGTTTTCCAGTCTCAGACAGAAACTGGAAGTTTCCTGCCTGAGGGTTCTGGACAGGTTCTTCTGAGCATCAGGGATGGTCCTACCTGTGCTCTTAGGCCTGTCCACTCTCCTGGGAGGCTTGCTATCTCCCTGTGCCACCTGGATATGGAGCTCTGTGGCAGAGGATCTCAGTACTAGTCTTTATGAAGTATCTCCAAGCTGAATGCATAAGAGGGTATCTTGCCTATCTGCTAAAGCTGTATCCTGTCTACACTATGGGCCACCAGGACTAGATCCCCAGGCCTACAGGACTCTCCATAATCTGGAAGCAGACATCAGGTTGAATTAAGGGGAGCATTTGAAAAAGAGGGGCACCTTCCTAACTCACACACAGTGTTTGTGGAAGCAAATAGATTGGAAGGTGATTTGTTCCCTACAGATGCATTCCTTTCTCTATCAATTAGGAGCTAATGTTGCTCACATGTGCCCACTGAACTCCATTCCCTTATGACTTGGTCTGTCTACAGGGCCTTCTGAACCCCTTTCCTTGCTCTTCCACTTCCCAAGTCTCCTGCTCATTTTTGCTCTGAGGCCCTTGAGTTTTTCTTTGAAAGCACGAGGCATGATCTGTACCCAGTGGGCTGTCAGAACAATTGGCGGTGTTCAGCATGTCTTTTGCATACCCACCCATGACAAAGCCACAAGTGTAAGAAGGAAACATCGTGTACACTCCTTCAATCCTTACCTGTTGTCCTGGCTTGCTTCTCTGTTCCTGTGATAAAACATCATTGACCAAAAGCAACTTGGGGAAGGAAAGGGACTATTTTATTTTGTGGGCCACAGTCCATCATTGAAGGATGCCTAGGTAGGACATCAAGGCAGAAGTTCAAAGTAGAAACTGACTGAGGTACATTGCTTTCTAGTTGCTCAGCTATTTTTCTTGTACAGTCCAGGCACACCTACCTAGCAATGGTACTGCCCACAGTGGGCTGATCTCTGCTACATTAATTAGTAATTAAGAAAATGTCCCACTGGTGTGCTCACAAGACAATCTTGGAAACTTTTCAGTGAGGCCCACTCTTCCCAGGTAACTCTAGTTTGTGTCAAATTGATAGCAGAAGGTAACTATGATACCTGTTTCTTCCCCACATCCCCCATAAGCACTCTGTTGCTAAAGAACAGCTGCATTTTCTAGAATCCTATGTAAACACAATCAGAGTCCATGCTAGGGGTGTTGCTGCTATTGCTACTCATTTATTTCTTGGTCTGACTTCTCTCAGCACAAATGTTGTAAGAAACACCCTGCTGTTGGGTGTATCAGCAAATCTTTTTTTCTGAATTGCATTACATGGTGGAGAGAGACCATTCTCCTGGGGATGACCTTTAGCTATTTCTTGTTTGGGGATAATTGTGGATAAAGGTGATATAAGGGCACACATTCTGTGTGCCTTCCTTCCTCAGGCAGAATTTTGAGGGTTACATGGTAGGCACATGGATGGGGTGAGAATATAGCTCAGTTGATAGCAGCATGCTCACCTAGTGTGCACAAAACCCTGGGTATTATTTCCAGCACCTATAAACTGGGTGTGGTGGTGCATTCTTGCTATCCCAGAACTCTGTGTTGGGATGTTTTGACAATAAGATAACAAGGAGGGCTGTCTTGGAGTGCTGAGGAGCACCTCACAAGGGCCTCTCATGTTCTTTATAGCCTATTCAGAAAGAAGCACTTGCAGAAACTCTCCAAATTGGGGATGGTGAGAATGACCAGTGGTTAAGAGCACTGACTGCTCTTTCAGAGGACCTTGGTTCAATTCCCAGCACCCACACGACAGCTCACAACTGTATAACTCTAGTCTCAGGGAATCTGATGACCTCTTCTGGCTTCTGTGGATACCAGACATATATGTGATGCACAGATATACAGGCAGGCAAAGCACTCACATACATACAAATAAGTAAAATATTAAAACAGAAAAGAAACTGTCCAAAATAGTGAAGCCCCTTTCTGGTCCAGACGGACATCGAGTCTGCTTCGTGTGTCTTCAGAGCCCTGAGAACGTGAGGGTAGCTGTCCAGGGACGGGTCCTAGGGAGGAGGGGTGAATGTATTCTCAAGGATGAATCTTTAGTATTCAGAGAGTAGAAGAATGTGGAGAGATAGGAGTGCAAGCAGCTCTGAACAAATGTAAACACTGAGGCACAGATCCACTTCCTGGAGCTGAGCATGCCTGGTACATACAAACACACATAAGTTAAAAAAATCTTAAAAAATTAAAGAAAAACTTTAGATGTTTACATGTCCACATGTTATGTTGGTGCATGTGAGTGCAGTGCCTGAGACAGCCAGAAGAGGACACTGGCTCTCCCCAGAACTGGAGTTATAGTTGCTGTGAACTTCCCAATGTAGTACTGGGAATAAAGCTCGGGTCCTGTGCAAGAGCGACCATTGCTCCTAACCACTGGGCCATCTCTCCAGTCCCTTTACATTTTTACATTTTACTTATTTTTTGGGTGTAGGTGTGCATGTGCTTGCATGCCACAGTACTGTGTGGTGATCAGAGACAACTTATAGGAATTAGTTCGGTCCTTCCATGGTAGGTCCCAGGGATTGGATTCAAGCCACCAGGCTTGGTGGCAATGCTTTTATCTACTGGGCCATCTCATGGTACCTCTTCTACCTTATCAGTAGTGTCCTTTGGCTTCAGCAGTTTTTCAATGTCTTATGATTTATCTTTGTGTGTGTTTAGTGTCATATCAAGAAACTACCACCAACCCCAAGGACAGTAAATATAAAGGAACAATCACAGCTATCACAACTACAAGTCAACTGAAAATAAGACCTCAACAGTCTATGATGTCACACTTCCTAGCACAACTATTAGTCCAAGGAGGAAGCAGTCAGAATTGGCAAGAGTGTGGAGAACCTGGAACTCCAAGCATTACTGGTGGGGTTGTAAACCCATAGTGTGTGAATACACACACACACACACACACACACATATATAGATATTGCTGGCTTACATTGAACCATATCTCAGAAGAGTTGCAATCATACCTTTCATGTGATTTGCATTTAACTATAATTTTTTTAAAAATTAAAGAAGAAATTTAAGTTTTATATCTTTTACCATAATGTGAAATGATCTGAATGTTAAATTCTTACATCTAGTGCTGTCCCTCTTACCTGAAACCCTGTTCACAGATGGTTCCATTGTAGATCCATGTGTGGTGATTCTCACCCAGACTCTTCATTCGTGCTGCTACTATAGACTCCGAGCTTTTCATCACACTGTGAAGTGTGGTGATATATACATGTGTGTGTGTGTGTGTGTGTGTGTGTGTGTGTGTGTGTGTGTGCTGGGAATTGAACCCAAGGCTTTGTGCATGCAGACAGTATTCCGTCACCTCCACCACTAGCACCTCTTCATCATGTTTGCATGGCTCAGAGCTCATACCCCTGTTATCTCATGTGTGCTCCCTAGCTAGGCTACTTACTTACCCCTGAAGGTCATGTGGCCCCTGTGAAGGTCACATTCTGAATTGCTGCCTGCAGCTTGAATGCTGTTTTTTGTGTTTTTAGATGGAACTCCTATCAGTTATTCACATCTGTAAGACTATGTTTAGCTAATTCTTCCCAAGTGACCACACCATTACACAATCCCCCAGCAGTGGATAAACAGTCCTGCTGTAATTTAAAGCTTTAGTGAATACATACTGCTTCCTGGTGTTTTCATGTGCTTTTCTTTCTTACCAGGATGACTTTAGGGCGTCTTGTGTGCTTTTCCTGTCATCTGCACATCTTCACTGTTGAAGTGTCTACTGCAGTGATTCTCAACCTTCCTAACTGCCATCACCCTTTAATAAATATAGTTCCTCAGGTAGCAGTGACCCCCCCAACCATAAAATTATTTTCATTGCTGCTTTATAACTGCAATTTTGCTACTGTCATGAATTCTCCTGTAAGTGTTTGTGTTTTCTGATGCTGCTAGGCAAACCGCATGAAAGCATCATTCAGAAAGGGGTTTTGACCCACAGGTTGAGAACCAATTATCCAGACATTTGCTAACTGGTCCCTTGGTGCTCAGAATTGAACCCATGGCCCTGGGTTCCCCAAGAACCTCCATATCACTCAGTCATACCCCTAACCACATGTTGTAGTCGTGGCTTTCTGGGAACTCATGGCACCCTGTCCCATCTTCTGGAGTGCCCATGGCCCTGGGTTCCCCAAGAACCTCCATATCACTCAGCCATACCCCTAACCACATGTTGTAGTCGTGACTTTCTGGGAACTCATGGCACCCTGTCCCATCTTCTGGAGTGCTGAGATCACAAATGCCTGTGCCACTATTCATCTTTACATCCATTTTCTGTCTTCTTTTGTTGAGTTTTAGAGTTTACCTATATATTTTAGATAGTTTTAAAAATGGGTTTTTCAAGTATTTTCTTCAAGTCTGTGGTTCATCATTTTGTTCTCTTAACAGCATCTTTTACAGAGTAGACGCTTGACATTTAATTTATTTTTGAGCCCAATTTGGGCTTCCTGTGTTGCCAAAGATTGCCTAGTATTGACGGTCCTGTCTCTACCTCTCATGTGCCATCACAGGAGACTTGATGAAGTGCTGGGAATCCAGCTCAGGGCTTTGTATATGATGGACGAGTCCTCTACTGACTGAATCATATCTCCAGGACAACAGTTTACATCTTAATAAAAACTACATTAATTTGTTTTAATGGAGAGACTTTTAGTATCACATTAAAAAGCACTACACACAAATGATGAATCCTTTGACAGGTGGACAGAAACTCTGTGCTGATTGGCAAGTTCTGATTTGGAAAAAGAAAAAATAAAGATAAAAAGCACTACAAACCCAAGGACATGCAGATTTCCTTTTGTATTTTATTTTGATAATTTTTGCAAGTCTACTGGTTATTTTAAGTAAAATTTTAGAAAAGCTTTATTTACATTCCACATGATTTCCCCTTTCCCGGTTCCCCCCCCCAAAGTCCCATAAGCTCTTTTCCCTCTCCCTGTTCCCCATTTACCTAAGAATTTCATGAATTCATTGTTTTTAATTGCTGAGTAGTATTTCATTGTGTAAATATACATGGAAAATATCTCTGATAAAATTGAAGAAATATGTAAAAAAACACGTAAAGATTATTTCATGGAAAAATTATACAGATAAAATGGTAGGCATAAAAATATTGCTAAGTTGATTGAAAGTGGAATTATAAACATTTTCTGATAAAATTGAAAATCTACAAGGGAAATATTTTTGATAAAACTCAAGAAATATATAGAAAAACACGTTAAAACTATTTCATGAAAAATTATACAGATAAGATGGTAGGCATAAAAATATTCCTAAATTGATTGAAAGTAGAATTATAAACATTTTCTGATAAAATTGGAGATTTACATGGAAAATATTTCTGATAAAATTGAAAAAATATATGGAAAATCATTAAAATTGAAGATTATCATGGAAAATTATACAGATAAAATGGTAGGCATAAAAATATTTCTAAGTTGATTGAAAGTGAAATTATAAACATTTTCTGATAAAATTGAAGATTTACATGAAAAATATCTCTGATAAAATTGAAGAAATATATAAAAAACACGTTAAGATTGAGTTTTTCATGGAAAAATTATACAGATAAAATGGTAGACAAAAAAATTACTAAATTTAAAGAGGAATCACAAACATTTTCTGATAAAATTGAAGATTTACATGAAAAATATTTCTGTTAGACTATGTTTTTTGTTGGGGAATTGAGTCCATTGATGTTATAAGATAGTAAGGAATAGTGATTGTTGCTTCCTGTTATTTTTGATGTTCTTTTTATGTTTGTGTGGTTACTTTCTTTTGGGTTTGTTGGAAAAAGATTTCTTTCTTGCTTTTTCTAGGATGTAGTTTCCCTCCTCGTGTTGGCATTTTCCTTTGTAGGGCTGGATTTGTGGAAAGATGTTGTGTAAATTTGGTTTTATCATGGAATATCTTGTTTTCTCCATCTATGGTAATTGAGAGTTTTGCTGGGTATAGTAGTTTGGGCTGGCATTTGTGTTTTCTTAGGGTCTGTATGAAATCTGCCCAGGATCTTCTAGCTTTCATCATCTCAGGTGAGAAGTCTGGTGTAATTCTGATAGGCCTGCCTTTACAGGTTACTTGAACTTTTCCCCTTATTGCTTTTAATATGCTTTCTTTGTTTAGTGCATTTGGTGTTTGATTATTATGTGCCGGGAGGACTTTCTGGTGTGGTCCAGTCTGTTTGGAGTTCTGTAGGCTTCTTGTATGTTCATGGACATCTCTTTCTTTAAGTTAGAGAAGTTTTCTTTTAGCATTTTGTTGAAGCTATTTCCTGGCACTTTAAGTTGGAAATCTTCACTCTCTTCTATACCTATAATCCTTAGGTTTGGTCTTCTCATTGTGTCCTGGATTTCCTGGATGTTTTGGCTCGGGAGCTTTTTGCATTTTCTTTAACTGTTGAATCAATGTTTTTTATGGTATCTTCAGCCCCTGAGATTCTTTCTTCTATCTGTTGTATTCTGTTGTTGATGCTTCCATCTATGACTCCTGAATTCTTTCCAAGATTGTCTATCTCCAGAGATGTCTCACTTTGTGAATTCTTTATTGTTTCTACTTCCATTTTTAGATCCTGGATGGTTTTGTTCAGTTCCTTCTCTCGTTTGTTTGTGTTCTCCTGTAATTCTTTCAGAGATTTTTGTGTTTCCTCTTTAAGGGCTTTTACCATTTGACCCATGTTCTCCTGTATTTTTTTAAGGGAGTTCCTTCTTGATGTCCTCTAACAACATCGTGAGATGAGACTTTAAATCCAACTCTTGCTTTTCCAGTGTGTTGGGGTATCCGGGACTTGCTGTGGTGGGAGAACTGGGCTCTGATGCTGCCAAGTAGCCTTGATTTCTGTTGGTATGGTTCTTGCGCTTGCCTTTTACCATCTGGTTATCTCTGGTGTTATTTGGTCTTGTTGTCTCTGGCTGGAGCTTGCCCCTCTTATGGGTCTGTAAAACTCTGTCTGTACTCCTGGGCGACCAACTCTCTTCTGGCAGGGTCTGTGCACACAAGGCTGTGGAGCTGTCTGGTTCCCTGCTGCAAATGGCAGTCAGAAGGGAAGACTCCTGTCCTTGCTGCTCCACTGATCTTATGCCTTGTGCGTTCCTAGCTGTACCCCTCCAGAGAGAAGGTGGAGATCTTACCTCTGCACTCAGAAGTGAAGTTGCTGCTGGGAGATCACTCTCTCCTGGCGGGCTAAACACAGAAGGCTTTGGAGCTGCCTGGTTCCCTGTTGCAGATGGCGGCTGGAAGGGAAGACTCCTGTCCCAGCTGCTCTACTCGCAAGTTAACATTTATTTATGTGTTTATTTATTTACTTTCCGATTCAAGTTTGTTTTTGGAGAGAAATCACAACACAGAGAGAGGTGCAGTTCTAAGATGTGACAACAGAATGGTCCCCTAAGTTGGGGAAGCACCACTTACAGTGTCCTGCTGGAGTGCAAGAGTCAACTCGTGGCCTGTGTCTGCCTTTTTGATGGTATATTTGTGGCTCATTTTCTTACAGTGTAAAGCAGGTGAAATCATATCAAAAAACTGAAAGAGATAGCCTGGTTAAAACTCAAAACATTGTTCAGGCTTAAGAATATTTCTTACACCAGTTTTTAAAGTCTTTGTTGCTGACGAATTCTCAGTTTAATGGGTGGTCTATTTTGCAATGATGTATAAAATGATCTGTGTCACCAGCTGGCTCTCTGCACTGCACGGATTTTATTATGTCAAGCTTTGGCATATACTGTAGAGTGACAAGACTGGGGTCTTTCATTCTTTCTAGGATTTGCATGTTTTAAACAAAACTAGATTTTCCTAAAGGTAATTTCACAGTCTGCTTTGAGCCTGATACCCTGTGTGCATGTGGAGGCCAGAAAAAAGACTGCCTTTTTCCCTTGAGGCAGGGCCTCTCTCTGAGCCTGTATCTAGACTGGCAGACGGTATCCCTGTGGTCTGTGTCTCTTTGTATTTCCTCCCTACAGCACTGTTGTAACAGGAATACACTTGAAAAATCAGTCCTGAGGATTAGACTGAACTCACAGGCCAGGCCATTCTTGATGCTCAGCTGTAGAAGACATTTTACAGAGAAGTAGTATATCACACTGATGTCAGATGCCAACGCTCTGTGTGCTGGTTCTGATGGCTCTGATATCTACCTACCATGTAACTTTTAAAAAAAGATTTATTTTATTTTTTGTATATAACTGTTTACCTCTGCCTATGAGTAAGTGCACCAAGTAAGGCACAGGATGAGATACAATATGGCCATAAGCTTCTCCAGCCCCTTTGTTTAAATTTCCCTGTGTTAGTTCAGGGTTGCCTAAAACTCACTATGTAGTTCTGTCTGGTCTTGAAATTCTGCTTTTTAAGATCCAATATTTAAAGACATACACTTATTAGCGTATTTTTCTTTCTGCTGGAGAAAATTCTGCTGGTATGTTTGATGGTTAACCTTCATTGTCAATTTGATTGGATTTTGAATCACCATGTGTTGCTAAAATTCCTTCCTCCCCAGGAAGAGATAAACCCTGTCTTCAGCTATTCCTAAGGTTCCAAAGACAAATGGAGGAACACATTCCACTGACATTCATTCTGGGGAACCACTGAGTTTATTGGGTTTACAGAATAATGGGTGAGAGGTTATAGGCAGGAAGTGGGTGGTCTTAAAGCAGCCACACTAGAAGTCTACATTCGGATGATCAGTCCCCATAGATTGTGATCTTGACGTGTTGAAACAAATGCTGGAAACAGAACCAGCTTCCTCAGACCTTTGGCTGCTACAAGCACCCCTTTCCGTCCTTCAGTGCACGAGCCCGCAGCCCACCCCCACCCCCACCCCCACGGTCTTGTACTCTGTACAGCCTAGGTTCAGCAATGTTCTGTACAGTCCCAAACTTCTGCTTAAACATGCTCCTGTTTGCCCAGTGGATACAGAATGAGGATGTAAATTAAATTTCTCTTCTGATAAAACACCACGACCTATGGGCCAATCTGATGTAAGCATTCTCACAGTCGAGATTCCTTCTTCCCAAATGACTGTAGTTCCTGTCAGGTTGAGAAAAACTAAGAAGTCCAAGGCTCTGTGTCTTCCTCTCTTCCTTCCCTCCATTTCAGCACACACAGCTGCTGCAACTGAGGTCTTTTGATGTGTGAATGACCTTACATCTTTTTTTTTTTTTGCAATTTTGAAAATCTGTAAATAAAATGGAATAACACCAGTAAATAAGTACTTTTTGGAAACCCTTGAAATTCCATTTAAGATGGTGTCTAAAACGGAGCCTAGGCCAAGCTAAAAACTACTGTACCTGAGCTAGCACTGTGCACAGCTGTAGCCAGAGCTGTGCCTGTACCTGCAAAGGGACCAATCTGCTCTGATGTATGATGCTCTTCACCCCCACCAACTGATGTAGCTTTTGATTTCTTTAACCAAGTTCTCTGTTCTCTTTTCTGGATATACTTTGGCTTTACTCAAATCAACCTTCCAAATAGCAGTTCCTGAGAGTCTAAATAAAGCTATTTTGCAGTTACAATCTCCATATTGACCACTGATCATGCTTTAATCTAAGGTTTTGAAGAAGGCGAACTTCACCAACCATTGAAGCGATACCACGCCATTGCTGTAAGTGGTCACACAGTGTCCTCTGGTGGTCATTAGAGAGAACTGCATGCAATGCTCCGGGGTTCCGCGGTCCAAACTAGTGTATTGTTATTTAAAACCGTAACTATTGGACTCATTGTTTTGAGAGTGGGGTTGCCATGTTGATGAAGTCCACGTACAGAATGTAAGATTAATATAGAAGTTGGATCTTAGAATTTGTATGTCTATGAGAATAATCTATTGGCTCGGGCTGGACAACTAGTTGTTAAGAAAGGATTCAGAAAACTTTCCGTCTCCAAGAATCCTGATGATGAAAGTCACGGATACCAGCTCACCACAGTGAACTTGAACTCAGTCCAACTGTTCCCCAGTCCCCATTCTCTGGCTTGGCTGCAGAAGGGTCCCAGTATAAATGTAAATTCCAGTTATTTACGGTGTCTGTGGCTCTCTATTAAGTTGTGTCAATACATATTCAGATCTAAATGAATCGGGAGAATTTCTTGAATGGAAAACAAAATGTAGCAACTCTCTTAATGATTAGTGAATTGTTTCAATCAAATGACCAAGAAAGCCAATCCCTTCCCTTGCACCCACTCCTGATTTCTTGTCATATTGAAGCGGCTCCTGTTTAGAATGATGTTCAGAGTCTCCTTCCAGATTCCATGTTCCTCTGGTATGTGAAATCCAGTGTAACCGTAGCTCTCACAAAGAGATGACAGTGCTAATACTACCTTGGAAGGTAGTGGGTTTGGGATGTAGCTCAGTGGTAGAGAGCTTGCCTAATTTGTTCAAGGCCTAGGTGTGGTCTTTAACAGTGTGCACATATACACTACACACACACACATACACACACTACACACATACTACACACACACACACTAACACAGACACCAAATTAAAATAACCCAGACAGAAGAGGTAGGTGACATTATCATGAGAGTCATCTATCCTCCAAGAGTGACACATACCTTGACAGACAAAAATCCACTCAGAACAGTCAGCTTCCTCTCCTCCCCAGGCACATTTCCTGATGTGGCAGCTGCCTGCATCCTAGATGCTGGGCTGTGAGTAGATGTGTCCCTTTGCACCAAAACATCCTGATGTGTTTGTGGTGCCCCATGCTATCTTAGCCTTCTCTTGGCTGCAGATGGAACAGATGGAATAACTCTTCTCTCTGCATCATACTGTGGAAGGAAGCTTACCTGTCCATCAGAGATACCAGCTTCAACAGTCAGTGAACAAGCAATACAACTCTGGAGTACCGGTCCTCCAGCCCAGCACACATGCTTGAGGCCTGTGGTTTGGGCAGCTAGTGTTCATGCAGTCAGCGTAGACATTAGGTGTGTGTGGCCGCTGATATTGGTGATTTACTTAAACTTGATTTTTTTTTTCTGGATCAACCATTGTTAACTTTTTCTGGGGAGATGAACAGATATTTACTTACCCACATAGGCAACCAACAAAAGACCAAAGAAATAATACCACTCAAGTATAGCTTGGTGAAAACCAAAGAATTTAACTGGTGTTACCTACAAGATCACAAGCAACTTACAGATACAAGTTGCTGGGAGTTCAAGCTGGCAAACACCAAGTCATGCCTGGAGGCGGTGCTCCACATTATTCTCTGAACTAGATGGGGTTCAGATAATTAGCTGTGTGCATTAATGTTCTGTAGCTATGTCTAAGACCCATGAGGGAACCACCTTCATGACAGAAGATTTGATTTGGACCAACATTTCACAGGGTTAGACTCAGTTGCTTTAGCAGAACGTCATGGTGGCTACAGGATGCGTGGACTCCTTACTCATGGGAGGTTGAAAGGAGGAGGAAGATCAGGAGTTGGAACAGTAGTGAGGAAGGGAAGGGGAGAGGATGAGTAAGAGAAAAGAAGAAGAGGGAAGAGGAAGAGAAAGAGAGGGAGTGGAGAAAGGAGGAAGGAGGAAGAGGGGAGCAGAGGAAGGAGGAAGGAGAAACACGAGGGAGAAGGCACCACTGTCAAAGACACACACACACACACACACACACACACACACACACACACACACACACACACACACATCCAAAATCTCCCAAAATAGCATTACCACCACCTGGGACCAAATGTTCAACATACTTGGAGACATTTGGGAACATTTCACATTTAAGCCAGGAAACTGGTGTTGCACAGTTTCCACCATGCGCTTCCATAGGGAACCCTGCTTTCTGCTAGGTGACCATGGCTCCTGCATAGCATGTCAGCAGATGCATCATGCAGCTAAAGGAGCGATGCTTCTGTTGGTGTGCTGCTTTCTTCTTGGATTGTTTCTCTCTCTCTCTCTCTCTCTCTCTCTCTCTCTCTCTCTCTCTCGGTAGCTAATTGCTCTTTATTGCATCTGTTTTATGTCTTAGCCCTGCTTTTATTTCGAATTTGAGGGTTGCTACAACTTTCACAAAATTTACCAAGGGACTGTCTTTTTTTAAAATTTTTTTATTGGGTATATTCTTTATTTACATTTCAAAAGATTTTCCTCTTACTGGTTCCCCCCTCCCCAAAAGTCCCATACGCCCTCTTCCCTCCCCCTGCTCCCCAACCAACCCACTCCTGCCTCCCCTTCCTGGTATTCCCCTACACTGCTACATTGAGCCCTTCCAGGACCAGGCCCCTCTCCTTCCTTCCTTCCTTCTTGGTATCCTTTGATATGTGAATTGTTCCTTGGGTATTTCAAGCTTCTGGGCTAATATCTGCTTATCAGTGAGTGCATATCATGTGTGATTTTTTGTGAATGGGTCAGCTTACTCAGGATGATATTCTCCAGTTCCACCCACTTGCCTAAGAATTTCATGAATTCATTGTTTTTAATAACTGAGTAGTATTCCATAGTATAAATATATCACATTTTCTGTACCCATTCCTCCGTTGAGGGACATCTGGGTTCTTTCCAGCTTCTGGTTTTTATAAATAAGGCTGCAACGAACATAGTGGAGCATGTGTCCTTATTGCATGTTGGAGAGTCCTCTGGGTATATGCCCAGGAGTGGTATAGCTGGGTCCTCCGGTAGTATTATGCCAAGTTTTCTGAGGAACTGCCAAACTGATTTTCAGAGTGATTTTACCAGTTTGCAATCCCACCAGTAGTGGAGGAGTGTTCCTCTTTCTCCACATCCTCACCAGCACCAGCTGTCTCCTGAGTTTTTGATCTTAGTCATTCTGACTGGTGTGAGGTGAAATTTCAGGGTTGTTTTGATTGGCATTTCCCTGATGACTAAGGATGTTGAACATTTCTTTAGGTGCTTCTCAGCCATTTGATATTCCTCAGGTGAAAATTCTTTGTTTAGCTCTGTACCCCATTTTTTAAAAGGGTTATTTGGCTCTCTGGAATCTACATTCTTGAGTTCTTTGTACATATTGGATATTAGCCCTCTGTTGGAAGTAGAATTGGTAAAGATCTTTTCCCAGTTAGTTGGTTGCCATTTTATCCTTTTGACAGTGTCCTTTGCCTTACAGAAACTTTGTAATTTTATGAGGTCCCATTTGTTAATTCTTGATCTCAGAGCATAAGCTATTGGTGTTCTGTTCAGGAAATTTTCCCCTGTGCCCATGTGCTCAAGGCACTTCTC
Source organism: Tokudaia tokunoshimensis (assembly GCA_036184795.1). Taxonomy (NCBI): domain Eukaryota; kingdom Metazoa; phylum Chordata; class Mammalia; order Rodentia; family Muridae; genus Tokudaia; species Tokudaia tokunoshimensis. Next base: position 81,799,368 of record BTHU01000022.1, read on the forward strand.
CAGTTTCTTTTTTATTAGTTTCACAGTTTCTGGTTTAATGTGGAGGTCCTTGATCAACTTGGACTTTAACTTAGTACAGGGAGGTAAGAATGGATCGATTTGCCTTCTGCATGCTGACCTCCCGTTGAAACAGCAACATCTATTGAAAAGGCTATCTTTTTTCCACTGGGTGGTTATAGCTCCCTTGTCAAAGATCAAGTGACCATAGGAGTGTGGATTCATTTCTGGGTCTTCAATTCTGTTCCATTGATCTACCTGCCTGTCACTGTATCAATACCATGCAGTTTTTAAATCTATCACTCTGTAGTACTGCTTGAGGTCTGGGATACTGATTCCCCCAGAAGTTCTTTTACTGTTGAGAATAGTTTTAGCTATCCTAGGTTTTTTGTTATTCCAGATGAATTTGATAATTGCTCTTTCTAACTCTATGAAGAATGGAGTTGGGATTTTGATCAGGATTGCATTGAATCTGTATATTGCTTATGGCAGGATAGCAATTTTTACTATATTAATCCTGCCAATCCATGAACATGGAAGATCTTTCCATCTTCTGAGGTCTTCTTTGATTTCTTTCTTCAGAGACTTGAAGTTCTTGTCATCCAGATCTTTCACTTGTTTGGTTAGAGTCACACCAAGATACTTTATATTGTTTGTGGCTATTATGAAGGGTGTCATTTCCCTAATTTCTTTCTCAGCTTATTTATCCTTTGAGTATAGGAAGGCTATTGATTTGCTTGAGTTACTTTTATATCCGGCCACTTTGCTGAAGTTGTTTATCAGCTGTAGGAGTTCTCTGGTGAAGTTTTTTGGGTCGCTTAAGTATACTATCATATCATCTGCAAATAGTGATAATTTGACTTCTTCCTTTCCAATTTGTATCCCTTTGACCTCCGTTTGTTGTCTAATTTCTCCAGCTAGAACTTCAGGTACTATATTGAATAAATATGGAGAGAGAGGGCAGCCTTGTCTAGTTCCTGATTTTAGTGGGATTGCTTCAAGTTTCTCTCCATTTAGTTTGATGTTGGCTACTGGTTTGCTGTATATTGCTTTTACTGTGTTTAGGTATGGGCCTTACATTCCTGTTCTTTCCAAGACCTTTAACATGAAAGAATGCTGAATTTTGTCAAATGCTTTTTCGGCATCTAATGAAATGACCATGTGTTTTTTAATTTGAGTTTGTTTATGTAGTGGATTACATTGATGGACTTCCTTATATTGAACCATCCCTGCATTCCTGGGATGAAGCCTACTTGATCATGGTGAATGATCGTTTTGATGTGTTACTGGATTCGGTTGGCAAGAATTTTATTGAGTAATTTTGCATCTATATTCATAAGGGAAATTGGTCTGAAGTTCTCTTTCTGTGTTGGATCTTTGTGTGGTTTTGGTATCAGTGAAATTGTGGCTTCATAGAACGAGTTGGGTAGTGTTCCTTCTGTTTCTATTTTGTGGAATAGTTTGAAGAATTGGTGTTAGGTCTTCTTTGAAGGTCTGATAGAATTCTGCATTAAACCATCTGGTCCTGTGCTTTTTTTGGTTGGAAGACTTTCAATGACCACTTCTGTTTCTTCGGAGGTTATGGGACCATTTAGATAGTCTATCTGATCCTGATTAATCTTTGGTGGTTGGTATCTGTCTAGGAAATTGTCCATTTCCTCCAGATTTTCCAGCTGTGTTGAGAATAGGCTTTTGTAGTAGGATCTGATGATTTTTTGAATTTCCTCAATTTCTGTTGTTATTTCTCTCTTTTAATTTCTGATTTTGTTAATTTGGATACTGTCTCTGTGCCCTCTGGTTAGACTGGCTAAAAGTTTATCTATCTTGTTGATTTTCTCAAAGAACCAACTCCTGGTTTTGTTGATTCTTTGACTAGTTCTTTTTGTTTCTATTTGATTGATTTCTTCCCTGAGTTTGATGATTTCCTGACTTCTGCTCCTCTTGGGTGTATTAGCTTCTTCTGTTCTAAAGCTTTTAGGTGTGCTGTTAAGCTGCTAGGGTATGCTCTCTCCAGCTTCTTTTTGGAGGCACTCAGAGCTATGAGTTTTCCTCTTAGCACTGCTTTCAATGTGTCCCATAAATTTGGGTATGTTGTGCCTTCATTTTCATTAAACTCTGAAAAGGTTTTGATTTCTTTCTTTATTTCTTCCTTGACCAAGGTATCATTGAGTAGAGCATTGTTCAGTTTCCATGTGTATGTGGGCTTTCTGTTACTTTTGTTGCTCTTGAAGACCACCGTTTCTCCATAGTGATCTGATAGGAGGCATGGAATTAGTTCAATTTTTTTTGTATCTGTTGAGGTCTGTTTTGTGACCAATTTTATGGTCAGTTTTGGAGAAGGTACCATGAGGTGCTGAGAAGAAGGTATATTCTTTTGATTTAGGATGAAATGTTCTATAGATATCTATTAAATCCGTTGGTCCAAAACTTCTGTTACTTTTACTGTGTCTCTGTTTAGTTTGTGTTTCCCTGATCTGTTCATTAAGGAGAGTGGGGTGTTGAAGTCACCCACAATTATTGTGTGGGGTGCAATGTGTGCTTTCAGCTTTAGTAAGGTTTCTTTTACGATGGTGCCCTTGTATTTGGAGCATAGATGTTCAGAATTGAGAGTTCTTCCTGGTAGATTTTTCCTTTGATATGTATAAAGTGTCCTTCTATGTCTTTTTTTGATGACTTTTGGTTGAAAGTCTATTTTATCAGATATTAGAATGGCTACTCCAGCTTGTTTCCTGGGACCATTTGCTTGGAAAACTGTTTTTCAGCCCTTTACTCTGAGGTAGTGTTTGTCTTTGACACTGAGATGCATTTCCTGTAAGCAGTAAAATGTTGGGTCTTTTTTACTTATTCAGTCTATTAGTCTATGCCTTTTTATTGGGGAATTGAGCCCATTGATGTTAAGAGGTATTAAGGAAAAGTGTTGCTTCCTGCTATTTTTGATATAATTTTTATGTTTGTGTGGTTATCTTTTTTGGGTTTGTTGGAATAGGATTAATTTCTTGTTTTTTCTAGTGTATAGTTTCTCTCCCTTTGTTGGTGTTTTCCATTCATTATTCTTTGAAGGGCTGGATTTGTGGAAAGATACTGTGTAAATTTGTTTTTATCATGAAATACCTTGGTTTCTCCATCTATGGTAATTGAGAGATTTGCTGGATATAGCAGTCTGGGTTTGCATTTGTGTTCTCTTAGGGTCTGTATGACATCTGCCCAGGCCCTTCTTGCTTTCATAGTCTCTGGTTTGAAGTCCGGTGTAATTCTGATAGGTCTACCTTTATATGTTACTTGACCTTTTTCCCTTACTTCTTTTAATATTCTTTCTTTGTTTAGTACATTTGGTGTTTTAATTATTATGTGACAGGAGGAATTTCTTTTCTGGTCAAATCTATTTGGAGTTCTGTAGGCTTCCTGTATGTTCATAGGAATCTATTTCTTTAGGTTAGGAACGTTTCCTCTATAATTTGCTGAAGGCATTTACTGGCCCTTTAAGTTGGAAATCTTCACTCTCTTCTATACCTATAATCCTTAGGTTCAGTCTTCTCATTTTGTCCTGGATTTCCTGGATGTTTTGGGTCAGGAGTTTTTTGCATTTTTCATTTTCTTTGACTGTTGTATCAATGCTTTCTATGGTATCTTCTGCATCTGAGATTCTCTCTTCTATCTCTTGTAGTCTGTTGTTGATGCTTGGATCCATGACTCCTGATTTCTTTCCTAGGTTTTCTATGTCTCGCATTGTTTCCCTTTGTGATTTCTTTATTGTTTCTACCTCCATCTTTAGATCTTGGATGGCTTTGTTCAATTCTGTTTTGTTGTGTTTTCCTTTAGATCTTCAAGGGCTTCTCCCTGTTTACTTGTGCTCGCCTGTATTTAAGGGAGTCATTTATGTCCTTCTTGAAGCCCTCCATCAGCATCATGAGCAGTGCTTTTAAATCCATTTCTTGCTTTTATGGTGTGTTGGGGTATCCAGCACTTGCTGTTGTTGGAGAACTTGGTTCCGATGGAGCCATGTTACCTTGGTTTCTATTGGTGGTGTTCTTGCATTTGCCTTTTGCCATCTGGTTATCTCTGGTGTTTGCTGGTGTTGCTGTCTCTGACTGTGGTTTCTCTGTGCTCCTGGGAGACCTGTTCTCTCTGTGAACACTGATATGTAAGTACTTCTGCAAGACCCACTCTCTTATAGTTTTATTTGGGTATGTACCTCTGTGGCCCAGATCAACTCTGGGTGCAGGTGGTAATCAGAAGACTCCTGTCCCGTCTGTTCCTAGGCTCTTGTGGCCTCAGGGTTTCAGGTTGTTTCTTCTTAGCAGCAGGGGCAGTCCTATTGTACCACTGTGCCTCTCTGCATTCCTGAGTAGTTAGTTACCTCCTTGTATCCCTTGGATATGGTACCCAGTGGCAGAAGATGGCTCCTGTGCTCTGCAATTCAGGTCTCTCCTGTGCTACCTGACTCCTCCATGCAGCTGAGTAGATGGCTGGCTTCCTGCACCACTTGGAGATGGTGTGCAGGAGTCCCTGTCTGGTTTATCTCCAGAGCAAAGATAGCAGAGGCTGCAGCACTCCCTCCAGGCACTGATCACTCTGCAGGGCAAATGTCCCACAGCAGAGCTGGTGCACAGATGATCACAGAGCTGCCCAGCTCTTGGGTGCAGGCAAGCTGGCTGTGTCCCAAGCGATGTTATACTCAGGATATCTCTCAACCTGGAGTCCCTGTCTGCTCTGTTGCCGGAGCAAAGATGGCGGAGGCTGCTGCACTCCCTCCAGGCGTGGGGCACTCTGCAGGGCAGATGTCCCACAGCAGAACAGGCACCCAGATGACCACAGAGCTGCTCTGCTCTTGGGCGCAGGTGGAACCCTAGCTGTCTGTGTCCCAAGTGATGTTATACTTGGGAAGTCTCTGTTTATTTGGAGTCCCTGTCTGGTCTAGCACCGGAGCAAAGATTGGATTGTTTCTCTATTTGTAGGTGTAATAGTTTAGATATGTAGTGTCCCTAACCACCTAAAGGCTCATGTGTTGAAGGCTTGGTTCCCCAGCTTATGGATTTTTATGGAGAGGTCCTTGGACCAAGAGGGCTTTTAGCTAACCAATGTATTAATCTGTTGATGGAGTCATTAATTGGTGGTGTTTTTGTGTTTGGGAGGTGTGGTGATTAGTGTTAATTGTCAACTTGACAAAACCTAGAATCACCAGGGAGAGGGGTGTTTGTGTAGCTGTCTATGTCTTGATTGTGTCAGTTGGGGCAGAAAGACACATCCACTATGAGGGGCACCGTTTTTTGGCTAGAGTATAAGTGAAGAAGTGAGCTGAGGAACAGCATGCATCCATTGCTATTTTTTCCTGGTTGGGAATGCAACATACCCAACTGCTGCAAACTCTGGCTGACTAGACTTCCCTGACATGGAGGACTAGACCTGGAACTGTGAGCCAGAAGAAGCAATTTTTTCATGTAAATTTGAGCATTTTATTATACCAGTTGGCAAAATAAAACAAAACAACTAAGACAGGAGGGGTAGTGTGGTGTTTTGAACAATACTAGCCCCCATAGGATCATATGTTTGAATACTTGGTCCTCAGTTGGTAGAACTGTTTGCGAAGGATTAGGAGGTGGGGCCTTGGAGGAGGCGTGTCTCTGGGGGCAGGCTTTGAGGTTTCAAAAGCCGATACCGGTCCTTGTACCCTTCTCCCAGCCTTGAGCGGCCTAAATCTGACCTTGTTTGCCACAGTCGCTTAGCTGACCTAGGTGAAGTCCATCATTCTGCCATACCTGCAGTTTCCTACAAGAAGCCACTACCTGCTGAGCAGCTGAGCTTGTTTTGATGATGAGATCCTGACAAAAGGGGGATGGGTTTCCTCCCTATACATTTCAGAGTTAAGACATTAAACACTGAGCCTTGAACAGAACCTTTGTCTTGGCTTTGTTATTTCTCTCACCCATCTGCTCTCTTTCAGTCCCAGCTCTCCTTTCAGGTGTACCCAATTTGACCAAAGCTGCTGGACAATTCCTAGTTAGAGCTCTCTCTCTCTCTCTCTCTCTCTCTCTCTCTCTCTCTCTCTCTCTCTCTCTCTCTCTCTCTCTCCTCCCTCTCCCTCCCCCTTTCCCTTCCTCCTCTCCCTCCCCTCCCCCTCTCCTTCTCCCTCTCCCTCTCCCTTTCTCTTCCTCTGCTCCCTCCCCCTCCCCATCTCCCTCTCCCTTTCCTTTCCTCCTCTCCCTCTCCCTCCCCATGCCCCTTCCTCTCCCCTACCCCCTGCCTCATGCTTACAGGCCACAATGTAACATAACATCTTGTCTACTGTTCCAGCACCATGTCTGCCTGCCTGCTGTAACAGTCTCTGCCATGATGGCCACGGACTCACTCTATATAATGTAAGCCCTAAATTAAATTCTTTTCTATTATAAGTTTTCTGAATCATGGTATTTGTCACAGTGATAGAAAAATATCCAAGATTGGTTTGCCCTCAGGGACATGATGCTGTCTGTTCATCACTGCCTCCTGTCTGAGGTGAGTTACTCTGCTCCATTTTCTGGATCTACCATGATATTCTGCATTGTCATACACAGGCCCAGAAGCAATGGAGATATTGATCATGGACAGAAACATCTGAAAGCCATGAGCTAAACAGATCATTTATTATATGTTTTTTTTCTCAGCAATGGGAATCTGACCAAAAGTGCTGGCCTCCACCCTGAACAAGATGAGAAAACCTAGAGGTGCTTAAGTAATCCATACAGTGAGATTTTCAAGAGTTATCCTCACTCAGATTATATTTGATCTTGAAGGATATCATATTTATCAGGCTCAAAGACATAGTAAGAGGGGTAACTTATATGTGTTTAAACTTTTCTGTCCCCAATGGAGGAGTTAGAGAAAGGACTGAAGGAGCTGAAGGGGTTTACGACCCCATAGGAAGAACAACAATAGCAACCAACCAGAACTTCCAGGGTCTAAACCACCAACCAAGGAGTACACATGGAGGAACCTGTGGCTCCAACCATATATGTAACAGAGGATGGACTTGCCAGGCATCAGTGGGAGAAGAAGCCCTTGGTCCCGTGAAGGCTCGATGCCCCAGTGTAGGGGGGTGTGAGAATGGGGAGGCAGGAGTGGGTGTGCGGTGTATGGGGGAGCACCCTCATAGAAGCAGGGGGAGGGGGGATGGGATAGGGGACTCCTGGGGGGAGAATTGGGAAAGGGGATAACATTTGAGATGTAAATAAATAAAATATCCAATAAAAATGACTAAGCATAAAATAATAAAGAAAAAAATTATAAATTATATTTTAAAGCTGCAAGTATCAGTTTATGGATTACTCCTAGAAATGCTGCCTCTTAGTGCTGGTATAGGGTATGTGAATGCCAGAAGACAGTATTTTTCTTTTTTACTATTTTATTTATTTATTTATTTGGCTTATACTGTTACTAGAAACTTTCTCTGGTTTCTCCTCCACTTCCTGATCCTTTTGATCACCATTGAAAGAATTCAGAGGAAAGTTAGAGTGTAGAAGACAGACTATACTGTGTGGGAGAGGATGATTCTCTCAAACAGTGAAAGTGGACAGTAGCCAAGAGACCATTGTGCTGATCTACACTATAGGCAGACTTTATATAATTTCTCAAATCTCTATACCATGTAACATTCCAGAGGGGGTGATTTCTTAATAAGATTTATCTTCTTTTCCCCTGGCAGCAGACAAAGAGACACTCTGTTGGTGGTCCTCATATATCAGTCAGGGGCAGAGTAGAGGGCAGTCCTTTGTTCAACCTAGCTTGATGCCCGGCTTGTTGGCCAAAGCTGTCTTATGGTCAAGACTCATAAAATTAATATCAAATCAAATCAAATCATATCAAATTCTGGCAGCACAGGGCAGGAGGAGGAAGTCAAATACCTGTGAGTGGCCATGTCACCCATAGATCTGCCCTCCAGGGCAGGGGGCACAGGGGGCCACAGACACCCACTTGCCAGCATGCTGCTAAACAGAGATGGAGGATATTGTCTAGCCACCTGCCAGCCATGTGCCCAGTGGGAGTGTGTTGTGGTCAGATTGGAGAGAAAATGCAGTGGAACAGCTTCAGCGTCGTAAGGAGAGGTGGAACTGGATACTTGAGGATGGAGTAGTGGTGTAGCCTGTTATGAGCAGCCAGCCCTGTCACCTGGAGCCATGGTGAGGTCACAGCCTTAGCTGCTGTGCTGTTGAGGGCCACATCTGAGTCTGGGGCTACACTGTTTCAGGGATCAGTGTCGATGTCTGTAGCTCATATTACGACTGGAGAACATGGGGGATGTCCCTGGTCAGGTAGCTGCCAGGGACCATGTGGATAGCTATTGCTTCTGTCTCCTACGTGCTGGGATTGAAGGCATGTTGTACCACTGCCCAGTTTTATCTGTTTTTTTTTTAATGTAGGTTCTGGTTTTCCTTTACCCACTGAGCCATCTCCTTGGCCCAGGCTTTCTACATTTGGAGTGTTTTCTGTGTGTAGGTAGATCTATCTATCTGTTGTTACGTGCCATAGAGTACAGGACCTGCATTGATGTGCCATCTGCTGATTGGATTCTGAGAAGATGGGGTGGGAATGGCTACAATCTTTTCCTGAGTTAGACTCAGGAAGTCTGGGTGGAACTCTCTGGGATGACTAAGTTCTTAACACCTTTGGGTTACACATGATGGGAGTGGTTAGGCTGCCTAGGAGAATGATTGACAGAAGTAAGGAATGAGGACTGTTTCCATGGATCCAGAGATCTGTCATGGGGAGGATGGACATTAAAAATTTATTATTTTGTTTTCTATAGAACCTCTCTCATTTTTTGTTGGACACAAAATTGAATTTTTCAAAGCAAAATACTTCAATAGTTTTCCATTGCTTTCATTTATTTTACAATAAATTTGCTAAATGTGTATTATCTATCTATCTATCTCTGTGTGTATGTGTGTGTGTGTGTGTGTGTGTGTGTGTGTGTGTGTGTGTCATATAATGAATATATATTATATTTGAAGTCAAAACCTCGTGGTACAGATTTTACTATGTGCCTTATGAGAAATGTCAATCATGTAACAAACAACTTATTAGTCTCCATTATTATTTCTTCTCTTTCTTCTATCTTGTGTGTCTACGTATGTACGTGTGTGTGTGTGTGAGAGAGAGAGAGAGAGAGAGAGAGAGAGAGAGAGAGAGAGAGATAGAGAGAGAGAGAGAGAGAGAGAGAGAGAGAGAGAGAGAGAGAGAGAGAGAGAGAGAGAGAGAGAGAATAGTGTACGTGTGTATATGGCTATACATGTCCATGGGTCACAGCATGTATGTACAGACCAAAAGACAAACCCTCTGTCCTACCTCCACGTTTCTTGAGACAGGTTCTCTTTTTGCTGCTGTGTATACCAGGCAGGTTGTCATATGAGCTTTTGGAGAGTCTCCAAAGGACTCTGTCCTACTAGCCCCAGTCACAGCACGCACTTATCCTCAGGTACCTCCAGTTCTGCCAGCCTGAGGAGGGTCTTGTACCACTTAGAAACCTGTTTGCACTTCAATGTACCATAACGGTATTGAGATTGCATGGGTCTAGGCAAGTGGGCATGGTGGTACAAACTTGTAACCCCATCACCTGGGGGTGAGAGAAAGTACAAGTCAATGCTCTGGCGCTATACTGGTTCTCATCACTTCTAAGTTATACAGACAAATAAAACTGAGTTTTTTTAAAGGTGGAAACACCACACACAGAAACACACATCTATATGTAATTGAAAATAAATATGAAGTCTTTGAATGACAGTGAGCCACACTCAGCCCAGGCATTGTTTACTTACTTATTTCGTTGTGAAACTTGGGATCATACTCACCAAAGCTTGCAGCTATCATCTTATAGCAAATGTGACTTGTCCCCAGCATAATGGCTGAAAATGTTTTGACGCTGATTTGAAGAAATGGTGGCTGTGAGGGAACAAGAAAGGTAAGATTCAGCTGGCCACGATGACACCTGCCTGCAATCTCAGCACTTGGGAGGATCAGGAGTAACAGATATCTTCAGCTACATAGTAAGTTTGGGGCCAACCTGGGCTACATCAGACCCTATCTTAAAACAAAACAATGCTACAGGTAAAATTCTGCACCTTTGGCATAGATGGGGATATAAACCCAATACATGCCTTTTGCTCACAAAGCTATTTTCTCTTTTGTGCAGTAGCTTCTCTATCCATCCACATGCATTAGAAGTATGAGGTTATGTCTGCTGATATAACCCCTAAGTTACGTCAGCAGAAACCAGTGTGAGATCTGCTTTCCCATGTGGTTCTCCCTTCTGTCTGAAAAAAAAACTTTTTAGGTCTCTCTGAAACTAGCAGACTGGAGTAATAGCTCAGTTGGTATAGTATGCAAGCACGAGGACCTGAGATTGGATCCCAGGTACCTGTATAAAAGGCCAGATGGGAATGTGTATCTGTGATCATGGGGATGGGTGGTAGAGATAATAAGATCCCTGGAGCTGGTTGTCCACGCAGCCAGCTGAATCAATGAACTTTAGGTCTGTGTGAGACACATCTCCACTAATAAACAATGAAGGAAATGCCTGACATCGACTTCCAAATGTGCACACATGCATGAACACACAAACGCAAAGGAAGAGTGTATGTGATGTGCATAATTCATTCATGAACACACACATACACAAAGAAAGAAATAAAGGAAAAAAAGAAAAATTAGAACCTTGTACAAATTCTAAGTATGAGTCCTCCATAGGTGGAGCCTCCATGTGCACAAGAGGCTGAAGATGCTTCTGGACTGGAGGAGAAACAGTTGTAGCTGCTTGTAGGAAAGAGTGAAAGACTCTCAAGTAGCCAAGACCAATGACATCTAAGGATGTTGTAAGTGAACCCGGTGATCTGCCACTGGCATAATGAGAAAGCACATGTTTACGTGGTCCCCAGGCCCTCTCCACTCAGGTGGTATTGGTTTGGAGGCATGAAGGGGTCGAGGAGAGCAGTTGAGGCTTGCCACTGGGAGAGGCCATTTGTGAAGGTGCTGTCAGAGTAGCAGTGGAATCCCAGACCTGAAGGTATCATAGAGAAAAGTTGAGGTTTTACACCAGGAAAATAGCCCAGGAGAGGCTATTGGTGAAATCCCAGCCTGGGTATACATTTGTTTGTACATGTGTGCACTTGCTATAGCATGTGTGTGGAAATCAGAAGGCAACCAATGGGAATTGGTCCTCCCCTTCCACCACACAGATTCTGGGGATCTAACTGAAATCATCAGACTTGGTGGCATGTATCTCTACCTATTGTGCAATTTATTTATCTGCATGTAGCAAAAGGTGACCTTGAATCTCTGTTCCTCCTGCTCCAACCTCCTAAGTGCTGGGATTGCAGGCATGAACTACTGTGCCTGATTTATGCAATGTTGGGCATTGAACGCAGGGCTTTGTGCATGCCAAACAAGTTACCACCTGAGCACAGCGTCACCAACCTTTGCTTCTGGATTGGAAATCCTATTTCTCTCCCCAGGGCAGGGGTGAGCAATCACCTTTTCAGTTGATCTCAAGTTAAGTTCCCCTCTCACCAACTGCATGTAGCATGCACATCCCCTACAGAGGAGTAAGTCTGCCCACTGCAGTATGGGAAGATTAGCAAAGGAATTTGACAAACCTTCTAGGTTTTTAGTCACTCCCATGTTCAATGCTTATTGTTTTTGTTTTGTTTTGTTTTCTTTCTCTTAGAGTCTAGAAGTAATATATATATAAAAAGGGTGACTAAAAATGGGAGCTGGGCTGGGCTTAGGGTCAAAAGTGATCCAGAACAATAGGGGATAAGAACAGCAAGACCACAGGGCAAAGGATAGGTAAGAACGACTAAAGCAAGGGGAAATAGGCAAGGCCTGTCTGTCTGTCTGTCTGTCTGTCTGTCTGTCTGTCTGTCTGTCTCTCTGTGTGTGTGTGTGTGTGTGTATGTGTATATGAGTAAGCATGAGACACAGAAAGATACAGAGAGACAGAGAAAAAGAGGAAGAGACAGAGAGGAAGAGACAGAGAGAGAGAGACAGATAACGAGACAGAGGAGAGGGAAAGGGAGGGAGAGAGGGGGAGGAGGAGAGAGGAGAGAGAGAGAGGAGGAGGAGGAGGAGGAGAAGAGGGAGGGAAGGGAAAGAGAGGCTCTCTCAATGTCTTCACATGTGGTGTACTTTAGCTTCAATTATTTTCCTCTTCCAATTAAAATGGATAACTCTGAAATCTCCAAACGCCTCATTCTTATAGGATGGAGTAGTTCTATTCTACAGCAGGGGATAAGTCACAATCTTCAGTGCATGCCGGATGCCTGCTCTAGGACAAGTCCTTTTGAGAAATACCCATGTAATACATGCAGTCACAAATGCTCAACTGCATCTTCAGCTAAACCTCTAAGCTCTTCATTTCAAAAGAATCTATTTTGTTTATTTTTCTTTTCTGAAATGACCCAACAGTTGGACATACCTTTCCATAAACAGCCAAGGGAGATTAGAAGCAGCTTTTGCCTGTAAGAGGCTTATTCATCATAATGCACCTGTTAGCTAGCAAAAAATGGGAAGTTAGAATCTTAGGGGTTTTGTGGCTTTTAAACTGTTGGCATCTTGGACAAGAGGTTGGAGATAACAATGTTTAAGTAGATTCCCAGTTTGCCCTTGAATTTCTGCTCAAACTCAGGAGTTTCCTACTTTTTTTTTTAATAAAAGTAAGAGATTTTGGGGGAAGGGGGCAGACTTGGAGTTTCCAGGAAGATCAGAATTACTGATGTGCAGGTGTACAGTGGGACTTGCATGGGCATCCACATAGTTAATAATGCCAGGCCAACTTGAGTAGTAAAATACAGCTTACTGGATGCTTCCCAGGTGGAGAACATCACTTTACACAGGAAAAAATAGTCTCGGTTTCCCTTGTTCTTTTGCTCAAATGAGAGCTTAGAATTAAAAGAAAATCCTACTATGACATGGATTTTCTTTTCATTCCTTGCATTGTGTTTCCAGACACCATGGAGGAGGATTGCCTTGTTGGGTCACATCTGGTTAACTAAAGAGTTACTACCCGGAAGGACTCAGCTGCTCTCAGATGACAACCAGGTGATGGTTTTCTTCTTAGCCACACGAAAAAGCTCACTGGACATTAATCATGGCTGGAGTAGACCCTAGAGAGTCAATGTCAAAGGGTACTACAATGGAGGGTGTCATATTTATCAACACTAAATAAACACATGGTAAAGTATGCATAAATATTCTTTATATAAACATGACACGACATTAAATAGTTCAGGTACAGACACACCACTGAGAACAAACCCACTGATGTCAAAGTCAAAATCGGCTGTAAACACCACCTCGCACTGAATACAAAAGCAGCTTTGGCCCCAGCTCTGGGTTCACAACACAGATGGATGCCCTGCACAAGGGAAGGGTTCTCCACAGCCCTCCCACCCCCCATCCCACCCTCTCCCCACACAGTCCCAGCAGAAGGAAAAGAAGAAACCCAACAAGACAGCAACCAGGAGAGCAAGAGCAGCAGGCCCCTCCCCCGGAGAGAACTTGGTGCACTTGGGGCGATTCAAAGGATGTTGCAAAATTCGGTTGTCACAATGGAAAGAAATCGATTTTGAAGTAATACTTTTTCAAGTGCAATTCTTTCTTCAGAGGACGCATGGCTTCCTAGGCACCAACCATTCCTGGGTGAAGATTCTACAGTGACTACCAGAAGGTCCCGGCTCCTGCTAAGTGATAGGAAGTAAGCTCTGCTTCCTTTCAAAAGGTGCCAGGTGGCCAGAAGTGAAAGACAATACTTTCTGTCAGTTCCAAGCACAGTATTTCCTTTGATTTTCTATTTAACTGTAGATATATTGCTGTATGTGACATTCAAAGGTGACTCTAGGATTGAGTTTCAAGCAGTTTAGATCCCAGAAATTTTGTTTTGAAACATTCAGATTTGGACGACTAAATTCAAACACGTACAGAAGTTCATACTTTTAAGCTTGGAGGGGCCCTGCTTTAGCTCTATCAACAGAGCTAACAGCACAGGAGACAGTATGTACTGAGTTCAGTCAAGACGTGGTGCCGACTGACTGACCCTTCCTCAAGACTGTCCATCTAGCACAGGTTTGCTGAGAAGGCCTGGCTTCTCTGTGCTGGATATTCTTCTTCAGGGTGGTTTGTGGAAAATAGTTCCAGTGTCAAAAATCCAAACCAAAACACAACATTAAACTGGGCTTATTTCAGTTTCATATCATTTGAGGATCCTAGAGTTTCAGTTACCAAGGCATTGAAAGCATACACAGTGGGAACACTCTGCCAGTTCACTGTTCCCCACCATGTTATATACACAATGTGCGTGCGTGCGTAACTCACACATATATAGGTATGCATATATTCATGTACAATTTTATTTGTATAAAACGTGAGCTGCACAAAACAGTACTTTGCAAGAACCAAGAGTCAAATCCACAAATAAGAGTTTTACAACACACCGAGAGAGGACAGAAGCTGATCGGGGACAAGTGGTGTCAGCTTTGCAATATACAAAGTAACTCAGAACCACAAATTTTTCAAGCCTGCTGTGCTTCAGGTGGGATCTGGGTAGACACTTTGGGACCCTTAGGGATAACACATGGCAACCAGCACATCAAGGCTCACCAGTGATTCCAGAGCTAATAGGAATTAAAAGACCCAGGCAGACCAATTTCTGAGACAATAATTTTTTTCTCTTAAAGGAAAAAAATCCACTTAAAAGTCTGTTTCAGAATACATTTCTTTATATTTAGCAGTACACTTCTTCTTTCCTGCTGAATTGGCATTGGACCAAAATCAGTTATTCAATGGATAAGTAAATAGGCAGCTTCTCTTCTGTGTGGATGACAAAAACCCCATTTATCACCATTAGGAACGACCTCCCGCCTGCGCCAGACTCCTGCTAGGCTGTGTGGGCTGATGTGCGTGTGCGGGTCACTCCTATTGATAAACCCCTTTTCTATAAGGCCTGCTCCGGCACTCGTTTGTGAAAAATGACAGACTGTCTCTGCTGGTACTGCTGTCTGCGTCTCTTCCTTTTGTCACACTGGCATAAGAGAAGCATCTTGAAGGTGGTTCTGAACGTTTTGTTGCACAGGGCATAGCACACGGGGTTCACGGTGCTGTTGATATAGCACAGCCAGTAGCCCAGATTCCAATAGGTTTTGGGTATGCAGCTGTCACAGAAGGTGTTCACCAGGACCATGATGTTGTAAGGGGTCCATGTGATGATGAAGGCTAGCAAGATGGCACTGAGCGTCTGGGCGGCCTTCTTCTCCTTGATGAGCGACATTCTTTTCCGCTTGGTGATCTGACTTCTGGTCTTGAGAGCAAACCTCTTAGCTAGTGTGGCTTCCTTGAAGGATAGAGGTAGAGTAGCCGTGGTCTTGTCCACCGAGGAGTTGGTGTCAGAGTTCTTGGCTGTGTCCGTGGCAGACTCTAACTGAATGGGAAGCTTGGAGAAGTCCTGACAGTTGTCACGGTCATCCATGCTCTTCTGGGCCTGAAGCTTGTGGGCATTTCTCTCTACATCCACAGTCCCCAGGTCCTCATCTGGCACCTGCAGGTTATCTGAGGAGGGTAGCTTGGTAGAGTTGAGGATGGTGCTATGGCCCGGCAGCTTGAGTACAATGGAATAGATGGCTCTGGTCTCTGAGCCAATGTCCTCTTCATCGGAGGAAGCAGAGTTTTCCAGGGAGGCAGCAGCATCATTGTTATTCCAACTGTCACTGCTACTGTGGTCTTGGTCCATCTGGTCAGCGCTGGGCTTCCAGCTCTTGGTCGTGAACCAGAAGTGACAGCCACTGTACTTCCTCCTGGATGACCGTTTCACACCTTGCTGCTGTAGCTCATAGCTGCTACAGCTTCGAGAACTGCCTGTGGGGTGGACAAAGTTTTCTGCTTCCGCTTCTGTCCCAGAGGCCTGTAGCCCAGCCAGCTCTTTGGTACGTTTCTCAGTCTCCTTATAGATCCTCCAGTATAAAATAGTCATGATGGTGACAGGCATGTAAAAGGCGGCAATCGCTGTGCCGAAGGTGATGGTGGGCTCACTCAGAAACTGAATGAAACATTCTCCCGGGGGCACGGTTCTCTTCCCTACAAAGTATTGCCAGAACAAGATGGCGGGAGCCCACAGGACAAAAGAGATGACCCAAGCTAGACCAATCATCACGCCGGCTCGTTTTGTTGTTCGTTTGGCTCGGTAGGTGAGTGGCCTGGTGATGGAAAAGTACCTGTCAAAGCTGATGACCAGCAGATTCATGACAGAAGCATTGCTGGCCACATAGTCAATGGAAAGCCAGAGGTCGCAGGCTAAGTTCCCCAGTGCCCAGCGGTTCATAATGATATAGGTAGTGAACAGGTTCATGGAAATGACCCCGATGATCAGATCTGCACAGGCCAGGCTTAAAAGGAAGTAGTTGTTGACTGTCTTCAGCTGTTTGTTGACCTTAAATGCCACGATGACAAGGATGTTGCCAATGATGGTCACCAAGGCCAGGAAGCCAGTTAAGAATGCAATGAAGACCACTTGCCAGACAGTGTGGCCCCCCAGAGGGTCGTTGGAGCTGTCGTTTGAAGAGAAATTCCTAGTTGCTTGTGAAATGTTATAGCTGCCCAACTGAGTAACTGTCCCCAAGGGCAGCCCCACCTCTGAGGGACTGTGCACCCAGGAAGAGCTGATGTTGGGAAACAAAGGAGAAGTTGTACTGTTACTGTGCAAGGTCATTGTGACTCTCTGACATAGTCTGGGGAAAAAAAGGAGAAAAAATGGAGTTAGAAAATATCTTTGCTCTCTTTGGTATGTTCTTTGGGTAGCTTACATTTTTTTTCTTGTATATATTCTTTTAAAAATTACATTTGTTCTTTGATAATTATACACTACAAACCCCAACTTCTCTTAATTTCCTTCCCACTCATGTCTACTCATTCCTGTGTCCCCACAAATCTTTCTCACATTCCTGTCTACATTTTCATTCTGAGGGAGGGCCTCACTCTGTAACCCAAGCAGTTCTACAGCTCAGTCTTTAGCCCTCAAACCTGTGGTCTTCCTGCCTCAGCCTCCAGATCTGGGATAAGGCATGCACCACACCTGACTGTGTATTCTACAGTTTGGATGTGTGTTACAAGATGCAAGTTTCCAGGCAGATAAACATGATCAAGTCAGTTCTCTCATGTGAAGAGCATGAATCAAGGGCATTCTTGGATTGATTTGTTCAAGGTAGTAGAATAATTAGCCAAGGAATTAGACTTGGTCCTTTCCCTCACATTTGTACATACATTTCTCAGAATGCTGACAGCAAACACAGCAAATTTACCCACTTCTATTCCACAGGGAAAAAGTAGCAGATGCTTATGTGGCAATTATTCATAGTGTTATGGTCATCCTCCTTGGTAAGTGTATGTGAGCCATTGGCATTTTATCCCCCAGGATAAAATGATGAACGTAAGCAACTTGAAGGTGATACCAACTATTCCAGCCTCACCAGAATGACCCAAGCCACCCAAGCCAAAGCAAGAGAGGGAACGGTGTCCACCATTTCACATATTACCTCCTCTTTATTTTTACTCTTATTTGTTTGTGAACAAATATATAGACCAGGCTGGTCCCAATAAATAATACATACTACATAGCCAAGAATGATCTTGAAGTCTTATTCTTCTGTCTCGACCCCTGAAGTGTTCGTATTAAAGGCATGTTTTACCACACCTCGTATAATTGGGCCTGAGGAATCTACTAGGGTCTCTGTGCATGGTAGGGGGTCTCTTAGAAAGTGAGCTACATCCTTAGCTGGTGTCATCATATCTTTAAAACATTATTGAAATATGTGAATGCTTATTTTTTATAATGTTTGATAGCATGCCTATTCCTTATATACTTTCTGGAGAGACTTTATCTTCCTCGGGCCTCATTTTCTACAAAAGTTCTTAGACACAGTATCTAAGTTTCCTTTTTTTTCTGCCAGGTTTGCACAGCAGCCTTGTTTATACCTTTTACCAGTCTAGAGTCACTCTCTGTCATGCACTGACATCCATTGCAAGGGTCCCTTGCCATTGTGGCATGGTTCAGGGTTCTACTCTCATGGGAATGAATCATGTTCTGGTGTCTTGTTTTCTTGTCTTATGATGACCATGCTGATTTTATTACAAATAAACATAGTATCCAGAAATCCCAAGACTTCTTGTCTGTCATCTTTCATCTTTTCTTGTTAAAGGATGACACACCAGATGTCTGTGACTTGGCTTTCTTTCAGCTATTCTTTTGTGTCTACCCTGACACTCTTTCAGCATGTTTTGAGACAGGCGTTTGCCACCCGGCCCTGAGTCCTTGACTATAGTCATGGACTTGATACATATCCAAACAAAGAGCATCAGTTTGGTCAATGCATGTGGATGCTAGGAAGTAAGAATTGGTTCTGTTCACCACCTTTGTATCTGTGTGCGAAATCTGAGGATAAGGAAAGGCAAATGAAAGATGAGGCAGCAGCAAAGGTGGGGTGAACTCCTAAGAAACAGATAGAGTCTGAGGACAGGCATTTCAAAACCAGACATAGCTGTATCTAAATCAATAGAACCACCTTGACCTTGGTTATATAACCAAAAACAAACAAACCCAACCAACCAACCAAACAAAAAACTCCCTTTGTTTCCTGCACTTTTGAAGGAAGGCTTAGATTAGCTACAACTAATGAATCTTGATTCACCTATTTGGTTAAAGTAGCAAGTGAATATTCTAGACTAGTCTACCTCTCTAATATATAACTTGAGAATTACAGTTAATCCCAACTATACTTTGTTAAAACAAGTGGATTTGAATTGCTCTAACCATACATGCAATAATCTGCTGTAATAGGTATGTAAATCTGTCATAGTAGAAACAATTGACTCTCATTTGTTGTGAATGCCAACTATATAGAAATAAATTTGTTTCAAATGTTTTTATTATGTTTATTTATTAGCTTATCTTTTTTGTATGTGTGATATACATGTTGTGGGTACAAATGCCATGGTGCATGTGTGGAGGTCAGAAGACAATTTGGGGGAGTCAGTGCTCTCTTTCTACCATGTGGGTGCTGGGAATGGGACTCAGGGCATGAGGCTTGGCAGCAAGTGCCTTTATGTGCTGATCCATCTCAGTGGCTCTTGAAATTTGTTTTAAAAAGGTAAAAAAATTAATGATTAGAAGTAAAAAGAAATAATTTTGGCATCAGCACATCTCATTAAAATCACTTCTTGTAGCTGCTCTGTTTGGTCTGCGGAATCCGGAAGTCACAGTCTCTGTGCTTATGATCTGTCCTAGAACTGAGATCGAAGACATGAATAAAGTCTTTTTTAAAAAAAGTCAGAAAGTCATACAAACAGTAAGAAATCCCTCCCCATGGACATTCACATGATATTGTATAAATTGAAAAACAACTAGACTTGTTCGGTTGACCAACACTATCAAAGAATGTAAGGAATTTGGAAATAAGGCTCAGGTCAGCTATTTTCTTACAGTTTCTTTCGTTCTTCTGGTCCACAAAGCACTGTAGCCCTATTGTCTATCCAGAAAAGTGAGCTGAAACTCTCAATTTTTAAACCTCTTAAACTAATTGTCTAAGTTACTTCCTGCTCCCAGAACTCTAAACTATTTATATTTCTTTACATTTTTAAATTTGTTTATTTTATGTGTGAATGTTTTGCTTGCATATGTGTATGTGCACCATAGAGGTCAGAAGAGTATACACTGGGACTGGAGTTACAGATGGCTGTGAACCAACACACAGATGCTGGGAATCAAACCCATGTCTTCTGCAAGAGCAACAAGTGCTCTTAACTATGGAGCTATCTCTCCAGCTCTCTAATTCTATCTCCATTTTTATTATTCTTTTCTTTATCCTAATTGTGGGAAGTCTTTTGCAGTCTGGAACCATGTTTTTTTTTTTTTTTAAAGATCAGCTACATGCATTTCCTCTTCTAAGAATCTGGTATATGTCATGTTCAGGGCTTATTTTGGGTCCCTGCTTTGGACAGGAGTGTGTCTGTTTTCAGTCATAGTTCATTACAACACTCAACAGCTATGTCATCATGAATAGAAAGATCATGCCAGGCCACTAGGTGGCAAAGTTGGTTCAAAGAACAACTTCGCTGCTATGAGTTGCCTAAGCAGCAGGTTGTCCCTGATTACATACAGACTTGGAATTCAGCTTAGTTCAGTCATGCGGTCTGCAGAGGATATCAAACAGGGTGGACAGAGCTTTGCAGTCAAACATGTCTTTAAAGGGAATCAAACTTGTGAATTTAGCCCTCATCTTCATTTCAAGCTGAGAGGAGGGGAGATGTTGCCTAATATGGTACAATGCTTCTTGTTGTGAACAAAACATTACTGAAGGCCAAAAGTGGGATAAAATTCCACTTAAAAGGGAGAAGGCTTGTTTTAAAAAAGATGATGTATCAGACTGCCCGCCTGGTTGCTGCCGTTCATTAGCTTTTATTCGACTGTAATGACAAAATGGGAAGGTTTGGCCTTAGCTTGTGAAATAACACCATTTTACCTTAAAAACAAACATCTAACTTGGATGGTTGTGGATCTCCAAGAGCACCTTTCAGGTTCAGAACATTCTTTATTAGTGTTTTTTAGAGAAATGGAATGAAGTCAAAAGCAACATGAGTAGTTCTTTTCAAACACCAGTAAGACCCCTCTCACCAGAGACAGTCAGTGCGCTGTCCCCAGGGTTCGCAGAGGAGAGAAGACCTTTACAGTCTAAGATTTACTTACTGTTTTTCTACATTGTAAATGTCGTTCAGTGTCATCCCCTGTGACTGCTATGCTTTTGTTGTGGAAGGGAAGAAGCTGTATGTTGAGGAAACACACCTTGATCTTACATGACTGTTGAAATAATTTTGCTTAAAGATCTCCTAGGGGGGTCAGGAGATGGCTCAGTTGGTAAAACACTGGGCACTCAAGAGTGAGGACCTGAGTTTGGATACCCTAGAATCCAAGTAAAAAGGGAATGCTGTAGTGTGTCTGTCTCTCATTCCAGCTCTCCTATGTCGAGATGGAAGACAGACAGGAAGATCCCAGAAGCTTGCTGGCCAGCTAGCTTTTTATATACAGTCACAAAACAACAAGAGACTCTTGTCTCAAGCAAGGCAGAAGGTGGGAACTAAAACCTGAGGTTGTCCTCTGACCTTCATATGTAACCTGTGGCATGCATGTACCTACACTCACACATATGAACATGTATACAACCATACATGGGAGATACATATATATGCATAAAAAGAGGAGTAAAAATCTTCTAGTGGAAAAAAAAATCCTGTTTAGACTGTGATGTGGATATGTCAACACACGTCCAGCAAGGACACCAAATGAAGAATGTCCATCTGGCCCACAATTTACACTGTCATTATTAGCAAGTCAGACTCCTCATGTTTCTTTAAAGGTCCACACTTAAAAGACTGTCTTTATAGCCAGACATGTTCCACATATCTGATTTTTGTTAATATTCCCATTTGTTTGCACATCCCAACTGATACATCTTTGTACACCCAATTGCAAGTTTGAAATAAAAACCAACCCAAATCAAAATCCCCTAAAGCAAAAACAATGTGTGATAGCCCCACTATCTCTCAATCTTCTTTTTGAGATAGGGTCTCTCTTGCTATTTCTGCTCCTGCCCTGCATACAACAGCTTTCTATTGATTTTCCTGAGTCCTCCACCTCAGTTCTGACTTTTGGGGTGCTAAAGCAGAAGCAGGAGGAGCCCTGCCACAGCCCTGAAAGTCAGGACATGTCCCTAACTCCAACACTTAGCAAGTCACGGAGTCCTCTACCTTGCTTTCTTGCTAGAGAAAATGCAGAATTCAATATTTGAGGACTGAACAGAAATTACAGAAAACACCCAACATACCCAGCATGATCCACACTAGTTTTTCTAAAACAGTAAGATAAACAGAAGGCTCCTCTCTGATTGGCGGTGGAATGGATTTTTCTAAGATTTATGAAAGCTCACTTTTTGTAGACTCTAAGGTGATAGTTGTCACTTCCGAAGACTCTTCCTCTGGGGGAAATTTGGCAATATCTGGAGCTGTTACTCTTGTTACAACCTAAGGAGAAAGTGTTCTGGGCACCTAGCAGGTAGATGCAGAGGATGTTGCAGACTGAGGACACAGTTCTGTCTGGTTTCAAGCATCAATAAGGCAGAGATGGACAAACACTGGCACAAACAGAGATGAAGGAGGTTCAGAAAAATGTCATAACACTCTGTTATGCCAGGAAAAATCTGGAAAATATCCTGGTACTCATTAATACGTCAAACTTCAATTCTCTTCAGGAATCTATCTGGTGTCATGAAGGTGGCTTAGTAATACATTTTGCCTTGCAAGTCCAAAGACCTGACTTGTATTTCCCAGGACAGGAAAAAAAAGTGAGGTGTGGCCACACATGTATCATCCTAGCACTGGGGAGGGAGGTTCCTTGGGCATTTTGCAGTCTTGCCTTACCTCAAAGAGTTCTATGTTAATAAGACACTTTGTGCCAGAAAATGGCGGGGTGGTGATGTAGCTCAGCAGGTAAAGGCACTTGCCATGTAGCCCAATGATGGCCTGACTTTGATTTCTGGAAAGCACGTAAAAAAAGGCAGATACAATGGTTTACATCTGTAACCCCTGTCCCAGCCCTCCTAAAGTGAGAACTGAGGTGGGAGAGAGTCAGAAGACTCAATGGGAAGCTGTCATATGCAGGACAAGGGCAGAAATAACAAGAGAGACCCTGCCTCAAAAACAAGGTAGAGAGGATGGAGAGATGGGTCAGCTGTTAAGAATACCTACAGCTCTTTCAGGAGAATGGGACTCGATTTTGAGCAGGGACATGGTGACTCACAACTGTCTGGAACTCTAGTTCCATGGGACCCAATGACTCTTGGGACACTGGAGTAGCAGGCACACACAACCTGGTACTTGTTAGCATAGCTGGTGCACAGATACACATGTAGGCAAACACATATACATAAAATAGTGAAATTGAAAAAGAACTGAGGTAGGAGTAAAGAAGTCTTGAAAAGTTATTCTCTGGTCTCTATCTGCACACTACACCTGTGCAGTGCACACATATGCACCTGTCCACAGGCACACATACACCTCAATAAAAGCAAAACCCAAAGCAGATAGCACCTGAAGGACCATAGCTGAGGTTGGGTACCTGTACCCTCCCTCATCCCACCTCCCCCCCACACACAAAGTTATGGATGCACCCAGTGGTTAAAGTCTCCTTCCCAGGGCTCACTGCAAATGCAGACCCTAGGACACCACACAGGCACACTGGCTCCTCACCCTATGCCTGACCCCTGCCCCAGCAAGATTTTAGTCATGAGCAAACCTACATTTTGAACAATATCTGTGTTTATAAAGCAGAATGTAGAAACCTAGTCCTCTCACTCTTGCCTCTCATTCTCAGGCCCCTGAGGTAAACACAGGCAACAGTTGACTTAGTAAGTAAATATTTGTTAGGGGGTTGGAGTATCCTTCTAAAATCTGGCCTTCTGCAGAATTATGCATGAGTTTTTTAAGCGCTTACTTCACGCCAGGCACTGTTGTACACCTATGTATTAAGTCATTCAGTTCTTGCCTCCACACTATAAACTGAGTCAATTATTTAATTGTCTCTTGAGAAGTCTAGTGGTGACTAGGGTCACACAGCTCCTAAGAGGCAGAATTAAGAGTTGATTCAAGGTCTGGGGACTTAGCTCCAGATTCAGCTGATCATTTGCTTCCTATGCAAGCAAGAAGAGCTGAATTCCATGCTCAGAATTTATGTAAAAAAGCCTGACTTGGTGACATGTGCTTGCAATCCCTATTCTGGGGAGGTAGGGATAGGCAGCTTCCAGGGGTTTTCTGGCCAGGCAGTTTAGATTATTCGGCAAGCTATTTGCCAGTGAGGGGCTCTGTCTCAAAATAAAGGTAGAGAGTTCCTGAGGAACAATAATGAACTGTCCTTTGGCATGTCTTTGTACACACACACACACACACACACACACACACACACACACACATTCATCCTGATTCAAGGCAAGTTCACTCACGATTTTGCCCCTAAACACCCAAAAGTGTTACCTTCTGTCACGCCTCTCTTTCTCTCACTTAACAGTATGCTAGTATGTTATGGATATTGTTCTTATTCAGTGCAAATAAGCCTTAGTGCCACACATGTTTGGAAAGGAACAAGGGACCATCCAGCATTCAGTAGTTGGCACACCATGTCCTTGGCTTAAGTGGAATTTCCAGGGCAGCAGAGTGCATGAGATAGTGTGTTTGCTGAAAACTTCTCTAAATGAAATGTTGCAGAGCTCAGCATCAGTGAGGCCAACACAAATCTCCAAAATCCTTCCAAAAATAAAATAGCTGGTTTCCAGAACAATCTCTCCCCTTAAGCTCTATTACTGTGTTAGTGGGAAAAGGAAGCCCAATGTATCAGGTTCTTGTGTCTAAATGAACCAGACACCAATTGTCTGCCCCACACTCTACAGCTGTGCAGCAGATCCAAGAAGTGGGCAGATATGAAAGGATTCAGATGAAGAAGATGATGGGCTAGGACCTTGCAGATGCATTCATTAAATGCCAAGGGCACTGGCAGGCTGAGATTAAAATGTAAAGTATAAATTCAATCCTTTAAATTTGATATGTAAACATTAAAGATTAGGGTTTTACCACTAAAATTACTCTATGTGGAAATGAATGTAGAGAAATATGTGAGAATCAAAATAAAATAATAATAAAATGTATGCTTTGGCAGTGCCCATGCCATTAAATATTAGAAAACAATGACCTCTTGTTTTGAATTTCCTGTATCAACTGGAAACTAGAACTCATGCTAGTGTGAATTCTGGCCCTATGGGACTCAGAACAAAGAGGCAAGAAAGAAAGTTGAGCCAGTCAAACAAACAAACAAAAAACCAAAACATGAGTGGGATAAGACTGAAAAAAAAATTAAATACCCAAAGTGTGAAATCAATACAAATAGATTCATCCAGGCAGAAGAAGAAGAAATCCTAACATAAGCAAACAGAAAGTGACAACTTCAGGGTGAATGCTGAGACTTGGTGCCTGGAATTATCCTCAGAGGTCTCCATCAAATTGCACAGGTTCTGACTGACACAAGACTCCCTCCCTCCCTTTCCCCCCACCTCCACCCTGGGGCTGCACATGAGCATTCTTTTTTTTTTTTAATTTATTATTTTTTTTTAAATTTACATTCCAAATCATTTCCCCTTTCCCGTTTCCTCCCTCCCCGAAAGTCCCATAAGCCCCCTTCCCTCCCTCTTTTCTCCATTCAACCCCCTCTCCTTTCTCTGTCCTGGCGTTCCCCTACATCCAGTCTTTCTAGGACCAGGGGTCTCTCCTTCCATCTTCTTAGAAATCTATTGATATGCGGATTGTGTCTAGGGTATTCCGAGATTCTGGGTCAATAACCCCTTATCAGTGACTGCATACCATGTGTATTCTGTTGTGATTGGGTTACCTCACTAAGGATGATATTTTCAAGTTCTGACCATTTGCCTAGGAATTTCGTGAATTCATTGTTTTTAATTGCAGAGTAGTATTCCATTGTGTAAATATACCACATCTTCTGAATCCATTCCTCCGTTGAGGGACATCTGGGTTCTTTCCAGCTTCTGGCTATTATAAATAAGGCTGCTATGAACATAGTGGAGCATGTGTCCTTATTGCATGCAGGTAAAGCCTCTGGGTATATGCCCAGGAGTGGTATAGCCGGATCCTCCGGGAGTGTCATGCCCAGTTTTCGGAGGAACCGCCAGACTGCACATGAGCATTCTATCGTGATAAATTTGTTTGAGGAATATTTTTGTTTCTCCTAGGAGTTCCATCAGGGACAGGGTTAAGGCATGTGATCCTACACATAACAAGGAGTGTATGTGTTTTAGACCTAGATACACCGGTCTGCAAACTGACAGTGTGTCTTCACCTTCTGAGGCTCACCCTCTTTCCTAGGACAGCACGTGTAAAGCAGAGACCCAACGGCTTAGATGTGATGAAATCTCTTTCAAATATTGTTATGGACTATAGGTTAATTAATGTTATGATTGTATTTTAAGTCACTTTTTTTTAATGTGTGTTTGTGTGTGCTCATTACAGGTATGTTTGCCCATGTTCAGGCATATGTAGGCCAGGATGCCAGGTACTTTCTTACTTTCTTTTCAGTCTTTACTTTTTTTTTTTTTTAAGACAGTGTCTTTCACTGAAATATTTTGCTACTGTAGATAGACTGCCTGATAGTAACCCCAAGAGATCCTCCAGACTTCCCCCTACCCCCTAGCCACAGATAGTTTTAGGGTTACAGGAGTGTGCAGTCTTGCCTGGTTTCTACATGGGTGCTGGGGATATGAACTCAGGTCCTCATGCATGTGCAGCAAGTACTCTTACCCACTGATGAATCTTTTTAGCCCCCATAGACTATGTCTTAATGAGCGTAGCATGCATCCGATATTGTATGCAATTGAGATACTGCAGGAGAGTGGCCAATCTTCTTTGAAGGAATTAAATTTTATTTTATTTTTTGCAATTGGTAACTTTAAATTAAAATTACAACGTCTTTATGATGTCAGATTCAATTCATCCTATTGCATTTGAGCCTGCACCATCACATGCCATTGCTTCGTTATATTCCTTGTTGTAAAACATCACCCAGCTGTAATCACCGATAATACCCACCCTATAGGAGCGCTTCCACATGACCCTCATCAATATGTCACCTATTTTCTTTAGACCAAAGCTTTAGGGCTCTAGAATATTTTGTGTATGTAGAAACAAAGACTCAGAGAAGCTAAGAAGCAACTTGGCCAAGACACCTTTGAGTGGTTAAGAAGGACTGTGAGCGTCAGACTCTGATACTTTACTATAACTCCTCTCTGTGAATGAGCTAAGGAGATCCACCCTTAGCTGAGATCTTCACCCAACCCCAAATCCCTCTTCATTCCTGTGGGCAGTTGATGGCTGTGGGGTGAAGGGAGGAGGGAAAGGCAGTTTTCCTCAGCCTAGTGGTTCATAGTAGATTGCCCATGCTCTAGTGGATGACACCCATACCCATGTACATGTGGGCAGTACTAATTGAACTCAGTGGAATAGAAAGAAAGCAGGGAATGAGGAGGAGGAGGTGGAGAGGAGGAGACAGGAAGCTGAGCAGGGGATGGGGAAGGGTCTGTGAGGAGTTAGGAGTAGTTGCACAGGGTTGATCTAAGCACATTGTCTTCATATATAAAAGCATGAAAGAATGCTTAAAGAAATGCTTAAACAAAACTCAAAACCTCTCCATTCCTTTACATATCTTCAGCCAGCGGGCTCATGAGGGCTTCTTGTAGTCATTAACTGTGACTGCTTTCATCTTTGTGCACTGCCACTCTAACTCAGTGCTGGTATGTCTCTTCATCTGATCACTGAACTGGGAAAGGTGGAGTAAGAGAATCCAAAGCTAATTCCTTGAGCTCCTTTAAATATTATCTTAAAAATTGTAATTATAAACGCATAGACTAAACTCGTACTATCTCCATGCGTGCATACACTGTGCGTGGTTCATGTCAGTTTTTCCTCCTGTTCCCATTTGAGTTTAAACTCCTGGAAGCATTACCTGCTCTTTCATTCCTGCTACCATGACCTTGCACCCAGATCGTGGGCTAGTCTGGAGTTTAAAACTGCTTATGCCCCTGTTGTGGTCATGAGTACAAGCTGGGCTCACCCAGGACCAATGGGATAAAACACTAACCCTTTGGAACACTGAAGGAGTGGGCCTGCTCACAGCCAGCACTTCACTGTGGCTATGACAAAGGCCCTGCTGTTCTGTACCACTGAACGAGCTTGGTTGAATCTGTCTGCACAAGCCATTGGTAGCACTCAAGACTGAATGGGAAAGAGTTCTCCAGGCTGGCTTCATCACAGAAGCAGTGTTAAGGTCATGGCCCACCTTCCCTTGATCCTGACAAATCAGTGAACCTGGGTGTGGGAAACCACTGGGGTTTAGGGAAGCTCATTAGTATACTACCTGGCTTCTTGGTGAAGACATCAATGAATGTGTCAGGGTCAATGGCAGGCTACAGAAGTCTGCTGTACCCTGTTTACTTTCTATCATCATTCTACTGACAAAGTAGTACTGGCCTCACAGGGTTAAGTGTTTCCAATGACCATTCAGTACCTCTTCTCAAGTATTCTATTCAACTATGAAAGGTCTCCTTTCTTTTCCTCTCCTTCCATATATTCCGCCCAAATCCCTTGTTGTGTAGCTCAGGCACCTCAAACTTAACCATATAGCCAAGAATTGCTTTGACCTCTGATCTCCCTGCCCCTACCTCCTGAATACTCAGATTGAAGGCGTATGCCACCATGCCCAGCTGAAACACAGATTCTTCAAGAAAAGGTTTTTTAATAAAATTTGTATTTTAAAATATTCCCATCACGGGTAGATACAGACTTTGGAGATGGAAGCTTATGCAATTTTGCTGTCTGTTCTGTCAAGAAAATGCACACAAGATTATGAATATGAAATGTCATCACTCTCTTTTCTCTCAGGGACCCTTTGAGGGGACTTGAAGTTTTAGCTTTATTACTTGAACAACAAATCTTTTCCCAAGTTCCAGCACGAATCTAAATGATTTAGTTATTGTTAAGAGACCGAGAGTTTTTTTAAGAAGTTGTGTGTATACCTGAGAATCTACGAGTGTTTGAGTTCCTGAACTAGAGGCAATGAAATCTCCTTTCCAAAACATCTCAACAACCAGATGCAAACAGAACTCTGGGTATTCTGATACTGTGAGGCTTTGTAAGGAATGCCCATGAATTAGGTTGCTGAAGGCTTAATTAGCTTTTAAAATGGTTTGCGAACCCACAGGTTCCAAGTGCAAGCCACCAGATAATCATATTCAACCAAGACAGGTAAGATAAAAAAGGAGAGTTATTTCTCTTTGTTAGGAAGATGGCAACAATGTGGAGTCCCAGTTAAAGGGGCCCAACTGTAAACTAAGGGAATGTCAATGAACCCTACCATGCAAGTAGTTTTTAAATGAGGATAAAGAGACAAATCAGGGCAAGTAAATAACATAAGTGGTTAGATTTTCTAAAAAACGGTGAAGAATAATTAAGAAGATGTCACGGAGAAACAATCCTGAGTCAGGGGAGTGTTTTTGGAAGGTTGCTATATGTATGTGTGTTGCACTAGATAACTCATGCTTAAAATAGTCATGTGCCCTGGAACATAATTAGCATATGGTTGTGAAAAATGGATCCACATCCAGCTGCAGGTATCTCTTCTGATTTCCAAAGAAAGGATAAATTCACCCAACTTAAAATTCTTAATTAGAGATCTAAAGGTAAATGCTAATTGAATTATCATTTGATGGCCAATTTGTAAGTAAAACATTCATGGGTGGAAGGGACTGCTTATAATTACACTGTTTATTTAGGAAAACCTCTGGCCAGATGTTATACAATCCACGGCCACTGAAGGAAAAAGGTGCATAGATGATATTCAAACTGATTCCAGAAAATACTTAAATCAGATATGATAATGAGGCAGGAGCCCTGAGAAGTTGTCTCCATGGAAACATCTATTTCTTTCTTTTGTATGTTATTTTAAATTAGAATGCACATCCACTCGGGCTGGAGGAATCTACCCAAAATAATATGGTCTCTAGTATATTTGTATTTCCAATGGAAGGCACCTTTCCTCTGCTGGCCAACCATGGCTCCAGATTTTGTTTTGTGCTATGTACATCAGCTCAGTACTTTTCTTCTCTTGTCACATCAAGGCTTGACTATGAGAGAGACAGCAATTCAAGGCTTGGACTCTACCTCAGGCACCACAATTTGGTTGGTCACTTAGAAACAACGGTGAGAGAATTTAGGAATATTATTGAGGACTTCTTCATTACCAGTTTTCTCTCAACAAGTTAGTGAGGAATCAAGAAGGGGATTGATTCCGTTAGACAGATCAAATGAGGGGGTGACCTAGGAAGAAAGGTTAACTCAGTGAACTTGATTTAGTTACTTATTTAGCTGAGGGTTGCTGTCTTCTCCCAGGATGACTCCTTCTAGGGAGCTGAAGATTCCCAGCGGGACTCTTAAGGAAAAGCCAGTGCAGGTGACAGAGGATTAATGGCTTCTTCCTGTACGTGGAAAGCCCTGTGCAGGTGTGTCCCATGTTTGTTTAAAATATAAAACGTTGTTGTAGTGCTTTTTGTAGAAAGTCTGTTTGGTATCAGAGTTGTCATCAAACAAGCTTATCACGTGCTGCTAAAAATACAGAGGTATGTAAAACCATGAAATGATGTCACTCACAATGTATATGGATAATTCAGATATTCATCAGTAAGCCAGTAGATTAACTCCATCATTGTACCTTGACTCAGGAGAGTGTTGTCTGGACTAAGCAGCATCAATTTCTGTCACATAGTTACTTTTCAGATATGTAAATTTGGGGGTCACAGTCTAGACCTGTATCCAAAGTTCTGTGGATGGAGTCAGGCTATTTGTGTTTGAAGAAGTCTTCCATCCATTTCTTCTTTAGTAGAATCCAGATACACTCATATACAGGGCAGCTTGGAGGCAGTTTAGGTCATTAATCATTATTTGTTTCTTTGAAAGTCCCTGCTAGGATTTTTCCCATGCTCTCTACAAGTTGTCCTCAAGCATTCTCTCTAGTTGTCCCCCAAGTCCAGTTCTTACCAATCAAGTTCTGAACAGGCTATTAGAATATTAGGTGGTCTACAGCAAGTAGGATTAAGGAACGATAGCATGATTCAGTAAGTCATGCCATATCCATTGGAAG
The DNA here is from genome assembly GCA_036184795.1 of Tokudaia tokunoshimensis. NCBI lineage: Eukaryota > Metazoa > Chordata > Mammalia > Rodentia > Muridae > Tokudaia > Tokudaia tokunoshimensis. The sequence continues at coordinate 81,830,170 of BTHU01000022.1, forward strand.
CTCAATATTTTCACCTATCAATAAGGATGCTCCATGCATTCTTTCTGAGGAATTGGCATCCTGAGGTTTTGAGGAGTATTTTAAAGTGAACACATATGATACAGAATAATGGGTGTCATTATGAAAATTTCATACAGGTACATAATTTATTTTGATTATATATTTACTCCTATTATTCTCCTGTATCTCCACCCACTTCTGCTGATCCCCTTCTTCTTCCCAACCTGCTGCCTACTAGTTTCTGTGTGTGTGTGTGTGTGTGTGTGTGAATGAGTTTCATTAGGATTGTTTACACGAGTATGTGAATCTTACCAGTGCCTTTGCCACTGAGGAACATGTCTCTCTTTACTTCCTCAACAGTTATATGTGTATTTATTTACTCTCTCACAACTGTGGCAGTTACAAGATCATAATCAGAGCATTCCTAGGATCACACTTCCTACAGAAACCCTAGGAGGGTTTCCATTCTGCCTGTTGTATTTCCAGCACTTGACCACATCAATCCAATCCTGCCTCTCTGGAGACATTGCCTCCTCTCCCCCCCCCCCCCCGGACTTCTCATGGAGATACTTGCTATTGGGTTTAGGGTCATTATGGATAATCCAGGATAATCTTGTCTCGAGATCCTTCATTTGATTACATCTGCAGATTCTTTTTGCAATATGGTCACAGGATTAAGGACTGGAATAGCAACCCCCTACAGTCAGTATAACAAAAAATGCAATTGTGCTGACCTTTGGATAATAAAACTTTTATCATAAATAGGTGCCTGTTGATGGAATTTGACTTTACATATGATAAATACATTTCCTGCAAAACTGTAGATGAGGTTTGTTTTTTTTTAAAAAAAAAAAACTAAAGATGTTTTAGAAAGACATCCACTTTCATAGCACCCCTCAAACAAACTCCTAAGAGACAAAAATGATTAGAAGTGGGAATACTTACCCAAACATAAAATGTGTCAGAAAAACAGATTTCAGTTGGTTAACTTGTGAACTCAAACAATAATTGCTACACATAATTTACTCAGAGTAATGACTGAACATGAACCCAGAGCTAGACTCTATGGGCTAAAATACATATGGTAGTTTCTGTATTTTGGGGGCAAGTTATTGCATCTCTGTGTGCCTTAGTTTCTACATCCATAAAATATGGAGAAGAAGACAATGTGAATGTTCTTAGAATGCCAGGTCCAGGGCATACAAAAGGCATTTGCTTGCATATATGCTAAAAACATGTTGATCTCTATGAAGTCTTGGAATGATCCAGACAAACAAAAAGCTACACTGTTAGATAAGAAAAAGATTCTAGAAAACCCACCTTGATGAGTGGACTTAACTGTGATGCTGCAAAAGAAATAATCAAGGTGCAGAGTTGGCAAAAGAGTATTAAATAGTATGTGTGGCTATTTCAAATAATATTGGACAAAGATGACTCTGTAATTAAGTGACATTTAACTCAAGGACTAAAGGATAAAGAAGTGTCATCAAGCTCCCCAGGGGAGAAATTTGTCTGGATAAACTAGATTGCATCATATTTTACAAGTATGAGGAGCAGAGGCTTCATGCTACAGGGACACACTGGGGAGATGTTGTCTTCAGTACATTTTAACAGAGCCTAGTCTGTCTGGTGGAAGCATGCAGGGAAATTGACCATAGTAAATATTCCTCACACAGGGAACTGTTTGCATATGTATTTCTTAACCTACTAGACTAAGATGATCCTTCAGAAAACTTGGAAAGAATCTTCTGCATGTAAAAAGAAGCCCCTGAGCAGAGGAGTCCCCAAGAATATAAATCAAATATGGGGTAGAGTTCAGTTCTCCGACAATTTATTGAACATTCCCTTTATGCTCTGCATCAGGTGCTGTGCATGGCATGTTTTCTCTCATATGCAGAATATAGACTTTTCCAAAAAAAAAAGCACATGAAGAAATATGTCCGTGACACATGTGTGTGGAAAAGTCAGAATGAAACACATTATTTTGAACAATTAATATCTGCTAATAAATGAGCTTAAAAATCTTGTGTAGTTTTGATTTGTGGTTGATTGACTCTGGGAGGGCTAAGCCCAGGGATGCAGAGGACTGACTAGCTCAGTGTCTAAAACACAGGAAATATCCTGCAAGTGTCGAATGATCGATGCCACCACTGGGAACAAGCTTCATTCAAAGCTAGATAAAAATGACTGACGCGACAAACAGCAAGGACTTGCAGGCTGATACAGCTGCCACTCATTTGCATACAACAGGGTGAGTGGTTATCTGTCCCTGGGAGGCTGCAGTGTTCTCATGGGTAAAATGAGGATACAGAAGGACACGGGCTTCTCTCCAGCTATAATTCTGCAGAACTGGGTGTCTCTGAATACCCTATCTGCACAGAACTGCCTGTCTTAATTTTCCAGCTCCCTGACCACACGTGGGCACAAGGCCAGTCCTTTTCAGCCCCCTATTTCTGCAGGTCGAGAACATGACGAATAACCCAGTTCTTCTAGGAAAAGCAATGTATGGGACCGAGAGATGGCTAAGAAGGTAAATGTGACATGCAGACCCGACGTCTAAGGAACATACAAAGGAAGGGCAGAACTGACTCTTGAAAACTGTCCTCTGACCCTCATGTGTGCTTTGTGGCATGGGCACACCACACACACACACACACACACACACACACACACACACACACTCGCTAAAGGTTAAAAAACAGAAGTGCCGGGCAGTGGTGGCGCACGCCTTTAATCCCAGCACTTGGGAGGTAGAGGCAGGTGGATTTCTGAGTTCGAGGCCAGCCTGGTCTACAGAGTGAGTTCCAGGACAGGCAGGGCTGTACAGAGAAACCCTGTCTCAAAAAAAACCCCAAAACAAACAAACAAACAAAAAAACCCAGAGAAGTGGTTAGAATTCTAGTGTGAAAGTTGACCTTAAACAGCTCACTTGAAATAGTCACTCACAGGGCAGAGGAAGCAGAGGGCTGTGTGTGAGCTCCAAACCAGTGGGCTGGGAACCCTGAGGAACTTGAAGTAAGTGCTGGAGTTGGGGAACGAGTCAGAGTCTGACTGAGGAGATGTGTGGCCTGATGATGGATTACCTGGTGCCCTGGTGACCTGGTGCTCTGGTGCCCTGGTGCCCTGGGTGTCCAGTGGAGGAGACCTTAATCATTTTGCCATTTTGTTCTGTTTTTCTGGCTATTTCTTTCTCCTCTGGCTTCTGCTCAAGTTGATCAGGTTTATAAGTGGCATATGTCTCCTCTGGTCCTGGGTAGGGGCAAGCTTTTATTTAGCACTCACTACAGTCCTTATCGACAAGTAAATGGCTTTGGGCTTCTCCTCCTCAAGTTGCAGCCAGAATTTCCTCATTCTCTTCCTGTGAACCCAACAGACTGTTGTGTAGACAACAGCACCAGCCAGATGTTTGAAACTGTTCACAGTCCTCAAAACGAATAGAGCTTTAAGCATGCTCAGTGGATGCTATAACCATGGAGGAAGGTCTTGCCAGAATGCAGAGCACTGAGACAAAAGCAGCATGCTCTTAAGACTCCTGTCTTAAGAGTGCAAGAGGGTTCAGAAAGAAGGGACTTGTCTCTTACTCCTCCTGCTTTTGTTAATCCTGGGCTTTCTGCTGCAGCACTACAGGGCTGAGCTTACTCACTGCTGAGGGCAGACTGATGCCCCATGCTCCGCTCAGTCAATTCATCTGGGGGCTCCATTCTTGATGTCACAATCCCTGGCTTCCTTGCCTAGGGGACTTTTCAAATCAAACAAAGAAGACTTATAGATTCCCAGATATCTTAGCAAATAGAAGCAATGTAAATGTGGTTACTAAGATGGCACATGACTTCAGTTGGTCAAACTTGAAAAGGGTAGTCTGATCCGGGGACGGGAAGAAGTGGTTCTCCCTGGACTGTCCCAGGCAGTACTGTACATGGCCTAACAGCACTCTCACCACCCGAGAGCTTACTAGAGATGTGCACTCTGTGGCACTAGCCAAATTCAAAGTTCTGAGCATGTCTGCCAGGCATGGGCATTGCAACCCTCCCTCCTGTGTTTCCAGTGACAAGCGTTTGAGAACTTTTAGTGTGAAGGAATGTGACTTCATTTTCTGTGTATTCCCTCCACACATGCCATTCTCTCTATCCAAAATTCCCCTGTTTTTTCATGGCTGAGAAACTCCATGAGCTGCTGCTGGTGCCCTCGTATGACAATGATGCCGTGAACTACTCTTGAACCGACTAATCTACCAGTTTCCTGGTTCCTGTGGATGAAAGTGGTCCTATGCATCCCCTTCTCCCACCCCTCATATCCGACAAACAGCCTGATAGATACGATATAGATATAAATGAATTATGTACATATATGTATATCCATATATGTAAATATATGCATATCTGAGACATTTTATAGGGGCTGGGGAGACAGGTCAGTTGATAAAGTGCTTGGCCCTACAAGCACTAAGACCTGAGATTGATTCTCACAACTCCTGCAAAAAAGCTAGGTATAGTGGCACATGCTTAGAATCCCACCTGGGGAAGTGGAGGCAGATGTAAGGTTCCCTGGCCAGCTAGTCTAGCCTTAGGTACAAGTAAGAGAGCCTGTGTCTAAAAACAAGGCAGACAACTTATGGGGAGTGGCAGCTGAAGCTGTTCTTTGTCCTCCACATGTACATGCGTGCATACATGCATTCCACATACATCTGCACTGGCACATACATAAGTGCATACTTACATATATATATATGCATATATTCACATATACATATATATTAAATAGTTAATAATGCAAAGATATATGTATCTACTAAAGAACATTAAAAGAACTCATCATTTATTAGTTTTTGTTAAAATAAAACTATTGCCAACTGATCCCTGGATTTGAATTTTCTGTGTGGTGTTAAGAAATTCAGTTGTTTGTTTTTAGCCCCAATCACTTCAATTGTAAAATGAAGACATCTTGATCTCGGTCTTCTATAGGAGATTGAGAAGTTAGAAACTGTATCAGCCACACACACACCAGGAGCTAACAGTCAATCCGGTGCCGTTATTTACCATTAGAGTTTATTTACTATGAAGTTGAAAGCAATTCATTCTGTTCTTCTGGGAAATGGGACAGTAGCAGCCCTGAAGACTGCAGCTTACTGCAGGATCTAAAAGAAAAATGCATCGGTATTTAAAGTCTAAACCTCTATTACATCCTGGAGAAGATACCAAGACAGTCTCTGCAACCAGGACCTGAATGACCTGTGAGTGCCTTTTGCAGATTATGATTGTAAGTTAGGACAGCGACTTCTGGTGTTTGTGTTTCTGAGAGAGGAAGAGAGATCCAGTGAGCCCCAGCAATTTCAAATGTGCTTCGTTTCTAGCAAATCTTTCTAATGCAAACATTTCCCAGACATTTCACACTTGGTCTTCGTGTTAAGATGCCAACTGCAGCTCACAGAGGGGGATGACAGTGACATTTGTGTCTTCTCCTGAGGGCTGTTCAATAAGCAGACAATTTCTTGCAAATGCTCCTGTTTTGTGAAAGCTCTTTGGCTAGGAGAGTCGCTAAGTAAAGCAGGAAAAGCAAGTGTTCTGAAGTGAGCACCTCAAAATGCGAGAGCTAACTGTGTAGCAGCAGAGTTAAAACAAGTTGGGACACTTTAAAAGCAGACGAACCACCTACTACAAAGCTCCCTCAGTTATCTGGGTTTGCTGTTCAGCCCCACCTCAGTGACACATGGGCAGACTGCCCAGAGCGCGGCTGATGGCGTTCTCATTCCTAGGATGTGTATTTGAGACTGGAAGTAGTCAGGAGGCTTAGTGGAAGTTCTTTTCATGCAGAGTGGAAATGAAACTGTGTGTGCCATCTGCTCCAAATGTTTATAGAATGAGAGAGAGAGAGAGAGAGAGAGAGAGAGAGAGAGAGAGAGAGAGAGAGAGAGAGAGAGAGAGAGAGAACGAACAAGGGGGACAGAAAGGGGGAAGGGGAGAGAGACAGAGAGAGATGGGGAGAGACCCACAGACACAACACACAGTCAGTGACAGAGACAGGCACACATGGAGATAGAGAGACAGAGAGAGAGAGAGGGAGAGAGAAAGGGGGAGGAAAAGAGGAAGGGAAGAAAGTCAGAGAGAGAAACAGAGACAGAGAGACAGGGGAGATCTAGGCTTGGCCAAGACACAGTTCTGTAGGGGCTGAAAGTCTTCAGACATCCCAGTCAGGCCCCCTCAGAAATCTGTCCCTGTGCTTTCTGAGCTACCTGCAAGTATATCAGCAGTTCCCTCACATTGTCCCCTCCCCTATGGCTTTAGAAAGTGATGGTGGTGGCATATCAATGGTACATGTACAACAATATGTTATCATTTAGAAATAAGATACAAATGAAGGCTAGGAGTCCCTTATCTCCTGTTCATGCAGCAAGATTATTGAAAAGGAAGCTGGGTATCCAACCAATTCTACCAAAAGACTGTCAAGATCTGAGCAAATTCATCATTCTTCAGTTTTAAGAAATCAACAAAATTAAAAGGATTCGACATGTTACCATGAGAGAGATCCAGAACTCAGCTTTGTGTGTGTGCATGTGTATATGTATGTATGTGTGTGTGGGTATGGGTGTATGTGAGTATGTATATGGGTGCATGTATGTATATGTGCATGTATGTGTGTGAATGTGTATAAGTGTGTCTCCGTGTGTGCATGTGTATATGTGTGTATGTGTGTGTGGGTATGGGTGTATGTGAGTATGTATATGGGTGCATGTATGTATATGTGCATGTATGTGTGTGAATGTGTATATGTGTGTCTGTGTGTGTGTATGGGTGTGTGTGTGTGCATGTGTATGTGTATGGGTGTATGTGCATGGGTGTGTTTGTGTATGTGTGTGTGTGTGTGTGTGTATGCATGCACACATGTATAGACATGTGGAGGCTACAGGTTGATATTAGGCTCTTCCTATATTACTGTCCTCTTTATTGTTTGAGACAGAGTCTCTCACTGAACCCGGAACTCAGAGATTGGGTAAGACTAGCTGACCACTGAGCTCCAAGGATCCTCCTGTGTCTGCCTCTCCTGCTATGGGGTCCTGTTGTGCCACTGGGCCCATTTTTTCATATGGTTCTAGAGACTGAACTCAGGTCCTTGTGCTTCTGTGGCAAGCATGTCAGTAGCTGAGTCATCTATCCAGGTCCTGGAACTCAGTCTTTTGACGTTTCCTATCTTCATCATCCAGGTGCTAAGTACATAATCAAGGACTGAAGATGTTATTTATTTCTCCTAAGTCAGCCTCAAAGATGGGGCAGTAATGAGTGCTCTGATTTGGAGGTAGGGATCAAGTAAGTGTGAATTACTATTCTTTATTTCACAATGTCTAATAGGCTATGGCTGCAGACATAATCAAAGTACTATGTAGAGAAATGCTAATCTCACATCCAATTTTGACCAATGGTTACTCATCTTTTTCAACATTGTACATCAGAAATCAAAATAGGAAGCACTTTGAGGCATGATAGACACAAACCAATGATGTCTGCCTAATATTAGCTTAAGACCATCACAGTCAAAAAGACGCTTGAATCAATTAGGTCTAGATTTTTTTTCTAAAATTATACAGAACAGGGGTTAGCAGTGGACCAAATCCAACATGAGACTTTATTTTGTAATACCAACTAGTTGAGAATGATTTTTATGTCATTGAATGGTTGAGAGTAAAATGCAAAGAGTAGCACTTAAAGATACATTTAAGTATATGGAAGTGCATCCTGAGTGCCCATACACAGAGTCATGGAATATAGGAAGCCATGTGATCAGGAGTTTACTGGGGTCATTTTTCTCACTGGAACTCAGCTAAATAGCTGTATGCAAGACAAGATAATGGCACAACCTAAAACACTTCCTTTCTTGCCATTTGCAGAAAATGTTGGACAGACCCTGCTGCAGACTTCTCAGTTCTTGAAGGTAATCATCTGCTGCCAAACACATTGATCCTGAAGGGCTAGAGTCACATCTACCGCATTAATGTCCTTATTGCCTCCTGAGACACAATTCTGTTACAAAGGTGTCATACAAATATATGTGTCAAATGGATGGAATTGTCCACCACTACCTTTTGAGCATTTTGTTTGTCATACAGACAAAAGATGTAGCAGACTGATTTAGGCTTTTGCTGCACCAGGAGCAGTAGGTGCATATGTGTGTGTATGTATGTGCTTGCGTGTGTGTGTCCTTGTATGTGTGTCCTTGTGTGTGCTTGTGTGTGTTCTTGTGTATGTATATGTGTGTGCATGCATGTGTGTGTGTGTGTGTGCGCGCACATGTTTGCGCATGTCTCTAGCACTGCCCAGGTGCATGTGTGTATGTGTGAGAATAAAAGCATACGTAAAATATATTCTAAAATTATACTAAAGGTGTAAGGAGTCATGCAAATGCATCTTACACAGAGTCATGTCCAAATCCAATTCCATCCTGCAGTATAGGAAACTTGGGAAGCCCCCTTGCCTTCCTGAGACTCAGTTTCCTCTGCTATAAAATGCGATGAAATATAACTATTTTGGTGCCTGTGCTTAGTCTTGGGGCATTAAATATATGACAGTCCCCATGAGTGAAGAGTTTGAGGAATGTCCACGAAATGTCCAATGTGAGCGGCATAGCTCCTGATCCTGTGCTCAGGTCCTGTGAGGAGAGCTGGAGGAGAGGGAATGGATGGATATGCATCAGAAAGAACTAATGACTAGATCTGAGAAGGCAGCTGGAGATCTGGAGGTCCAGGGCACCTGGAGAGAAGTAGGCAAGCCCAATAGGAGTGTGTGTGGGCTTGGAGGTTCTTCTGCAGGCCAGTGAGAGGACTAGGGTGGCAGAGAGATAGTGACCTGTGCACTCCACTGCACCCCCTGCCTTCAGAGGTGTCAGTAGTCAGCATCATCTGAGAACAACGTAGATCTGCTAAAGGACTTCCAAGTAGGAGTGATTTTACAAAGTAATATTTAGAAAGCTTTGCTTCTTACGGCCACATTCCCAGTGGATCGTACCTTTGGCACTATTCAGAGAGAGAGAGAGAGAGAGAGAGAGAGAGAGAGAGAGAGAGAGAGAGAGAGAGAGAGAGAGAGAGAGAGATCGAGATCCTGCATAGGTATACTTGCATGTTAGTGTACACATGTGTGTGTACATGTGGTGTCCAGAGGTCACTCTCCAGGGTCATTCCTCAGCAGTCATCTATCTTTTGCTTGAGACAGGGTCTCTCATTGGGATCTGAGACTCACAGATTGGGTGTCTCTGTGTCCTGGTGCTGGCATTATAAGGACACATCACCATGCTTGGCATCTTTTGGAAGGGCTACTCGAGTTCAAACTCAGGCCCCCACACTTCTGCATCAAGTGCTTTACTACCTGAGCCATCCATCTCTCTTACTGTATCATCTCTGAGTCAGTGGTGATAGGCAAGATTTCAGCATCCCAGATGCAGAGACCCACACAGCCAAACATCAGCTGGAGAGAGAATGCAAACTGGAGGTTTCCATCATGGCCCTCCCCTGGGAGCTCAGGGCAGCCCTGGACGAGGGAGAGGAAGAATGTTTGGAATCAGAGGAGTCAAGGACACCCGGAGAACATAGCCCACAGAAGGCCCCCAATTAAGCAGGGTTCATGGGGCTCACAGAGTGGCAATCATGGAATCTGCATGGATCTGTGCTAGATCTTCTGCATATATGTTATGGTTGTTAGCTTGGTGTTTTGTGGGACTCTTAACAGGGGGAATGGGGGTGTCTCTGACTTCTTAGCTTGCTCTTGGGACCCTTTTCCTCCTACTGGGTTGCCTTGCCCAGCCCTGATATGCGGGTTTATGCCTGGTCTTTTTGTATCTTGTTATGCTACATTTGGTTTATATCTCTGGAAGGCCTACTCTTTTCTGAAGGGAAATGGAGGAGGAGGGGATATTGGGGAGAGAGGAGGTTTAGTGGGGAAAACTGTCCCTGCCCAATCATTCCTGTATAGGGACACAGCATAAGGATGTTCAACAGAGAGGCATCTCCTAGCTCTTGGTTGTATATAAATTTTAGGAAGGAAAATGAACTGGAGGATTATTCTGCAAAACTTTAAAATGGAACAAGAGAAACTTTGTGGAAAACAGTGTTTTGTGCAGGTGGCTTTGTGCTCTGGGGGACTTGGTGCCTGCTGGTATTTGAGGTTTGCTCATGACATCTATCACAGCATGTAGATTACTTAAAAAACACATCCATGATGCTAAAAATACCCCACAGTCTAGCCTGACTGCAGGCTGTCAGAATGTTATATTCTGATTTTTATACTGCCTGCTGATATTTGGACATTTTCACAAGTATAATGTTTACCATTATTCTGTTTTTCTTTATAAAAGTTGATTGCAGATGAATAAGCCTTGAGGAGGCTTGCCTCAAGACAGGATCTGTGCTGGATCCCACAAAGTCTCAGCTGTTCTGAGTAAGTCACTCCGTCCCATCTGTGGAGCTGATTTTGGGTTTGGGCTGTTATACCCATGGGGGAAGCAGATGTCTCACTTTTCATAGTAGACACCCCAATTCCTGACCTCATCATGTTACTCTATTTGTTGGGTAGGACTGGTGTCATGATCAGTTGCAAGACATTGGAGTCTCAGGTTTCCATTGGCACATGTTTTTTTTATTTTTATTTATTTATTTATTTATTTATTTTTGCCAGTGAACATGGAGCCTTGAGGGTTCTATTATAGAACTGAAATGTTGTTAAAACTTTTGATTCATAAATGATTATTTAAAAAGCTGCTACATGTGAGCCTCATCTTGATTTGTTGTATATCAAACAGTTTCAGATCAGGGATGCCAAGGACACCAACCTCTATGATAATCCTTTATTGATCACCAGTATCTGGGGTAGACCTGAGCTTCTGGCTACACTACCAGGTTTATCAGAACAACAAATGACCTCTCTCTCTCTCTCTCTCTCTCTCTCTCTCTCTCTGCATGAAGATGTTAGTGGTCAACTTCAATTGTCATTCCTCAGGAAGCCTCCTCCCTTGCTTTTTGGAGACAGGGTCTCTCCTATTTAGCTGGAACTTGCTGATAGTCTGGTTCA